>JALGQZ010000015.1:26392236-26425119 GCA_023105745.1 Austropuccinia psidii
GCTTTAATTCACTTTTGGGGTGGTTCAGGGGTAAAAATGATTATGATGATTTTTTCACGTGGTTAAAAGGTTCAAAAATATTTAAAAAAGGTTGTTGGAATCTTTTATTGATTGGTTTAACAGTGTTTAAACTAATTAATAAAAGGAAAAGATTCTAACATGAAGAGAAAAGTGGGGCAAAGAAGACATTCTTTTATAGCCATCAATTTTCTTACTTCAAAAGTAAAATTTACTCTTGTCAGTCGTTAAAAACAGTCTGACAACAGAAAAGCCAATTATGGCATCATTGAACCCTGGTTCAGACTAAAAAGGGCTAGTTTTGAGCCATTTTTAGCCATTTTAGACCCTTAAATCAGCCATTACTATAGCAATATCTGGTCTAGAGCCTTCAAAACACGTAAGAATGTGTGTACCAGACGTAGAAACCAGGTAAAACTGTTTTTACTATGATTGTTTTAGCTTAAGGGGAGTTTTACCCTCTTGGAAACAGCTAAAACTACCCCAGGTGGTATCAAAACCTCATCATCAATTGAGTCCACAGACCCTGTAGCTCAATTCCAGGCCAAAAGTGATGAACTTTTGCGTGAATTTTGACATCCCACGCCTGTCAGAAAGGATTTTGGGGGTCTAGCTCCCCCTTAGAGCTGGAGTTCCTTTTCCCCTCCAAATTTAATCTTTCCAATTTCTTTTTTCCTTTAATTCCTCATCATGTATTATACTTATAATTTACATATGTAATTCAATTGAATTGTACAGTACAATACAGTAATAATTGATACCTCATATGTAAATCAAAGTTCACTTATGTAATACACGCGCACATTTTGACATTTCAATTGAATTCAATTGAAAATACTTTAATTCCTCATAACTTCTAAAATATACACAACACCTCAATTTTAACACAAATTTTGGTGATTAACACTACATGTGATGTGAATTAAGTTAAAGTTTTGATGATTTTCAATTTTTGTATTGAAAATACTAAAAACTTAATTTAAGCTTATTTAGAGTTGAGTTACAAAAATTTCACTCAGAGGTGACCCCACCTAATTTTTTATGAGGAATCAAATGGTGAAATAATTTTTATATGCTTATTTATTGGATAAAAAGCTATAATAGTTTTTATTTAAGTTTTTCCCAAATTTATTTAATTTTTTACAATTTTATTAAAAATTCATTTTTACTTAATTTTTTCAAGTATAAATGTAATTTTACAATTTCAAAATTTAATGTAATTTTATTTTTAAATTTTAATTAAATTTTTAATTTTGAATATAATTTTATATTTGTATTTTGATTTTCATTTTAATAATATAAATAAATTTATTTTATTTATATTTATATGTTAATTTTGTATTTGTGGTCTTTTGGGTATATGAAATTACCTCTAAGGCTCACAAATATTGTAATCTTTTGATCTCATATAGTAGCTTTATATTATTCTTCTTGAAGTATCTGAATAATTTCGGATTGGTGAAGAATACTTTGAGTTCCATTTCCATCTTCACACAACCATTATATACTATAGATCTTTTACTGTATATGTATATTTTGAAGTTAAACACTGCTTTTATTCTTTTGAGAGCCTTGATAAAAATTCATATTTAAAAATCAAAGAAGCTTCAATTTCAATTGTTTTTCAACTGATTACCAGTCCATATAAAATTTGAATTTGTATTCTTACATTTTAAGGGGACTTAGAAATATTTTCATCCTGGTTAAAATTCTCATTCTTGAAAAGAATAGTTTTTCCATTTTTTTAAATATATGAAGTCCTCTTGAAACTGAAAGGAAAGAATATGAAATAATTAGAATGTGCTTTCCTAAAATTATTCAAAAAAGAAAAATTACAGAATATACATATTTTCTTCCTTATTATTCATGTTTTTAGCAATATCCTTAATAGGGGGTGTCAAAGTTACCAAATCCCAAGTTTTTTTTTGCCTAAATCCCGAATTAAGTTTTTGGGATTTGGGAAATCCCACACCTCAAGAGGTGAGGTATTTTGAGGTACAAAAACCCAGGTTTTTTGGTACCAAATCCTGTGTTTAAATACTAAAATCCCACCTTTAGCTTCCCATAAAGGCACATGTTTCAAACACACAACTCAGTAAGGGCATGTTAAATTGCATAAAAATTTCCTTCTCTTGCATAAAATCTCAATACACTCATCATTTATTAAGTTATTTGATTTCAAATTGCATTTACTACAAGCCTTTTCTTCATTTACCATTCCCAAGGCATTGCAAAGGCTACCTTTACTTCAGACCTGGAACTCACTGCAGTTCATCAATGCTCTCAGCTCTGATAGTGATTCTGATATCCATGAAGATATAATCCTATTAGATATGATAACATCACAAAGATACATCAATCCTCGTAGAAGATATCCATCACATTACATGTATACAATGAATGATTTACAGACATTATCATCTGAAAAGCTTTGACAGCTATGTAGGACCACACATGAATCATTTGAGAAATTGGTTGCACAAATTCAAGCTGATAAAGCCTTTCAAAACTCATCACAAAACAAACAACGCAATCCTTCCATCCAATTGGCTGTGGCATTATCAAGGCTAGGATCAAATGGCAATGGGGGCGCTTTGGGAAAGATTGGAATGTTGTTTGGAATTAGCCATGGGGCTATTGTGTTGTAAACTCAAATAGTCATCCAGATATTAATGAAGTTGAAGTGCAAAGTGATTGTGTGGCCAACAATATAACAACAAGGAGAGATGTCTCAAGTAATGCAAGCAAAAGGCTTCCCTGGGTGCATTGGGTTTATTGATGGGAGTCTCATACCATTATCAAAAGGTCCTCCCAATGATGGTGAAGCCTATTTTGATAGCAAAAAAAGGTAAGCTGTTGAATCTTTATTCTTTATTTCAATCTTACTGATGGTTTACATATAAGGTATTCTATGTCAATACAACTGGTTTGCAATATCAACAAACAGTTCACTGCTCTGCATGTTGGTTGTACTGGGTCACTTCATGATTAGAATGTCTATCAACATATGAAAATATCACAAACACCTCAAGAGGTTTATGAAAAGGATCAGCACTTACTGGCAGATTGGGCAGATGCAAGGTCTCCTTGGGATGGTCCAGCGCATAAGGGGGTTGTAGAACAGAATAAAGACAACCGTTCTTTCAACTACTGTCTAGCAAGATCAAGGGTCAGAATCAAGCATGCAATTGGAATTTTGAAGGGGAGGTGGTTTTCTCTAAGGGAAATGCAAAATCAAATGAGGGATACTCATGAAATTGAATATTTTGTTAGTTGGGTTGTGTCTTGCATGATTTTACATAATATGTTAGCACAAATTGGTGATGAATTGTTTGATTTATATGAAGATGATGATCCACCACATGCGGAAAATCTGGCCAACAATGAAATTGGGGAAGAAGTGGTAAATATGCATGAGAAAATTAAACCAATCACTTTGGCATGGAGAAATAGTCAATTGTAAATTTCATCAGGACCAATGTTTTATGTACTTAATTTAATGGCATACAACGGAGTGGAGATGTTATTCATAAAATAAAACTATTTAAAATTAATATTTTTTAGTTCTTTTTTGATCCTGCATATTTCTTTCAGAGTACCCATTGACTCTTGTATTGATTTTGGTGGGTGTCATTTTTAAGAATTTGTCACCTACATTAAATAATTTATGGTTTATTTGAAAAGAACATCCAAAATGAGTAATTTCGTCATGATTGATAATTTCTGGAGGTGGTTTTGTTGTATGATGAACCATTGTTGATGTCTTCCAAATAATTTCCATGATGCCAGGTTTTTTTGAAAAATCAATCTCCATTTTCAATTCAGGGAAGTGCAAGCCATGTCCAGAGGGGGTGACTACAGTTGGAAGTGGATGGAAATCTTTTTTTGATACAAAATGAAATATACCATAATTCCAGGTATTGAGATCATTTAAATCTTTGTGTGCCTTATTGAAAAATCCATCTTGGGTGACAATGACACTGGTAAATGATTTGAATTCTTCCTTGGCATTGGCAGAAGTCCATTTGAGTTGACTGAAATTGGGTAATTTGGCTGCTTCCATTAATGATTGATTTTCATTTGCTGCTAATTTTGAAAAATGGCAGATTCTTGAGTAAACAAATTTGTCATATTGATGAAGCTTGATTAATTGATTGTTATCTGTTTCAATTTGATGAGGAGCTAAATCTGGTTTTCTGGAGTAAACACCTAATAATTTTGTAATGAGTCAGTAATTATTAAGGTAATAAGCCAAAAATATCACACACCTGCAGATTTTCCAAAATCAGAACCAGATCAAAACCCAATACCTTTCATAATGCCCCCTTGGAGTTGCTTATTTATTTTAATTTCTTGTCGATTTTGAGATAAGGACATTAATGTCTTGATGATGTTTTGCAGCATTTTAGAGTGGCCAGAAGAATTATCAAACAGGGTTATTTCATATATGATGACAGGCAAAAAGGGCTTTGTTGTTTTATTAATGAGTATATAAGGATGGAGGAGAGTGTTTAGTGATGGAAGTTTTAACCATGAGGCATTGGCAGATTTCTTGTCAATCAAAATTGTTGAAAAGTTTTTAAATTCTTTGTTTGAATGGCCAAGGTGAGACATTATTTGTTTTGAATCATGGATGTGTTGTCTTTGGCTTCAGGTGAGCTTTCTTTTATGATTTGATTTGGTATTATTATCCTCATGATGTTCTATATTTGCTTTAGTCCTAACCATGACATCAAGAGGAGCAATAATAACTTCATCATCTTTCAAATAATTCTGATGATGTGCTGAGTCTGGTTTAGTCCTAACCATAACATCATCAAAATGATTGGAAGAATGTGAGAGAGGAGGAGCATTTTTTTTTAATTTTAAGGATGATGGAAGGGGTGGGAAATTAAATGACATTGCAAAATAAATCCTTATAATTAATCCTCCCCTATATGAACAAATAAATAAAAAGGTTAAACAAAAATAAAATAAAAGATCAATCATGGGTCAGTAATGATTATAATTCAAAAAAAAAATACATCAGTTCAACATGATTATGATTTGAAAGAAAAAAAGACAAAAAAAAACCCTAAGTGATGGATGATAATCATTTTAAAAAAAACATTGTCAGTAATCATCAATGATTTTTCAAATTGAATAAATGAATAAAAAAATAAAATAAAAATCAAAGAAATGATGATTAGAGAAAAAAAATAAATCATCATCAGTAATTGATGATTCAAATTAAATAAATGAATAAAAAAATAAAAATAAAAAAAAGAAATGATGATTAGAGAAAAAAAAATAAATAATCATCAGTAATTGATTTTTCAAATTAAATAAATGAATAAAAGAAATTATGATTAGAGAAAAGAAAATAAATCATCATCAGTAAAGCATTTATCAAATTAAATAAATGAATAAAAAAATAAAAATAAAAGAAAAGAAATGATGATTAGAGAAAAAAAAATCATCATCAGTAAATCATTTTTCAAATTAAATAAATGAATAAAAAAAAGAAAAATAAAAGAAAAATAAAAGAAAAATAAAAATAAAAATAAAAGAAATGATGATTAGAGAAAAAAAAAACCATCATCATCAGCAATTTATTTTTCAAATCAAATAAATGATTAAAAAAAATTAAAATTAAAATTAAAAAAATCATGCTAATGGCCTCTGGCGGCCATTAGCATTGGAAATAAATATAAATTCTCAAAATCGATTTGCAATTTATTTGGGAGGCCTTCCAAATCAATTCCAAATCAATTTGGAGCAATTAGAAGAGGCTAGGCCCTGGAACCTCCCAGGAGCCTATTTGGGAGGTTCCAGGGTGGGTGGGGGGTTTTGGGAGCTGGATGATGATTGATGATGGTGATGGGTGGGTGAGTTTGGGAGGTGCATAAAAATGAAAAATTATAAAAGAAGAAAAAAAATACCTATAGAAAAAAAAAATCAGGTTAGAAAAAAGTGGTAGTGGTGAAACAAAAAGAAGAAAAATTCACTTACCTGAATTTTAAAAAAGGTGGATTTTTTTTGGAGGGAGGGGTGAAAAGTAAAAATAGAAAAAAATAAATTGAGAATTAAGAATTAAAATTAAAAAAAAAAATTAAAAAAAAAATTAAAAAAAAAATTAAAAAAAAAAATTAAAAAAAAAAATTAAAAAAAAAAATTAAAAAAAAAAATTAAAAAAAAAAATTAAAAAAAAAAATTAAAAAAAAAAATTAAAAAAAAAATTAAAAAAAAAAATTAAAAAAAAATTAAAAAAAATTGGTGAATTTTTTTAAGAGGCAGGGGTGAAAAGTAAAAATAAAAAAAATAAAGTGAGAATTAAGATTTGAAATAAAAATAAAAATAAAAAAAGGTTTTTTTTTTTAAATGGGAGGGGTGAAAAGTAAAAATAATAAATAATAAATTGAAAGAAATCAAAGAAAAAAATCAACTTTAAAAAAGATCAAAAATTAAGAATTAAAAATCCAAAATCAAAAATACAAGGGAAATTTCCCAATTAAAAGTTGAAACCCTTCAAAATAAAAAATAGAAAATTAACCATTAAATTAAAAAAAACATATAGAAAACGATGAAAAAATTTAAAAAAAACCAATAAAATTACATTTTCATAAAAAAGGAAAAAAGGTGTCCTCAAATTTCATTTTTGAACAGACTTCATATAAAATCTCAATGCAAAACTTCCCCAAATTTTCAATTCTGTCCTAAATTTGTGAGCCTTTGAGATATGACCACATACCCAATAAGGTCACAAGAAAGACTCAGAATAATTATACCTTTAAGATAATTATATCAAAATTACTTAGAATAATTACTTTAAAAATACAAAAATACCATAAATTGGTACAAAAATTGGTTTAACTCAAAAACCAATGAATCAACATGTGAAATAAATTATACCATTGGATTCCCCATGGTAAAATACACATATACCATTTTTATGGCATATCTGTAAAGTCAATATTTAATGAGTTATAAGGAATAATACCTTATAAAAACCATAAATCCTCATTTATTTCAAGAACCAATGAGACAACATGTGAAATAAATTGTATCATTGGATTCCCCATGAAATTTCACACATAAAACAATTAATGAGCTAATTTCCAAAGTTAATACTTAAGGAATTAACCTGAATATATGCACTTTTTTGGTCAACGCATATATTCAAGGATCATAGCTAATATCTCATAAACTATACAAGATAGAGTGATGAACCAAGAATAAAGTTACCACGTAATTACTGTAAGAACACAGATATAAACTTTATTTTACAAATTATAATCAAGGTTAAAACCTATGATGAAATATTGATAAAAATCAACAGAGCTGTTGACCACTTTGTTGTGAAAGTGGTCCAGACTTAAAAAAAAGTACACAGTTGGATTCTACTAGTTCATTCGTGAAGAATGATATAATTTTTATTATTAAATTCAGGGTACAACCCCCTGAAATCATGGTTTGAAGTTTAAAATATTAAATTTTGACAGAAAAGATGAGTTACAAGAAAAATCATCAAAATTAGAGTTTTTATGATGTAATGAAAGGCTCTTGGCAGCATAATGAGGTTATGTCACACTATCAGAATTCACTCTCTGAATTGCTGTAGCGTGTAAAACTTACAAGTTATTACAGATCAAAGTTTGCGCTTAAATTGAGCAGCTATGATCACCTACTGTAACCTTAAATTAAGTTTAACAGTCATATGAGTGATAAAATTGGTGAATACTATTAGTTGATTATTAAAACTAATAAAATCCACGAAATTTGGGGTTCTTCCAAGCCTCTGATGTCATCAAACTTAGAGTTATAGTGATAACTCTAAATAATGGTGTAATAATGATGTAATATGGTTTGATTATGATGTAATCATCCTCAAACCTTAAAATATTGATCAATTCCAGTGGATATGATCAGTACACGTCTACTAGAAGCCTTTTGGACTCTAGGAGGGAGGTATTTACTATAAATAGAGCTCTTTTTACTCTGTTTTCCCCTCAGATGCATCAAAAACATTAAATCAATTAAATCAAAGGTAATTTCTTTATTCTTTATATATAAAACTATTATATTATTAAAGAACAAAGACCACCTTGTTATAATCATCCATTTTGACGTGATTAAATCATTTATTTAATTGTTTTTGCTAAAAATCTCTCTAAAAAACTCATTTCCACGTAAAAATCAAGAATATTAGTAATTTTCTTTATTTTTATTGTAAATACAATTTGAAAAGGTTGTATTTATATTTTTTTGGCGTAAAATATTACAAAATTATTATATTAAGTGTTAAAAGTAGGTTATTTTCTCTTATTACAATAATTTTCTCTTTATTAATATTTTAATAATTCCTTAATTAATATAAATAGTATTTATATTAATTTATAGCTTTAATATTGGTAAAATTATTGTTATTAATTGTTTTTTATTAATAAAAAACAATTTTTTTACGCCTTTATTATTTGTTTGTAACAATAATAAAGTGCCTTTAAATATATTAATTATTTTATATTAATATATTTATTTTATTATATTATATTTTATAATATAAATTATATTATTATATTTATTTAATAATATAATCATTTTACGCCATAATTATAATAATTCTTTATTATTATAATTATTTTTATCTTATTTATTTCATTTATAAGGACATTCATAGTACAATAAGTAAAATATTAGTAATTTTTACTTATTGTTTCATAGTCAAACCTTACATTTGGGGGCCTGTCCGTGATATTTACTTAAAAGACCTTTTAAAAAGATTCTAATTGGGCTTATCCAATAATAAATTATATTTATAATCATAAAATTATATAATAATTTTATATTTTATTGATTTTAAAAGCTATTGAGGCATTTGGAAAGCAATTGTACTGTCTTACACGTGGCTTTTCACATCCTTAGACTTGCAAGAACTTTCTTTGAGTGACTCTAGTGATTAAAAAAAGATATTTTATAAATTAAAAATAATTTTTATAATTTAAATTTATAAAGAACCATATTCATTTTTTATTTTATTCTTTAAAAATAAAAATAAAATAAAATAAAATAAATATTAAAAAATATTAAAAACCAATAAAAAAAGTTATTTTTATTCATTTTTATTCATTTCTTTATTTATTTTAATTTTTTAAAGATATAAAAGCAATTTCTACGTGGAAAATTCCCATATCTTACCAAAAAATAACACCTCTTATAAAAAGACTTATATTTATTTGTCTTTTATAGTGTTTGAAGATAACCCAACAGAAGACAACCAAGCTACTGTTGAGAGATTGGTGGAAGAAACTTGTCAAAGTTCTCCAACACCAGTTATCACTAAAAGAAAGAAAGCTAAGAAATTAGACTTTCCAGGACCCACCATTCAAGACTCTGAAGGTGAGCACCTCTTTTATAATTGCCATAAAAAGAATTTTATTCTAAAATACTTTTATTTTTCTTATTCCTTAAACTATGACTACCAGAAGAGGTTCCCAATACTCCATCCAATCAGATGGAGCTGGACTCAGAGGTAGAACTGATCCCTCAAAAGGGAAAAGAAAGGGCAATATCCCCAGTGGAACAGAATCCACACAAGGAAGTGCCTTATCCCAAAGGCAAGTCCCAGAAATGCCCATGATATCTGAACCTGAATTGGAACTAATTATGAGTAACTCAAATAGGTACAAATCACATTCAGAGGGCTCAAATAGACATCTACATGAGCCAGTACAAGCAGTATTACACAGTGTACAAGGACAAAGATTGGGAAATGCTGCCTCAAATACACCAAGGAGTGATGAACTCCTGGCACATCCTGAAAAAGTTCCTCAAAGAGGAGGAGATAGTGAAATACTCCAATGGATGGAATCCACTGTCATCCAAACCTCAAATCAAAAAAATCAAGGATTACCACACCAAAAAGAGGGAGGCAACCAAGGAAGAAGCCCCAGTAGCTTCTACCAGCAAGCCCCAAGCCAACCCACTTCCCCAAGAAGGGAAGAAGAACAAGAAAAAGAATTGGAAGAAACCATATTCCCCAAGCTACAGGATCCCAAAAATCCAAAAAGATGCCATGGACAATGTTTTCAACATGGCCAGAACTTTGATGGAATTCAAATACAAAGAGGAACAAAGAATGAGACAACCCCATTTCCCAAAGAAATAACCTTGTCTCCTGATGTTGTAAATACTTTAACAGAGCTTAAAAATAGTATTTTACCTCTTAAAGACATTAAAAATAGTTTATTATCTTTCCAAGAAATAAATAATAGCTTATCATCTTTAGCCAAACTTGTTGTACAAAATAAGAAAGAAATTGATAACATAAAATTTATGATTGAAAACAATAAACCAAAAGTATTAATTGACAATACTCAGAAATTGATACAAGGACAACAAGAATTGTACAAATATATAAGTGATATCAAAGAAAAAACTTTGACAATCAATTATGATGTGAGTATTGACAATCTTTCAGAAAAATTAAACAAATTAAGTATTTCTGTAGAAAAATTTGAAGAAAAGACTTCATCACACCAAAAATTACTTTTGGACCATGTGGAAAAAAGTGATGAAGAAAGAATGCATCTAAAAGATGATATTCAAAGTGAAATAAGGCTTATTACTGAAAAAATGGATAAAATGAATGAGGCTAATTTAAATATGCCAAAGTTATCAACTCCATTTTCCCATATAAGAAGCCCTGTTGAAACAAAAGTGGAATTGACAAATCCTTTCATAACAGACTTGAGTCACCAAGATAATAACCAAGTCTTAATGAAGGAAGCACCTCAGCTGAAAGAATGGCCAACATTCACAGGAGAAGGTGAATATGACCACATGTCATTTATTAAAACAATTGACATGTTACAAGAAGACTATGCAATACCAGATGAATTAATCACTGCAAGATTACATTCATTGTTTGAGAAATCTGCAAAAAGATGGTATTATGGCATAAGACAAACAAATGGTAAAAATACCTGGTCTTGGTGGAAACAAGAAATAATCACCAAGTGGGCAAATGATGCCTGGAGGTACAAAATAGAAAATGCATTTGAAAATTCTTTCTTTGACCCAGACAAAGATAAACCTTTAACCTGGTTCTTAAAACAAGTTGAAAGACTTAATGCATTATACCCAGAAATGTCACAAGAAATGGTGCATATGAAAATACTCAAGAAATGTGGAGGAGAGCTAGAACATGCCCTAAGAAGCAGGTGTATAGAACCATGCTCCACAGAAGAGTACATTAATGAACTAGAGGACATAGTAACAAGAACAAAAATTGGCAGGACTTGGAAGAAATTGGACATTAAAAGCCCAAATAAACCATTTATCAAAAAAGATAAATCAAAAGAATTCTTCAAGCCCAGTACATCCAATAATAATGAGCAAAGAAAATGCCATAAATGTGGAGGTATTGGACACTTAGCCAATAATTGCCTAAAAAAGGCAAAAATCAATGAAATTGTGGAAACAGAAAACCACAATGAAAAAGAGGAGGAATCTGACTCTGAAAAAGAGACAGAAGAATCAGAAACTTCTGAAAGTGATGAAATCAATATAATTAATGCAGAAATTAATAATCTTGATATAATCTATGAAGTACTAGATGTCAACTCAAACTTACCACAAGTTGGAACATCTGACACAAACCTGACAAATGTGCAAGATGCCAAACTGTACAAAACCAAACCTGCAAGAGGAATGGGGTATACAGCTGGAAAATCAAGTATAAGTATTGTCATGGTTGATAACCAAGAAGCAAAGGTGAACTTGGATACAGGAGCATATTGCACCTGTGTTGGTAAAAGTTATTTAAGTACAATTGTTCCAGACTGGCAAGAAAAACTTATACCAATCCAAGGTGTCAAATTTAGTAGTGCAAGTGAAAGCATGATGCCCCTTGGAATAATTGACTTAACACTTATTTTCCCTCACCCTTCACAATGTGTCAAAATCAAAGTGGAATTTGTGGTAATGGACAACTGTACCAGTAATCACTTTATCCTGGGAAATGACTACTTATCAATCTATGGTATAGATATATCTAACCAAAAGGATAGATATTTTACCATAGGAGAGAATAAGAGACAAAAGTTTGGCTTCTTAAATAACAAAAACCAAATTACAGCTATTAGGAAGGAAGAAAAGATTCCAGAAAAGGAACTTTTTATATCTGAACAGCTTAAAGAGGCAGAATTCAATCAAGAATTAACAGAAAAAATGAAAGAAAAATTGATTAACCTCTTATTTAAGTATAAAGATGCCTTTGCAACTGACAAAGAGCCACTAGGTGCTATAATTGGGCATGAAGTAGACATAATTCTTAATTTGGAAAAGCCTTACCCACCCTTACTAAGAAGACCAGCTTACCCAGCTAGTCCAAGTGCTAGAGAAGCCTTAGAGGTACACATTAAAGAATTAATGGACCTTGGAGTATTAAGAAAAGTTGGACATAATGAACAGGTAAAAGTTACTACTCCTGTCATTATAACTTGGCATAATGGAAAATCAAGGATGGTAGGAGACTTCAGAGCCCTGAACACCTATACCATTCCAGATAGATATCCAATACCTAGAATCCATGAGACATTGACACAATTGTCACAAGCTAAGTTCATTACAGCTATGGATTCCTTAAAGGGTTTTCATCAAAATGTCTTAACAGACAATGCCAAAAAAAACTACTGAGGATAATAGTCCACTGTGGAATTTTTGAATACTTAAGAATGCCATTTGGGATAAAAAATGCACCTTCCCATTACCAAAGAATGATGAATACCATATTTCCTGAAGAATTATCAGAAGGATGGTTAATTATCTATATTGATGATATCATAGTTTGCTCAGAAACTTGGGAAAATCACCCTACAAGACTAGAAAGGGTACTACATAAAATAGTCCAAGTGAATATGAAAATTTCCTTGAAAAAGTGTCATTTTGCATATAGTGAATTAAAAGCACTAGGACATGTTGTATCTGGACTTAGTCTAGGCATAGACAAAAATAAAGTAGCAGCAGTACTACTTAAACCAATGCCTCAAACCAAAAAAGAAATTCAATCATTTTTAGGATTTGCTGGTTACTATAGACAGCATATAAAGGACTTTGCAAAAATTGCCAAATCCTTATATAAATTATGTGACCAACAAACAGTTTATGAAATGACTGAAGAAAGGGTCAAGGCATATGAAGAATTGAAAAATTAACTAACAAATGCCCCATTTCTTCTAATGCCAGATTGGAAACTACCCTTCAAACTATACATTGATGCTTGTGGAGAAGGACTAGGTGCTGCACTTCACCAAACACAAATTATCAATGATAAACCAGTGGAAGGACCAATTTGTTTCATTTCAAGGCAGATAAAGCCAACAGAAGCAAGGTATGGAGCCAGCCAAATGGAATGCTTATGCTTAGTGTGGGCTTTAGAAAAACTGCATTATTATTTGGATGGCACAGTATTTGATGTAATAACAGACTGTAATGCTGTGAAATCACTATTAAATATGAAGACTCCAAATAGACATATGCTGAGATGGCAAATTGCTATCCAAGAATACAGAGGAAGTATGACTATTGTTCATAAATCTGGTAATATCCATGAAAATGCAGATGGTCTTAGCAGATGGGCTCTAGCAAATACCCCTGACAATCCAGCATGGGTGCCACAAGAAGAACACCATATAGAAGGAATATGTGTTACAGATATTGGCACAGAGTTCTTTAACCAAGTTAAATAAAGCTATAAGATAGACAAAAATTGCCATATCTTAAGCCAACTTCTAATGAAAGACTGCAAAGACCCATCACTTTCATCAAAACTAGATGAAACATGGAAAAAGGCATATGATGAAGGAATATTCCACCTACTTGATGGAATCCTTTACCATAGAACAAAACACACCTGTGTTATGGCCTTAACAGATAGAAACCTGATAAACACTATTTTACATGAATGTCATGACAGTGTTGCAGCTGGACACCTTTCAGAAGATAGAACACTAGAGAGGGTGAAAACCTGCTCTTGGTGGCCAAATTGGAAGAAAGATGTTACAGAATACTGCCAAACCTGTGACAGATGTCAAAAAGCCAACAGAGCCACAGGAAAGAAATTTGGAATGATGATCCAAATCCAAGAACCAAAATCCCCATGGGAAATAGCTCATATGGACTGGGTAACAGCTTTACCTACAGGAGGAGACAGGAGTTATCATGCATGCCTAGTGTTAGTTGACAGATACAGTAAAACTCCCATGTTATTACCATGTCATAAAGGTGACACAGCTATGGACACAGCCATAATGATATGGAATAAAGTTATTAGCCATACAGGCTTATTCCAGAATATTATAAGTGACAGAGACCCAAAGTTCACTTCAGCATTATGGACAAATCTCCATAACTTATTTGGGACAAAGCTATCATTCTCAACAGCTTACCATCCCCAAACTGATGGTTTAGCAGAGAGAATGATACAGACCTTAGAGGACATGATCAGAAGATTCTGTGCTTATGGACTAGAATTCAAAGATTCTGATGGTTTTACCCATGATTGGTGTACACTAATACCAGCTCTTGAATTAGCATATAAGACATCAATCCATTCTTCTACTGACAAAACACCAGCAATGCTAGAAAAAGGTCGTAATCCAAGACTTCCTTATGACACCCTCAAAAAGTACTTAGTGGATATACATCCAACAGCAAGCAGCTTTAAGATAATGCTTGACAAGGCAAGACACCATGCAAACAGATGTATGCACGATTCTTTCAAATATGCAAAAGAAAGATGGGATAAAAGTCATAAGCCACCTGATTTCAAAATAGGAGACTTGGTCCTAGTATCAACCCTTAATTTCAATAACATAAAAGGCCCAAAGAAATTGAAAGATTCCTTTGCAGGACCATTTATGATAAAAGCACTTCATGGACCCAATGCTGTGCAATTGGAACTCACAGGTGAACTAATTAACAAACACCCAACTTTCCCTGTAAGTCTGATAAAACCTTACAGTTCAAGTGACAAGGAATTATTTTCACTAAGAAATAAACCCCCACTTGAGATTCCCCCCT
Source organism: Austropuccinia psidii (assembly GCA_023105745.1). Classification (NCBI taxonomy): domain Eukaryota; kingdom Fungi; phylum Basidiomycota; class Pucciniomycetes; order Pucciniales; family Sphaerophragmiaceae; genus Austropuccinia; species Austropuccinia psidii. The sequence goes on from JALGQZ010000015.1 coordinate 26,407,315, forward strand.
TGGAAGAAGGAGAGGAAAAGAAAATAGTAAAAGTCCTTAAAGAAAGAAGGACAAGAAACAAAAAAGAAAAGGAATACCTTGTAAGGTATATAAATTCAACTCAAGAAGATGAATGGATACTTGAGAAAGATATAACAAATGCTGATAAACTACTAAGAAGGTTCAGACATGAAAGAAAGCCTGAAAAATAGAAAAGTTAAGCATTATTGAGCTTCAAGACTAACAAAGTCTATTGAAGAGGTAGGACAGTGGATGATACCCTAATTACACATATCAGATTGTGGTACAATTTTTTTTGGTGGTAGGGAATGTGAGCCTTTGAGATATGACCACATACCCAATAAGGTCACAAGAAAGACTCAGAATAATTATACCTTTAAGATAATTATACTAAAATTACTTAGAATAATTATACATTAGAAATAATTACTTTAAAAATACAAAAATACCATAAATTGGTACAAAAATTGGTTTAACTTAAAAACCAATGAATCAACATGTGAAATAAATTATACCATTGGATTCCCCATGGTAAAATACACATATACCATTTTTATGGCATATCTGTAAAGTCAATATTGAATGAGTTATAAGGAATAATACCTTATAAAAACCATAAATCCTTATTTATTTCAAGAACCAATGATACAACATGTGAAGTAAATTGTACCATTGGATTCCCCATGAGAATTCACACATAAACAATTAATGAGCTAATTTCCAAAGTTAATACTTAAGGAATTAACCTGAATATATGCACTTTTTTGGTCAACGCATATATTCAAGGATCATAGCTAATATCTCATAAACTATACAAGATAGAGTGATGAACCAAGAATAAAGTTACCACGTAATTACTGTAAGAACACAGATATAAACTTTATTTTACAAATTATAATCAAGGTTAAAACCTATGATGAAATATTGATAAAAATCAACAGAGCTGTTGACCACTTTGTTGTGAAAGTGGTCCAAACTTAAAAAAAAGTACACAGTTGGATTCTACTAGTTCATTCGTGAAGAATGATATAATTTTTATTATTAAATTCAGGGTACAACCCCCTGAAATCATGGTTTGAAGTTTAAAATATTAAATTTCAACAGAAAAGATGAGTTACAAGAAAAATCATCAAAATTAAAGTTTTTATGATGTAATGAAAGGCTCTTGGCAGCATAATGAGGTTATGTCAGGCTATCAGAATTCACTCTCTGAATTGCTGTAGTGTGTAAAACTTAAAAGTTATTACAGATCAAAGTTTGCGCTTAAATTGAGCAGCTATGATCACCTACTGTAACCTCAAATTAAGTTTAACAGTCATATGAGTGATACAATTGGTGAATACTATTAGTTCCTGATTAAAACTAATAAAATCCACAAAATTTGGGGTTCTGCCAAGCCTCGGATGTCATCAAACTTAGAGTTATAGTGATAACTCTAAATAATGGTGTAATAATGATGTAATATGGTTTGATTATGATGTAATCATCCTCAAACCTTAAAATATTGATCAATTCCAGTGGATATGATCAGTACACGTCTACTAGAAGCCTTTTGGACTCTAGGAGGGAGGTATTTACTATAAATAGAGCTTTTTTTACTCTGTTTTCCCCTCAGATGCATCAAAAACATTAAATCAATTAAATCAAAGGTAATTTCTTTATTCTTTATATATAAAACTATTATATTATTAAAGACCAAAGACCACCTTGTTATAATCATCCATTTTGACGTGATTAAATCATTTATTTAATTGTTTTTGCTAAAAATCTCTCTAAAAAACTCATTTCCACGTAAAAATCAAGAATATTAGTAATTTTCTTTATTTTTATTGTAAATACAATTTGAAAAGGTTGTATTTATATTTTTTTGGCGTAAAATATTACAAAATTATTATATTAAGTGTTAAAAGTAGGTTATTTTCTCTTATTACAATAATTTTCTCTTTATTAATATTTTAATAATTCCTTAATTAATATAAATAGTATTTGTATTAATTTATAACTTTAATATTGGTAAAATTATTGTTATTAATTGTTTTTTATTAATAAAAAACAATTTTTTTACGCCTTTATTATTTGTTTGTAACAATAATAAAGTGCCTTTAAATATATTAATTATTTTATATTAATATATTTATTTTATTATATTATATTTTATAATATAAATTATATTATTATATTTATTTAGTAATATAATCATTTTACGCCATAATTATAATAATTCTTTATTATTATAATTATTTTTATCTTATTTATTTCATTTATAAGGACATTCATAGTACAATAAGTAAAATATTAGTAATTTTTACTTATTGTTTCATAGTCAAACCTTACAAAATTGCAAATAAATGTCATAAAAAATTGAAATGGCACGTTGGTGCCCCAATTATGCATAAACATTGAAATTTCCATTTGGTAATAGAGTGGAGTTGGATTTTGTGACATAAGATTTATTGAACAAGCACCACATATAAATTGATCACATTACATATATGTAATAAGTTATTTTTTATTGATTAATGCCAGAATGCATTCCAGCTCCCCAATTGGCCTGCATGATGACAATGCCGCTATGGTGAGATCCATCTGGAATTGCTTTTCCTTCAATTCTAATTCATGAATCCACTTTTCTTTTTCAACTTCATATTTCTTTTTATGTTGCTTCTCCTCAAACTCCATTTGCTTTTGCAACTTGACTTCTTCAAACCGTTGCTTTTTCATGTTGCTTTCTTTCTCTTCATTCCACCTCTCCCTGTCCCACTCCAAATGAGCATTGTCACTGGTTTCATGGGCTATGAATCATGACTTTTGTCAGTAGTATTGATAAGAGTAACCATAAATACAAAACATACCCTTTTGCCATGATTCAAGCAAATTTGCATATGTTGGTACAAACATATCCATTGGCCTTTTCCTAGAGCCACTCTTGTCATTCAAGCTGGGTGTCAATGCTTGATTATGCTTTTTTGTTGAATGTGTTATGGATTTAATTTTCTGTTAAAAGGAGAAATAATCAACAATGGATTTCATAAGTATTAGGCTTAAACATACTTACTGATTCATCTTGAAGGTTTTCCGCTTGAACCAAGTCATCTTCATTATTAACCAAAGGAATAAGATTTAGAGGTGATTCCAATCCATTATTCTCCTTTAAAATGCACATGAACTTTGATTATCACAGGTAAAAAAAGGAAGAGACAATAACCTACCTTATCAGGAAAAACATCATCATCATCACCATTTAAGCTGCCTTTTTCTTGTGAATCATAGCTTGCAACTGGAGTGACATTAGGCTTGTGGCTAAAGAGCGTATCCATTTCAGCATAGCAAGGACACATACTTTCAAGCTTTTCACTCATTGATTTTATTCCTTTACTCTCATCTTCTTCTGTTATTCCAGCCCCAGTTAAATTCTCAAATTGTTTTGCTGCCATATATTTCTTTTTATATGTTTGCCATCAATCTTGGATGCTGCTTGAACTAAGGTTTAGGCGATTACGTGATTTTTTGTTGACCTCAATGGCTATAAGCTGAAATCCATGCTGCTTTGATTAAGGAGGTCTTCCAATAGATGTTGAACCACTAGTACCAAAACATGACTCAAAATTGGATTTGACTGAAAGCCAATAAATTATGGTTAGATAATCTGTACCTATTAAGTGACCTTATGGATGAGGCAGGCCAGAGGTGATCTTCATATCTGTCTTGATTTGTCTTGATTTGTATCGAGGCATTATTATATGGATGAAGAAGTATAAATGGACTGTAAGCTGTTCGGTCAGATTGTCCAAAATGGAGTGTAGAAGAATATGTTGTGCAGGTATGAATTGTGAGTACTCATTTGGGTTAGGTTTCAAGCTGAAATCCCAGATGCATGGGATTTGGTCAAAATACCAGGGGACTCAGTTAAAATGCCATGGGATTTACACATAAAAAACCCGGGACTTAGTGTTGGGGTTTGGTGACTTTGACACCCCCTAATATGTCAATTTTGATTTAATTTTTTAATCCCTATTATGATTAATCAGACTAATTAACCTTTCTATTAGTAAGGCTCTTATTTCTCCTTTTTGAACAAATGTTATGCTTTCAAATTTGGGTCTTTCATTTTTTTTTATAATTTTTTATTCCAAAAAGAAATAGCAGGGTCTTCAGATATCATCCTGGTAATGAAAGAAATTTTATAGTTTCTATCAGTTTTGAATTCTCAGAAAAAAAGGGAAATTTTTTGTAAATAATTCAAATCAATTTTTACAGCAAAAGGTATCACAGAAACTAATACTGTAAAATTGTTGATGATTTTTGACAATTAAACAGTAGCAGGCCTTACAGGGCCTTCTACTGTGATTTTTGATAGAAAAATAAAACCAATATTCAAAAGAAATTCATGCATATTCGGAAAAAATCAAAAAATAAGAATTAATAATAGGGTATTGGTAAAAACACGTAAGCAAATTGGTAAAAACACATAAGAGCTTACGTGTTTTGGCCATAATTTGGTAAAAACATGTAAAGGGTGCCCTGGGCCCATTTTTAATTAAAAATGAAACACCATTGGGCCTGTATTGGGCCAAAACATGCCCAAAAGAGGTTTTTTCCCCACAAAACCTCTCTCACTCCAAATTGTTTCAGATTTTTTTGCCCAGCCCCCCCCCCCCCCCAAAAAAAACAAACAAGCTCAAACACCCCAATAATCCACATTATCCCCACCCCAAAACATTGTTTTTTTTGGAAAAACAGCATTACCAAAGCCATTTTGCAAAGATTTTCACACTTTTTTTTCTTTTTGTCCCCCAAAGACTGCATTTTCCACCACAACAACCTGCTCTCAAGCCTCTCAATTTTCAATTTTTTACCATTCCTCATCTATTAATACCACATTTAAACCACTTTCTGTCACTCTTAACCACTTCTGTTCATTTTTCACACCTTTTTTCACCTCTTTTTCACATTTCGAAAGGTTCTTACCCCATTCCAAATCCCCCAATTCCCCTTTTTTTCACTTTTATACATAACTTTCATTAAAAATATGCTTCAACCCCCCACTGAAGGTGAATTTCAGACCCTTGAGCTTCTTTGGAAACATGTGCATAATGCTGCCAGGGCTCAGGGGTATACTGTGTCCACCTTGAGATCCAATATGACCCACAACCAAATTGAAATATGTTGTGACAGGTCTGGAACCCCAAATCCCAACAAAAGCCCCTCCAAAACACTCACCTCAAGAAAGCTTGACTGTCCTTTTAGACTTTATGCCAGGAAATATGCCAAGAGTACCATTTGGACTCTTAAAGTCAAAAATCCTGAACATAGCCATGATGCCACTGAAAACATCATGGCACATCCTGCTTTCAGGAAATTCAATGAGCAATAAACATCCCAAATTGCTCAAATGTCTGAATCACTCCTCATGCCAAGGCCAATTCAGGCCCAATTATGCAGCCAGAGGGAGTCTGACAGGCCTGTAATCCTTCAAGACATTTATAACCAAGTCAAGAAAATAAAGAAAGACAAACTGAAAGGCAGAAGGCCCATTAATGCTCTTATTGACACTCTCAAAGAAGAAAATTTTGTTTGGTCCTCTGCAAGGGATTCTGAGGGACACATTACCTCCTTGTTTTTTACTCACCCCCTGGCCATAAAACTTCTTCATGGCTTTCCTCATGTCATTCTTATGGATTGTACTTATAAAACCAATAAGTACAAAATGCCCCTTTTTCATATTGTTGGATTCAGCTCAACAAATAAGACCTTTTCTGGGGCTTTTTGTTTGATGAAGAATGAAAATGAAACTTTATATACTTGGGCATTAAATCAATACATTGAAAAGGTCCTCAACAACACCAATCTTGTTCCCCCCCGAGTTATTGTTATTGACAGGGATCTGGCCTTGAAAAACTCTATTAAGAAGCTCTTCCCAGACTCCAAAGTCATGCTATGCATTTGGCACATCAACAAGGATGTATCTGCTCATTGCATGAAGAAAATTGGTCATGGAACTGATTTTGAAGATTTTATGGGCCTTTGGAATCAAGTAATATACTTATTCATTTTATTTCATTTTATTTCACTTTTTTTCTTATTATTGTCTTTATTAATGACTTTGGGATTCTTTTCTCAGCTTATGTATTCACCCACTGAAAAGTCTTTCAAAGACAACTGGAAGAAGCTTCAAAAGCAAGTTAAAAATGCTGAGGTCTTGCAGTATTTGGAAAATACCTGGCTTCCTCTAAAGGAGTATTATGTGCCAGCCTGGACAAACCACCATTGCCACCTGGGTGTGGGCTCCACCTCCAGAGTTGAAGGTGCCCATGCCATGGTTAAACTTTGGCTACAAAAGTCCACTGGTACTCTCCTCGAGGTAGTCAGGGCACTCCACATGGCATTCAGAAAACAATTTATTGAAATTATCAACAGAATCTCCAAAGAAATGATTGTCCATGTCAAGAATTTTCCTCCACACATCTGTGCCCTCAATAGCAAGGTGTCTCATTATGCTCTTCAGATTGCCTTTGAAAATTTCAAAACAAAATTTCCTCCAAATGAAAAATGCATCAACAAATACAACAATTATAAAGGCATTCCTTGCAAGCATAAGACCCAAAAGGCATTTGCCAAGCGCCAAAGGCTTGAATTATCAGACTTCCATCCTCAGTGGCATTTGAATTTGCCTGTGAGGGTTTTTTAATTTCTTCTTATTATTTTTTTTCTTATTAACTGATTTTACTTGTCATATTCTTCTCAGACTGGTTTTCAAGGTGATGATCAAAGTGTTGAAAAAGAAAGAAAGAATGAAGCCAAGAAAATATTTGAAGACATTGGGGAAGACCTGTTTCAAAGACCAATGGCAGAAATCACCCCAATACTCCAACATTTTCAAGATGTTTTGACTGGAAAAGTCCCATTTGATCAAATTCCCAAGAGTCAAGAGGATGATCAATATTATGAAGACCCTCTAGAATGCAAGAACATCCGTGGAAGACCCCAAGGAGCCAAGAATAAAAACAAAAGAGAACCTTCAAGATTTGAAATTATTGGGAGTCAAACCAAGAAAAGAGGAAGGCCCCCATCAAAAGTGACCAGCATCACAACTTCAAGATCCCAGTCAAATGTTCCCTCTCCAATTATGGAAGTGGACTCATCTGAAGATTCTGAAGATTCTGAGGACTCCTTATCTAAATCCATCAGTTCATTGGATTCACTACCCTCAGCAACTGAATTAAATAAATCAGAAGTAACCCTTAGAAGGTCCAGAAGATTGGCAATTGGAAGCAAAACATCACAAAGAAAATCACACAAGCCTGCCACCAGTTTGAATATCTATGATGCAATTGACCTGACCTGTGAGCATTGTCAAAGCAATTATCACACAAGTGATGAATGCTCCAAGCTGTTTGTGAGTTTCTGATTCTTTTTAATGTAACTTTATGTTGTTTATTTTGATATTTATTCATTTTTTGAACTTATGTTATCAGATAACTGGCTCAGAAGACTTGCCCAAGTTTATATTGAAATACACCTTCAAGGCCATCAATGTCCAGGGTGATGGAAACTGTGGCTACAGAACAGTATCCCACTACATTTACAAGACTCAAGATCAATGGGCTGATGTCAGAGGTGACTTGGCTGAAGAAATTCAACAAAATCAAGACCTTTATGAAGCCATGAACACCTTAATTCCCTCAGTATCCTCTTATTTGGAAAGAATTGAATGGTATGAAGATGTTGGCCAGGCTCCAAAAAGCAAGTGGATGTTCATGCCTGACATGGGGGATCCAATTGCAAATAAGTATAAAAGACCAGTTTTCTTTTATTCCACAGCCCAATCTTTTTCTTTTTTCCCTTATTTCTGTCCTCCAAATGATAATCCCCCCATTTTCATCTGCTTCTTGAATAGTTGTGCTCATTTTGTTCCTTTGGACATCATCATTTCTAAAGTTTATCCAGTCCCCCCCATTACTGTGAACTGGGAGATTAATGCCCAAGCACAAGCCCTGGGGTGGGCTGATAAATTTAAGAAACACAGAATGTTGTATTTGTCAAATCTTCCTCCCCCCTCTCAGAAAACACCCACTATTTTGGAGGTTGATTCTGATTGAATGATTTTTGTATATACAATTTATGCCAATTATCCCCCTCCTCAGTCATATTTATTGCTTGAATCCCACCTCAGTCTCATTTTATATCAAACATGTGAAACTTTTGTACTTGAAAATAGTCATATTACACACAAGAAAAAAAACAGTTAAAAAAAACACTCATTGCGCCTTCACTTGTGGTCCCACCCAAAACAATTTCCCAATTCATGAGCTTCTGGTTCTTTATTTTCCAGATTGAACCCTTTAATTTAAAAAAAAATGGAGGAAATTCATAAGTGGGAAGTTATTAAATTCACTTTATAAAAATAGGCATATTACAATGACAGGAAAAAACATTTGAAAAAAAAAACCCTTTTTGCACCTTCACTTGTCCCACCCAAAAAAATTCCCAAAATTATGGGATTCTGGTGCTTTATTCTTCACATTGAACCCTTTATTTTAAAAAAGAAATGAAGGAAATTCATAAGTGGGAAGATTTTAAATGAATTTTTGAAAAAAATATGCCATTTTGGCATATTGGCCAAATTTGTGAAATTTGGCAAAAAAAAAAAATTGAAAAAATTTGTGCTTATTGAAATGCCAAGTTGGGAAAAATATGGCAAAAAAAATTAAAAAAATGCTCAAAACTGAGCCTGAGGAATTTTTTCTGAAAATTAAGGTCACTTGCGTGTTTTTACCAGAAACTTACGTGTTTTTACCATAAATTGGTAAAAACACATAAGGGCTTACATGTTTTTACTAAAAGCTTACGTGTGTTTACCAACACCCTTAATAATATTAGGAAATAACATTCTTCATAAAGCAATTAAAGATAGAATTTAGAAAGTGAAGCAAAATTAATAAAAAAGAAATTACCATCAGAGGAGTAATGTCTTTTTTACCTTTTTTTTGTAAAAAAGAGAATTACAAACTAATTATAAATATAATAATAAAAAAATTACCAATTTTTCATAATTTCTCTTGTCATTCATTTTTGAGGTAATTTTATACATTGTTTTTATATTTTTTGGAAAGAAATAGAATTTTGAAATTCATTTTCTGTGGGGCTTGTAGTTTCTGTTTTGTTCTTTTTAAAAATAAATAAGTCAAATTTTGCATTTAAAAATGAAAAAATGGGAAAATTGATTGTAGGAAGTATATTATTTTAAATCCTAATTATCATATCAATTTAAAATTTTAATATTTTCCTTAAAATATGAGGACAAAGTCACTCAATCTCTGTAAACTATCTGCATATGTTTATCAGAGGTATTTAGTAAAAAAATATTGTATTAAAAATTATTTCATGTAAAACTTTTAAAATACAGTCAAGATTTAAATCAATACTGTTTTTTTACTTTTCCAAGTCTTGACAGAAATTTCATCATTTTAAAAAGAATCCAAATTCAATCATATTTTCAGTGACACAAGATAATTATCCTTGAATTAGATTAATGAGAAATGAAGTGTATGTAAAATGGTTTATTTTTGAGTTTGGGAATTTCCAAAAGGAAAATTATAATAAGTTCACATCCAATAATGCTAAAAATCTTGATCAATTCTTTTCATCAATGTTCAATAATTAAAATTGAAATTTTGAAAGATGATTGTGACCATTTTTTAAGCTTGTTTGATATGAATCTGAATTTATTTTTTTATTACTTAAAGCCTACTTCCAAACAATTCTCCGCTTTATTTTGTATCCCATAGCTCAAAATAGATAATATTAATGGACCTCATAAGCCATTACTCAACATAAATACCAGAGAAAATAAAATGATACCTTTTATGTTTTATCTTAGAAGTTTTGAAATAAGTTTTGTTTATAGCCACATAAAATACACTGTGTAAGTATCTTATAAGTGAAAATTTACTGTCATTTCGGGTTGAGAAGATTTTTCAAATTTTATTAAACTTCAGAAACCTCTCTGAACCTTTATAGAGGAGACTCAAGATAGATATTTGGTAAAAAAATTCATTCATACCGATTATTTTTGTTAAATGTTGCATATAGTTCAATTATCAAAAAATAAATCTTTCTTATCTATTAATAAATAAACACTTTTTTATTTCTCATACGCACTATATAATATGCATATTATATTTCGTTGGATTTTGCTATTTACTTGACATAGGCGCCCTTATATTTAGAAAAATTGAATGCATGAAAATTAGAGAATTATTCCCTCAATTAGCTATACTGATATTTTCATCTGAGTTTTTTTATAATTAGGAAATTAAAAATTTTGTTGCGGAATAATCAAATTTTTCAACCTATCAAAAACACACAGTTTTCATCTCTCTAAATATAGAAAACTTTCTCAAAATTAAAATTATTAAATAATAAATTGAAAGATAATTAATTAAAGACCAGAATTATTATTAAATACAACAATAATAAGTTAAATTTATTCTAAATAGAAAGCTAAATCATTTCCTTGCTATTAGGTTAAAGCTCCATTGATTAAAATTTATTCTAGCTATATTAATAAATGAAGGTTAGATTTACTCAATAGTAATACATAATTTCAGTGGCTTTATATAAAAATTATAGTTATTAAGTATTAGATCTATAATCTAATGACTTCTATATCCTCTCCACATATTTTATTAAGACAATAACTCACAATATCATTTTTCAGAATTATTATATTAGGCTTTGAAATATTGATTTTTTCCATTAAAGGAAGCCTGTAAATTATAGATTATATAGTGTTCATTTTTCAATAGTAATATTTGGAGTGATTAATAAAATTTTATTGTGTAATGTAGTTCTACTTCTATTTGGGAGATAAATTGCACAAACTATTCTATCATTAATCTATGTTTATTTTCTGAAAATCATAATTATTCTTCATTTAAACATTTTTCTTTCATCATAAAATCCTTCCTCAAGTATAAAATGAAAAAAGATATTCTTCTTCAAAGCTTCTCATATATCATAAAAAAACGTGAAAGAACTTCTTCAAAATAACTCCATGGGTCAAAATAATGGTTACTTTGAATCAATTTGGATTATATTTTTCTATTCCCTCCTTAAAAGAATTTTTTTATTGCACTTGATATTATTTTTAATTGAAAATATATAATATGAATTCAATAAGATAAGAAAAAGAGGAAAATCCGGTATCACTTAATACAGAATTTTGGAATATAAGCCGATTTGATTTTGGATTCACTATTTTGTAATACGGGGTGTCAAACCTATTAAATCCTGCATTTAAAATCTTGAATTTTCTTCCTTAAATCCCAAACTTAATCTCTAGTATTCCTCAAATACCACACCTCTTGACCTGTGGAATTTTTAGAATTTGAAAACCTATATTTTTGGCTGTAAGTCCCAAATTTCAAAATGTGAAATCTCAGCCTCCCATGGCCAAATTTCTAGAAATTTTTTCCAAAAACCTCACTAAGGGAATTTAGCTTTGTATAATAATTTTTTCAATCCAGGGAATCAGATATTGATTCTGAATTTCAAGAATACATATCACTATTACAGCATCTCAGTACACAAAGGTTTCTTAGACTCTGCAAAACTAATCCTTCTGCATATATATATATTCTTCCAGTAATTTGGTATACTTATCAAGTCATAAACTCAAATATCTCTGCCATACTACTCATTAATCCTTCTAATGTTTAGTTTTCTTGATTTAAGAGTATTTGATTTTTCAGAATTCATCAATATTTAAGCAGAGAGATCCAGCCATACAATTAGCCATAGAATTATCACAATTAGGATCCAATGGGAAGGGGGCCTAATTGGAAAAACTATGAATTATCTTTGGAATTAGTCATGGGGCCATTTTATTATATACGTGGTGTATAATCAAAGCTTTAATAAGGTTGAAAAGGAATATATTAAATGTTAAAATTCACAAAATCAATAAGATATTTCCAAAGTAGTTCAAGCCAAAGGGATTCCTGTATGTGTGGGATTTATAGATGGTAGTCTTATACCTTTTTCTCAAAGGCCACCCAGAGATGGTGATGCATAATTTTATTTAAATAAGAGATATTTATTCTGTTCATATCCTATTAGAAAATCCTTGTGCCAATAATAGAGCTAATAATAGATGTTATTTGAATGTTCAATTTCAATTAAATTAGTTTTTGATTTCAATGGATTAAGTTGATACATGAGCATAATCAAATAGTAATTTTTACTTTTATAATTAATTAGTACTTAGGGTATTGTTAGGCGTGTTTTTGGAGGAAGTTTAAACAAGGAGTCATTATCATCTTTGTTTTTTTCTAGTGCGACTTTGGAGAAGTTAGGATTATAAATTCCAAGTCACACTGCAATTTGATTGATTTAACCAAGCATTATTCTTTGTTGCCTGTACTTTGGTGAATTCTAATCTGTTGAATCATTATTATTGTGAGGTTTAATCCAAAAAGTAATCAAATAACGAGTAATTACAGATATATTGAGCACATTCATTTCATTAGAAATTATCTAGTCATTTCGTTGAGTCCCAACATTCAAATGATAAGATAATTGATGAGGAATGGCCAAGGAAGGGGGAGGTTATTTTTGGGATGGGATTTCATTAATAAAGGCTATTTATGAAGTATTTAATTCCCAATTAAAAGAATTTCACCCCTAAATTATACCAAAAGAAAAAAATTGATATATATAAGTATTGTATAACAAATTAAAAAGAAGAGAGAATTATAAACAGGAGAGAAAAGGGTGGTGGTTTTTTGGTGATGGTGTTGATTTGGTTGACAGGTTGAATTGGGGAAGAGTATTTGGTGGATTGGTGATGGTGGTGGTAGATTGATGGAAGTGTTTGAGTTGGTGGATAAGCTGAGAGGTTTTATTGGTGGTGGAGGTTGTGGTAGAGCAAGGTATGTGATGGATTGGTGGTGGGGTTGGGTGTGATAGACATAAGGAGAAAATATATAAGATACAAAAAACAAAAACAAAGACTTACCCTTTACTATCCAAGCGTTACAATATCAATTATAAAATATTAGTCACCAAACGACAAAATATGATGGTTTTTAATTAAAAATACATTTTTTAAAAAAAATGAAACTAGAAAAGCACTTTATGATAAGTGGAATTGTATGGGCTTACACGTTCTGTGCTTATTAAAAAGCAGAATGGATTGCAATTTGAAAGTATATTTTGATAATAATTATTATTTTGAATATGATTTATTAATTTAATCTTGGGGTATTTTATTCAAAAAAAATGATAAAAAATATTGTGAAAATAAAAATTTTGGTATTAGTCTTCTTCAAAAAGTAAGTGGTGAATTTTTGAATTAGGGATATGAAAAAGGGATTTGATACTCTCAAGTTTCAATAGATAGAGGATTGTTTCTCTTAATAGTATTACATTTGAAGCCTTTTAAAATTCAATTAATTTTTATTAAAAGGCCAAATTACCATAGGCTTCATTTCAATACTGGAAGTTTTAAATTTCATTCCTTGCATCAAAAGAATTTCACAGAACAACCATGCCATTAAAAACCAGGACTTTGTTTGAAATTAAATATTTTCTTGTTTTTGAATATTTGCATCTATCGGTTCACATAATCATATAATGTAAGAATCCGCCTCATTTTTTGAATTACACCTCCAAAAATTCTAATATATATTCATTCATTTACCCTGCAAATTCCCAATGAGTTTGTATGGGTTAACTAATTCTGTCATTAAATGTCACTGCTCATATTTCAGACACAGTATTTAATAAAACACACTTAAATCAATTCCTTTTTTAATCAAATTTATAATCCTCTCTAAATCTGAAATTGGATGGGAGGAATTCAATTCCTCCATTTTCAATTCCATGTTATTGTTTTGAATTCATCTCAACCTCTTTTTTCCTTTTCTCTTTCTTTTTGAAGTCATGTTTTTTTCCTCTTTCGAAGTATCAAAATCCAGTTTCAATTGTATTTTTGAATGTTCAAGATTTCCAAATTCAGTATTTCTCTTTCCTGTTCAAATGCAATTTTCATCTCTTTCAATAGTCTTTCTTTTTCAGTTTTCATAATCTGATCACTCTGTTCTTCATTTCAATTCTTGTTATTTCATTCTAACAGGGCCTTATAATAAGGCTATTTCCCTAAAAAAACATTCATTATTCTTCATTAATTTCAGAATAAATAAATCACATACCAACCTCTTTTCAAATCAATCATTATTTTTGAGTAACTTGGATACAACATATAATACAAATTCTTCTGTGAGCCACTTTTGTTATTGATATTGAAGCTCAAACTATGTTTTTTTCTTTCAAAATGAATTATATATTATATTCTGTATCTAAAGAAAAAATATATCAGATATAATTGAAATATAATGTTTTGTTAAAATAAATCTTACTTCTTTCTCTTCTTCAAAATCCTAATTCAAGTTATCTTTAGAAATATTCATATTTAGCTTAATAATAATTTTTCCCTCCTATATTATTTTAGAATCCTGAAACTAAATAAGAAATAATAATTTAAAACAAATCATTAAATATTTTATTATATCTTAATTCATTTTACATTGGTTCTTCCTCTTAATAATTTGAAACAAATCCAACCTCTTTAGAATCATAAGTTTCTAGTTGAGTCAGTATTTTTGCATTTCCAAATATTGAATCCATTTCTGAAAAAAATGGAAACATACTTTTTCTTCTATCGTGAATCTTTCCTTATATGTATGAAATTGGTCAAAAATTCTTGTTACACTAAGATTAAACCTTTTTTTGTGAGTTTTTTTGATCTCAATCTCCATAAGATGAAATATATTCTTTTTACTTTAGGCTGGCCTTCCCATAAATTTTGCGCCACTGGTTACAACAAACTCATCAGAGTTTTATTTATTGTTCAGCTAATTGATAATAAACAAATAGTCAGTCCACATTAAGGGAACTGAAGGATGAGGCAGTCCAAAATAAATCTTGGTAGTTTATATATTTGGCTTCATTAGGTGACATGACATTGAAAGTATGGTGATGGCAAGTGATAAATGAGTAATTGAATAATTCAATAAGAACAGGGATTGAATGGAATAATAAATTGATTTGTTTCACCAGTGGTTGGGTGAAAACCTTTTTTTGGAGAAGAGAAGGGGTTAGGCTTAAGTATTACATCTAAATATCCAATAATTCAGGTTAGGTATAAATAAGTATAGGAACAAATGTGGTATTTGGAAAAATCCCTGGGGATTGAGTTAAAAAATGTATTTTTTCTTTGAGAAAGAATAATATATTTTTTAATGTGGGATTTGGGTATCAAATCACACATTTTTTTATATCTTTATTTTCAGAAAACCATAAATTCATTATTATATTTTCTGATTAATGAAATGTTTCAAATTATAATTTTCCTAGTCTTAATTATTTTCAGCTATTGTTTTCCACAAATTGGTTGGTGAATCTGTAATATTTATGTTGAATCATATGAAGAAGACCTTATATTTTGAATTTTTTGTTCATTAGATGATATTAATTGAGAAACCGAATTGAAATAACTAAGGAATGACAGTCCTTTCACATATACCTTTGAGCTATTGAGTTTTTACCAACCTTACCAAACAAGGATATTCAGGAAACTAGATAACAAATTCGTGGCTTTCATATTTAGCTTGAATTTCTTCCAAAAATTCTATTTTGAAATTCAATTTCTGTCCTATCTCCCATGTCAAATTTCAAATGAAAAACCTTCTGTCAAGTTTAGACACTTTTCTCATGGATATTGAAAATATTTTTACCTTTTGATATATTTAATTTTCTTTTTTTTCTTTGATAAATAAATAAAAAGAAAATGAAATAAATAATAAATAAAATTTTTTGAAAAAAACCATAAATTCAATTCAAGTTGATTAATCAAAAAATAATAATAATGATAATAATAATAATAATTTTAGTTTTTAGTTTTTTAAATTTGTCATTTTATTTTATTGCTTTGCTTAATTGAATCAAAGTTAAAGAAAGAAAAAAACCAATTAAATTAAATTAAGCTAAGAAATCAAGAATGATTTTGTAAATAATAATAATAATAATAAATTTTATTAATGATATTCAAAAATAAAAAAGATGAATTTTTTTTCCAATAAGATAAACAAAGAAAAAAAATTGATTCAAACTTTAATTTAAAATATTATCATTTTTCTATTTAAAAAAGATTCAATATTAATAAGAAAAAATGATTTAAATTTAATTTCATAAAAAAAGAGTTTTCTTTTATGTTCTATAGGAATTTGATAAATATTATTAATATCAAAGCAGGGGAAAAACAAAGGAAGTTAATATTTTCATGAAACTTTTGAAAATTTCATATAAATTTCAAAAAAAATAAAAAAAAAAAGATTAAAAAAAAAATAATTTTCAAGAATTTTATTAATGAAAAAAAAAAAAGAAAAAGAAAACTTTTGTTTTTTTTTCAAAAGAATTTCTTTTTTTTTACACCTTTTTTATAATTCAATTGAATTTAAATTGAGTGATAATTCTTAACTTAAAAATTCTAATTCCAAAAAAAAAGCAAAAAAAAAAAAAAAAAAATTCATCTTATTAATATTTTAAATGTTTTTAAAATAAATGATTAAACCAATAAATCAAATAAACAATTAAATAAATAAATAAATAAATAAATAAATAAATAAATAAATAAATAATATTTATATTATTTTTTTTTCTTTAGAAAAAATATTATTAATTGATTAATTAACTAATTAAAAAATTAAATTAAAAATAAGAAATTAAGATAAATTAAATTTCTTTTTTTTGAATAAAAAAAGAAAATTAAATAATTAATTTTTATATTATTTTAATATTATGAAATTTTAACTTTTAAATTTAAATTTAAATTAATTTAAAATTTTAATTTATTTAAAAAAAATTTAATCATTAAAATAAAAAATTTCTTTTTTTTTGTAAAATTAATTTTTTAAATTAACCAATTTTGAAACATAAAATAAATAATCACATGTATATATGATTCTTTATTAAAGATTGATATTTTGTTCAAGAATAGTTTTAATGAGAAAAGAATAAATCAAAAAAATTTTGATTAATCCAATTTTCAATCAAAAAAAATCTGTATTATTGCAAAAAAAAAATTGATAAAACTTCCCCCCCCCCAAAAAAAAAAAGTGTTTTCCAGTTTGATTGAAATTTTTGTTTATAGAACATTTTCTACTTGAATTTGAAATAAATGAGATTAATGAGTTTATTTCAAAGTAAGTTGATTATTATTATTATTTCAATTTTGTCTAATTTTGATTAGGTACCTGGCTCAGAAAACGTTTTAAAAATTTAATTTGAAATATACCTTCAAGACTGTCAATTTTCAGGTTGATGGAAATTGTGGTTATAGAATAGTTTCTCAATACATTTAAAAGATATAACATCAATGAGGGTATTTCAGTAGTATCAACAACCTAATAGAAAAATTAAAAAAATTGTCCATTCCTGTTGAAAAAGAAAAAGAAAAGACTTCATTAAACCAAAAACAAATTCTAGACCATGTAGAAGAAAGTTATAAATCAAGAATGAATTTTGAAGATGACATTGAAAGTGAAAATGGACTTATTTCTGAGGAAATAGATAAAATGTATGAGGCTTGATTAAATGTACCAAATCTATCAACCCCATTTTCTCACGTAAGAATTCCTGTTAAGACAAATGAGGCATAAAAAGATCCTTTAATAACAGACTTAAGTAATCAAGACAACAATTAAGTCTCAAGAGAAGAAGCACCTCAGCTTCAAGAATGGCCAA
>JALGQZ010000015.1:26425619-26743119 GCA_023105745.1 Austropuccinia psidii
TGTAATATGACTATTTTCAAGTACAAAAGTTCCACATGTTTGATAAAAAAGGAGACTGAGGTGGGATTTAAGCAATAAAAATGACTGAGGAGGGGGATAATTGGCATAAATTGTATATACAAAAATCATTCAATCAGAATCAACCTCCAAAATAGTGGGTTTTTTCTGAGAGGGGGGAGGAAGATTGGACAAATACAACATTCTGTGTTTCTTAAATTTATCAGCCCACCCCAGGGCTTGTTTTTGGGCATGAATCTCCCAGTTCACAGTAATGGGGGGGACTGGATAAACTTTAGAAATGATGATGTCCAATGGAACAAAATGAGCACAAATATTCAAGAAGCAGATGAAAATGGGGGGATTATCATTTGGAGGACAGAAATAAGGGAAAAAGGAAAAAGATTGGGCTGTGGAATAAAAGAAAACTGGTCTTTTATACTTATTTGGAATTGGATCCCCCATGTCAGGCATGGACATCCACTTGCTTTTTGGAGCCTGGCCAACATCTTCATACCATTCAATTCTTTCCAAATAAGAGGATACTGAGGGAATTAAGGTGTTCATGGCTTCATAAAGGTCTTGATTTTGGTGAATTTCTTCAGCCAAGTCACCTCTGACATCAGCCCATTGATCTTGAGTCTTGTAAATGAAGTGGGATACTGTTCTGTAGCCACAGTTTCCATCACCCTGGACATTGATGGCCTTGAAGGTGTATTTCAATATAAACTTGGGCAAGTCTTCTGAGCCAGTTATCTGATAACATAAGTTCAAAAAATGAATAAATATCAAAATAAACAACATAAAATTACATTAAAAAGAATCAGAAACTCACAAACAGCTTGGAGCATTCATCACTTGTGTGATAGTTGCTTTGACAATGCTCACAGGTCAGGTCAATTGCATCATAGATATTCAAACTGGTGGCAGGCTTGTGTGATTTTCTTTGTGATGTTTTGCTTCCAATTGCCAATCTTCTGGACCTTCTAAGGGTTACTTCTGATTTATTTAATTCAGTTGCTGAGGGTAGTGAATCTGATGAACTGATGGATTTAGATAATGAGTCCTCAGAATCTTCAGAATCTTCAGATGAGTCCACTTCCATAATTGGAGAGGGGACATTTGACTGGGATCTTGAAGTTGTTGTGCTGGTCACTTTTGATGGGGGTCTTCCTCTTCTCTTGGTTTGACTCTCAATGATTTCAAATCTTGAAGGTTCTCTTTTGTTTTTATTCTTGGCTCCTTGGGGTCTTCCACGGATATTCTTGCATTCTAGAGGGTCTTCATAATATTGATCATCCTCTTGACTCTTGGGAATTTGATCAAATGGGACTTTTCCAGTCAAAACATCTTGAAAATGTTGGAGTATTGGGGTGATTTCTGCCATTGGTCTTTGAAACAGGTCTTCCCCAATGTCTTCAAATATTTTCTTGGCTTCATTCTTTCTTTCTTTTTCAACACTTTGATCATCACCTTGAAAACCAGTCTGAGAAGAATATGACAAGTAAAATCAGTTAATAAGAAAAAAATAATAAGAAGAAATTAAAAAACCCTCACAGGCAAATTCAAATGCCACTGAGGATGGAAGTCTGATAATTCAAGCCTTTGGCGCTTGGCAAATGCCTTTTGGGTCTTATGCTTGCAAGGAATGCCTTTATAATTGTTGTATTTGTTGGTGCATTTTTCATTTGGAGGAAATTTTGTTTTGAAATTTTCAAAGGCAATCTGAAGAGCATAATGAGACACCTTGCCATTGAGGGCACAGATGTGTGGAGGAAAATTCTTGACATGGACAATCATTTCTTTGGAGATTCTGTTGATAATTTCAATAAATTGTTTTCTGAATGCCATGTGGAGTGCCCTGACTACCTCCAGGAGAGTACCAGTGGACTTTTGTAGCCAAAGTTTAACCATGGCATGGGCACCTTCAACTCTGGAGGTGGAGCCCACACCCAGGTGGCAATGGTGGTTTGTCCAGGCTGGCACATAATACTCCTTTAGAGGAAGCCAAGTATTTTCCAAATACTGCAAGACCTCAGCATTTTTAACTTGCTTTTGAAGCTTCTTCCAGTTGTCTTTGAAAGACTTTTCAGTGGGTGAATACATAAGCTGAGAAAAGAATCCCAAAGTCATTAATAAAGACAATAATAAGAAAAAAAGTGAAATAAAATGAAGAAGTATATTAATTGATTCCAAAGGCCCATAAAATTTTCAAAATCAGTTCCATGACCAATTTTCTTCATGCAATGAGCATATACATCCTTGTTGATATGCCAAATGCATAGCATGACTTTGGAGTCTGGGAAGAGCTTCTTAATAGAGTTTTTCAAGGCCAGATCCCTGTCAATAACAATAACTGGGGGGGAACAAGATTGGTGTTGTTGAGGACCTTTTCAATGTATTGATTTAATGCCCAAGTATATGAAGTTTCATTTTCATTCTTCATCAAGAAAAAAGCCCCAGAAAAGGTCTTATTTGTTGAGCTGAATCCAACAATATGAAAAAGAGGCATTTTGTACTTATTGGTTTTATAAGTACAATCCATAAGAATGACATGAGGAAAGCCATGAAGAAGTTTTATGGCCAGGGGGTGAGTAAAAAACAAGGAGGTAATGTGTCCCTCAGAATCCCTTGCAGAGGACCAAACAAAATTTTCTTCTTTGAGAGTGTCAATAAGAGCATCAATGGGCCTTCTGCCTTGCAGTTTGTCTTTCTTTATTTTCTTGACTTGGTTATAAATGTCTTGAAGGATTACAGGCCTGTCAGACTCCCTCTGGCTGCATAATTGGGCCTGAATTTGCCTTGGCATGAGGAGTGATTCAGACATTTGAGAAATTTGGGATGTTTCTTGCTCATTGAATTTCCTGAAAGCAGGATGTGCGATGATATTTTCAGTGGCATCATGGCTATGTTCAGGATTTTTGACTTTAAGAGTCCAAGTGGTACTCTTGGCATATTTCCTGGCATAAAGTCTAAAAGGACAGTCAAGCTTTCTTGAGGTGACTGTTTTGGAGGGGCTTTTGTTGGGATTTGGCGTGCCAGACCTATCACAACATATTTCAATTTGGTTGTGGGTCATATTGGACCTCAAGGTGGACAGAGCATACCCCTGAGCCCTGGCAACATTATGCACATGTTGCCAAAGAAGCTCAAGGGTCTGAAATTCACCTTCAGTGGGGGGTTGGAGCATTTTTTGAATGAAAAATATGTGTAAAAGTGAAAAAAAGGGGGGATTTGGGGATTTGGAATGGGGTAAGAACCTTTTGAAATGTGAAAAAGAGGTGAAAAAAGGTGTGAAAAATGAACAGAAGGGGTTAAGAGTGAAAGAAAGTGGTTTAAATATGGGATTAATGGATGAGGGAAGGTAAAAAATTGGAAATTTGGAGGCTTGAAAGCAGGTTTGTTGTGGTGGAAAATGCAGTCTTTGGGTGAAAAAAAGAAAAAAAAGTGTGAAAAGCTTTGCAAAATGGCTTTGGTAATGCTGTTTTTCCAAAAAAAAAACAATGGTTTGGGGTGGGGATAATGTGGATTGTTGGGGTGTTTGGGCTTTTTTTTTTTGGGGGGGGGGCTGGGCAAAAAAATCTGAAACAATTTGGAGTTAGAGAGGTTTTGTGGGGAAAAAACCTCTTTTGGGCATGTTTTGGCCCAATACAGGCATTGTTGTGTTTCATTTTTAATTAAAAATGGGCCCAGGGCACCCCTTACGTGTTTTTACCAATACCCATATTATATTATATTATATTATATTATATTATATATATTATATTATATTATATTATATTATATTATATTATATTATATCATATTATATTATATTATATTATATTATATTATATTATATTATATTATATTATATTATATTATATTATATTATATTATATTATATTATATTATATTATATTATATTATATTATATTATATTTGATTATTGATTAATATAGGAAGTCTCAATCATGCTTCAATTTTAATTTAATAAAGATAGATATCTGAAAATCAAAATGAATCAAAATATTCCTAAAAAGGGTTTCTGCTTCCCTATTGAATAGCTTAGATCTTGCAGAACTTGATAAAAAATAATAATGAATGCTAATTTTTGATTATATTTGTTTGAATTCTTCTACTTTTTTTGTTGTTTGGCTAAATGGCTAAAAAAGAGGAATAACTTGTACATTTTGTCTAAGAGTAATTTCAAGTATAGCTTAAAGCTTAACAAAAAAAACACCAAGATTAAATTCCACCATTCATATATTCAATATAAAAATATTATTTAGTTGTCAGCAAAAAGATAATAACAAGTTCTTATCTTTTTTAAGAGTAGCCAAAATATATGTAGAGGACTTGATATTGATTGTAAATACATCTCAGTGTAACTGGAGTTTCTCTCAATTAGATCAACATAAACTCATATCATTAAGAAGATAATATAGCTTATTAACCACAGATTTTATATAAAGAGCTAATAAAGATATATAAGTAAGATATACGATGAATTAGAAAAATATCAATGATCTGAGAGATAGGTCTTGGCTCTGAACTGATAAATAACTTAAGGAACAAAATTAATTACAAAATATTCTGGGAAAATACGCTTCAAATAGTCACATGCAAAGCAAGGAATATATAAATATTTAAAATAGACATTGAAGATTCAATAATGTTAAGTTGAAAATTGATTAAAAATGATTTAATACACCAATAAGTGGAAGTAAATTAATTAAGAACATGAGAATAGTCAAAAGCAAAAAGAAATAATAGGACCAGATATATAAACTATTACGATAGGTGTAACCAATAAAAAAACAATATTAAGCAATCTTAGAAGCTATTGAAGATTTGAAATAATCATAAAATATCTTTTTTCCTTCTTGGCTATAGAAATGTAAATTGAATAAATTCAATTATAAGTTTAAAATTTAATTGAGAGGAATTACTCAAAACAAAAAGGTATTTAATTTCAAAAGAAAGTCGCAAAATGATGCAGAAAACATGGGCTCATGGTAAATGAAAATAATCCCTTACTAAGAGCTACAGTTACATGTCACAAAAACATGAAAAAGGCCTAAATTATAAAAATTTATTTGTGACCAGAATTCACCATTCAGAAAACCTTAAACAGAAAATAGTAATTTAGAAGACACTTGATCCCCCTTTATACATTTGCATCGTTTTGTGAAAACTTTTTTCAATTAAGCCCTTTTCTCCCTCATATTTGTTTTGTAAGGAATATAGATCTTAATTTTACCTATGAGAGTATCAAATTTCCTTGAAACGGATAATTTCCATTATTTGAAGAAAAGAAAACAATATTTGTACTTTTGGCTGGTCCATTTGTGAGGGCCAAAAGGAGACCTTTTTGCCTGGATCTCAAAAGGAGTAAAAGATGATACAGGATTATGGCCTTTGAATTCCTTTAAGATGGAATTTTTCAATTTTTTTGGGATCTAAATTTTCTCGTAAAACCATCAGATGAAATTATTACCATAGCTGAAAGTTATAAATTGAACCATTTTAATATTTTTCTGCAGACTTCAAAGGAAAAGGAAAATGGTGAAATGGAAAACTTATTAATTTAAAGATATAATTCCCCCATTAATCCTGTATTATAGAAAATTATAAAGAACTAGATTCCCTATTTCTTGAAATATATAAATAAATGATTGAGGAACTATCAAAATAGAACATGTAAAAAACCAGAAGGAGTAAATATTTTTTCATTTTGCAAAGATAGATTTTGGTATTTTAATAATCATAAGGTGATTTCTTCAAAAATGAACTCTTTTAAATTATAATAATCAAGAATTCTCATTTTGAGAGAAATAAAAATTTTATTATATGTATAATAACATCTTCATTATTTGGGTTAGAAAATCCTCATTATAATTACATTTTTTTTTAATTAGAATATTATTATAATAATGAATATAAATATGTATATTCTAATTATAGAAGAGTTATTATTTGGTAGTTCAATATTGTATAAAACTACAGTTTTTTTTATTCAAATTATTGAGGTATAATTATTATTTCGATTAAAAGTTACTCACTTAAATTAAAAGCACCTTAATATGGACACATAGAGGATTTTTAATCTTGACAGAAGCCCTCAAATGCATTCATAATTTGATGGAAAATTCATGTAAACAAATGTAAAAAAAATGAAAGATATTTCATTATTCTACCATTTTCAATATATAAATGTCTCATCATTCTCATTATAAGTATTTTCTCAGAAAAAATATATTTAATATTTCTTAGTCAAGAAAAATAAAAAAATTCCTCAAAATTGAGGCATGGAGAACATTTCAGCCTGTGAATCAAAACCAGAGAACAAGCACAACATAAAAAAGTATCATCAACATGGTTCATAAGAAGGAGTAAAATACACACCTTAAACCTTTATTAAACCAAATAAAGGTAAAATAAGACCATGAATACAAAGAAAAGGACCTACAAAATCTAGTCTGTACATGCGATCATCTGAAGGAAGAAGCATTCCCCTTTCAGAAAATATTATTCTTATGACCAAACAATAAGAATTAGCCAGGTTATTGAGGCTATAGTCTTTTCCTGAGTGTGAGCCTTAATCTTCACCACTAATATAAAGCCTAGAGTTTGGATTGCCGACCCACCAAGTGTAGTATTTTATGTAAGCTAGAAATGAGGGGTATCCAATGGTACCAGCTACAAGACTGTAGCACAACTGATTCAACAGCTACCACACAGATACTATCTGAGTAACCTGGAAAATGATACTATTTCTTTAGCTCTCATCTAGCTTTCACAGTTTTTATGAGAGAACTATCAAATATGATATTTTACGGAAGGGCTACAGAAGGGATACATAGTAATGTAACCCTCATTAATTTATATTACACAGATAAAAAGGTATTGGTATTTTTAATCAAAAAAAATACTATTTGAAAGAGATTTAAAAATGATTTGAGCCTGTAGAGCTTTGGAATTATTAATCCGAAGTAGGTTATAAGTATCAAAATCTTCTAGAGATCATGTGATTCTACAATAAGATTCACTTTTAAGCTCTGTCTGTTCAAAACTCACAAAGCTATTGAGTATCTAATGTTCCAATCCCACACAAAGCAGTATTGTGGAATACTATCCCAGACAATCGAATTATGAGGCGTCAAAGCCACAAAATGCTGTTTATCAGCTGATTACTAATGATTTGGATAATGTATTACCTCAACTTCTTGTAAATGGTGGTAGGATGGGATGCTCTCCTATATACTTGAATTATGAGTTGTCAATTCTATTCAAAAGATGATTAAGATTTTATTACTCATAGCCTGACCAAAAAGAGCCTCCAACACATGTAATGCACATATTCTGAAGCGTAAGAAACACCAGAAAAGGTCTCTAAGGTCTTTAAAAAAGGTTATTTAACCTGTATGGGGTAAAAATGGCAGCTTGTGGTCCCAAAACCACATTTCAGCTCATTTCTAGGCTGTAACAAACCTGTGGGACCACAATTAAGCCACAGGAGTGAGATGTTTCACTCTGTGGTAATGTGAAGAGGTTTATAACCACCTAATAGCCTAGATTAAGATTAAAATAAATATTTTCCACATCAGAATAAGAGCTTGTCTTGCTTTTTATTGGAAAATTTATGTAGTAAAGCTGTAAAAAACAAAAGTCTGATTAAAATTAATTAGATATAAGTATGATAGTCATTATTCTCACCCAACAGATAATTGGGGAAACCAGGGCTTTCAGTAGACTCATTGGTAATATATCATTAAAGTAGAGCCCTTTTGAATTATTTTTGAATATCAATTTTGTGTCAAACTCATAGCTATAGCCCTATGATTATTATATCAAAGAGTCATGCTGACATTTGGAAGGACTGGAAGTGTTTTCAACCATTTTTAGAAAATGATTCAGCTTATTGGAAGGTGTTTTAAGATTATTTGGACTTGTTTGCGCTATCTTGACACCTTAAAGGTGATTAATTTTGTGTTTTTCATTAAGCCTAACATTTTCAATTTTTTGTTAGAAAACATATATATAGTACTAAAAAATATACGAGTATATTTTCAAAAATGCATAAATAATATATTTCTTGTTTTTGAGTTCTTTCTTTAATTGATAAATATATTATTTATATTATTAATTAATTATCAGTAGCATTAAATAATATATATCATATTCTTTAATTAATTTTTTTTTTAAATAATATGTAGATCATATATTTTTTCATCCAATTTCTTTTGTAAAAAAATAGAAAAAGGCTGAAAAACTTTTTAAGTATTCTTTTTTCACTCGAAGTGATGTGGTGATGGATTAATAAAACTAATTCTGATAATTTTTTATAATAATTTAATATTTTATTTCATTGAAAAATCTAAATCATATTTTTCTTGAATATTTTTTTTTTTAAAAAAAAATGACTTAAATTTTTTGATTTTTATATATAAAAAAACCTCATAACCATTTTTTAAACCCTTTTCGGGAATGAAAATCGAAAAACATAACTATTTTTTGATAATTATCATCAATAATTTAATACTTTATTTTATGGAAAAATATTACACCCTTTTTTTCTTAAATATTTTTTCTTTCAAAATAAATTACTTATATTTTTTGTATAAGAAGCCTCTTACAGATATTTTTCACACAATTTTGGGAGTGAGAGCTGAATAATATGATTATTTTTGATAATATCCATTGATAATTAAATTTTTTCTCCATTGAAAAACATAAATCATATTTTTTGAATATTTTTTTTTAGAAATATCATACCTATACAGTCTTGATCTTTTAGAAAAAACCCTTATAATCGGTTTAAAACCATTTTTGTGTGAAAATTGAATAACATAAGTATTTTTTGATAAGCTTCAACAATAATAAAGTATTTTTTCAAAAAATAGAAACCATATTTTATAAAAATTAATTATTACATTATTTTTCTTACTAAAAAGCACAGTAAAAGTAATTGATATTCTTTTGAAATAAAAGAAAGAAGACTTAGAAGCTCATTTGTTGCAGTTTTACAGATCAAAGCCAAGAAACTTATTCAAATTTTTGGAATTAAAATATAAAACTTCTATTTAATCTATTTATTATCTAGTAGAAATATAAAGCATATTTTTATTCAGTTTTCCAATATGAATTTATCATTAATAGATTTATTTTCCTTTGATTTCTACAATTTCAATAAATTGAGAATCTCTGTGTCATATTTTGACAGACAAAACTAAATATTTTAATTCTTTCATATCTTTTTGAAATTTCTATCAAATTGATAAAAATTATCAAGTCTTACAGTTAAACTGAAAAATTAATTTGTCAAAGTAAAAAACTAACAACTGCAAGTTCTTATCCTCATTTTTTATCGATAATAAAAATAAAAATAACTTTCAGATTTAAAATTTAATAATATAAAGCAAAATTTTCAAAATTCGAAGTGAAATTCAATTTGGATTTTTCATTTTTGATTTGAAAAATTCAATATCCTAAAAATAAAAAATATTAAGTTGAGTTCAGCTTAAGATATATAATTTTCAAGTATTTTTTTAATCAAGTAAAAGTCATAAGAAGTAAATTTGTTTTTCACATTGAAGAAAATTAAAATTACAATGACAAAAAAAGTAAATTTTCAATTTATTATCTTTAAAAAAATGACTTATAAATTATTAGTGTAATAAATTATTCTAAACACTCAAGAGAAAAAGACAGAGAAAATTCTCTGTGACACTTAAATTGCAGTCTGTAACGAAAGCCAAGTGAAGAAAAAGACAAAACAGATTAAATCACTTGTAAAATTTTAGTTTTGAATTTCAGAAAGTTATTTTTGAATGAAATAGAAAGAAGAACTCTCTTCTTTAAATATTTATTATTTTCTTGGTCATTAACTCTGACACCACCTCAGATCAGAGATCTTTGAGTCCCAAGGAATCGACCTTTATAAATGAAAAGAGCCTCCAGAAGGTTGGGGTCTAGAGGAAAATAAATTGATAATAGAAAAGTGTCCATAATCATCTCAACAATAGGTTGGAGAAAGATAATAATACAAAAGGAACTCATGGACTCAGAAGAAATATTTATGATAAACAAACTACTGTTTAGTCTACACAAAAGGGGAATTTGAGTCAAAAAATTCATTTTAAAAAAAGCACAGGTAGATATTGAAGTACACAGATTAATCATTGGTGGATTCAATTCTCACCAGATTTCTGACTTCCAGTAGGCTTCCAAAAGGAAGAAATGAACACAAGAAAAACAAAAACTTCCATATAATCATAAGAAAGAAAATATTGATAAAATAATCCAGATATTGAGACATTTAATTCAAGAAGCATAAAGCCACAGAAAGCTTATGTGGCAACAGAAAGAAATATTCATGAATACATAATTGACCCTTGGCTTTTTTAAAGCAGTGGTACAGCCCCTCAGCTGTTAAACCACAAGTATGAAATTCTCCAAGGGAATCCACCAAGATGTTTAAAGAAAATACAGCTTGACATGAAATGGAAATTGGACTGCATAAAATTTCTTAGAGATGAAATGTGGAAAATCACTAAGGAAAATAACCTTAGAAGCTAAGCTGTGGACAACATAGACTCCAATTTTGACAGGATATAGGAAAAAATCTAATCCCAAAGCAGATCTCAAGAGAATAAGTTCATTGAACAGAAAAAAATATAAAGAGGCCTGACGATAGCTCAAGAGAAGGCCTTAAGACTTAAAGATGATGTTTAAAATCTCTACTTGAAGGAGGAGGGACAAGTAAGTAACTTGAGCCCACCAAAGATGAGAAATGTAGTTAATGTAACAATTGAAAGTGAACCATTGGATCTAAATAAGAATGACTCAGAGGTCAAACAAGACAAATAAAAACAAATTATTGGTAAGAATACCTCAAGATGTAGATCTGAATATTTATACTAAGATGGTAAAGATACGAGAAACTCAAAAAAGAAGCGTTAAAACATCTTCCAGATGTTAAAATCTGGAATATTTTCTTGGGAATTGGAGAATAAGAGAATATCAAACTGATTTACTATGTTGATAGTATACTTATTTATGTGTCAAGAATTACAGATTACTGGATTACTGAAAGGATTAATACAGCTTTAAAAATAATGTCAATATTTGGTACAATGAAATGAAAGAAATCCATGGAGGGAAAAGCTGGCCCTGGTGGAGAAATCAACTAAGCCAAAGATACAGGAATGAAACTTGGATTTAGAAAAAGAAAATTCTTCTTGAAAATGAAAAATAAACATTTGACAAAGATCAATTTGAACGGTGTTTGAGGCAGTAAGAAAGGATGAAGACTATTGTGCCCCAAATTACAACAGAGATGAGAAATCATAAGCTATTGATAAAGCTTCCAGGGAAATTTGAAAATGAAGTAAAATTCAGACTATCTAAGAAATGAACCCTTGATTATATAGCAAATAATTTGCAATATTTCAAGAAGAAAGCATGAATTGGAAGAAATAACTTCCACAAAAATGATTATAGAAGAGAAAAGGAAAGACCATCTCTTGAGAAAAACTATTCCAATAGTTCAGAAGAGCCAAGGAATAGCACCTGTCAGAAATGTGGGTCACCTAATCAGTATTTCAATAACTGTTAAAGGGGCCAGAAGATATTTGAAATAAAGAATGTATAGAAGACCAAAGAAAGACAAGGTCTTAATGTAATGGAATGGGTAATTGGATTTGAGATTGATCAAGAAGTGAATCAGAGCCGATAGACCAATAAATAGTTTAATGTTAAAAATAATTGCCACAAAGTATGAACTCTTTCACTAGGAATCATATTATTCAAAATACAGGGGATGATAGTTGGAGTAAGAGAACCATAAATGTCCAAATATTTTTGGAAATACCAAAATCAGGCATGGGAATCAGTCATGAAACACCAGAAAAACTGGCTTGTTAAATTTAGAATAAAAAACCCCTTAATAATTTACACAGGAGAAAACTTATCAGTGGTACCCAAGAGTTACTTGGACAAACACTTTAATGACTGGTATGAAATATTACTTCCAAAAAAAGCCAGAACTCTTATAAGTTCCTCAGGGAAGATGAGATCACTTGGCACATATCAGAGAGATATAATAATACCACACTTAAAGGAAAATTAAGTATTAAATATTTAGTTTTTGGTACTTGAATATGCAGAAATAATTTGTTTTCTAATTGTTACAGACTAACAAAAGCTGTATTATATAAGCATACATAATGAAAACAAAAAGTAAATCTAAATTGGAGAGTCCAGAAAGAGAAAATAATTTCATAAAAAAAACAAAAAATGAAATCCAAAATATGGAACACAAAGTAAAACTGAGTGAATTCAAAGACATAACACCAGGTAAAAAAATGGCCAATGAAAAACAATAGTAAATATGAAAGGACTAAGAACCTCTACGAGTACAGGAGAGTCTCATAAATTGTGTGCTTTTTTTTGGGAGAGGGTATGTAAGCCTGTGATTTAAAGCAAGAGAACAAGCATTAAATTTAAAAAGTATCATAAACATGGTAAATGAGAAGGAGGGAAATACACACCTTTAACCTCTATTAAGCCAAATAAAGGTAAAATAAGGACATTAGAAAAGGAATAAGAACCTAGAAAAGTTAGTATGTACATGTCTCTATCTGAAGGAGGACAGCTTCCCCTTTTAAAAAATATTCTTATTATGACCAAACAATACAAATTAGCCAAGTTATTGAGGTTATAAGCTCTTTCTGAGAATAAGCCTTGATCTTCACCTTCAATCTAAAATCTAGAGTTTGGATCACAGCCCCACCCACTGGGGTCTTTCATGAAATTTCTTCATAAGGGATATCAAATGGTACCAGCTACATGACTTTAGAGCCACTGTATCAAAATCTACCACACAGATACTATTTGAGTAACCTGGAAAATACTAATATGTTTTAAACTCTCATATAGATTTCTCAGTTTTGATGAGAGACCTAGCAAATATAATATTTTATGGAAGGGCTACAGCAGGCCTATATAAGAATTTAGCCCTAAATAGAGAATTAAAGATACTTGAGCCTGTATAACTTTGGAATTCTCAATTCAAAGTGGGTACTTAGTATAACATTCTTTAAAGCTCATGTGTTGCTACAATCTGAGTAACCTCTGAGCTCTTTCTCTTGAAAAGTTACAAAGGTATTCAGAACTTAAGTAACTAAGTATCTAATTCCAAACAAGTGAATTATGAGGTTTCAAAGCAACCAAAAGGCTGTTTATCTGTTGATTTCTAATAGTTCAGATAAGAAATTATATCATCTTCTTGTACATGGTTATACTTATGAGTCGTCAAAGCTATTAAAAAGATGATTAAGATCTTATTACTCATAGACTGGGTAATAAGAGCCCCCAAGGAATTTAATTTACATATTATGAAGCATAAAAGATAACAGAAAGCGTCTGTAAAGTCTGCAGAAAAGGTTTTTCAACACTTATAGATTAAAAATGGCAGCTTGTGGTCCAAATACCACATTTAAGCTCACTTAAAGGGTGTATTAAGCCTGTGGGACTACAAGTAGTAAGCCAAAAGGGGGAAAAGATTCCCTCTGTGGTCATTTTAAAAGGTAGATAACCTCCAGATATCCCAGATTAAGATAAAAAGAGGCCTTTTCCTCACAAAAATAAGACCTAATCTTGTTTTTGATTGTAATCATTATGAAGTAAAGCTGTAAAAAACAGAATGAATTTTAGAATTAATTAGATATAATTATAATAGCAATTATTGTAACCAAAGAGATAATTGGGGAAACCAGGGCTTTCAGTATACTCATCACTAGTATATAATTATAGTAGATACCTTTGAACTCATTTTTGAATATCAATTTTGTGTCAAACTCATAGCTATAGACTTATCAATTCCATATCATAGAGTCATCCTTAAAGCACCTCTCCAGCTCAAAAATATGAAATTGAATCAAGATTAACAATAGCTTTTTTTGTTTATGTTACATTTAGCTTGGAATTTTAAAAAAAATAAATCCTAACAAGTTGATATTATTATAAAATGCCTATGAGAAATAAAACTTGAAAGATATATTTTTCTCAGTAAATATACTTTTTATATCTGAAAAGGAGATGTGATTCTCTCAGATATGTTTTACATACTCAAGATCTTCACAAAGAGAATTTAGATTAATCTTGAAATCTACAGTAATAATCAGTAATTTTATTACTAAAAGTTAATAATTATATACAAGGAAAGATAAATAACCTCCCTTGTAGTAAGTGAATCCATACATCTATGATCAAATTTGACTTCTACACAAAAGATGTACCCATATTATTTTCATAAGGTGTATATGTTTAAGACAAGTTCATTAGGTTTTATAATATAAGATAACTCAAAGTCTGATAATCAACATCATATCCAAAAATATGTTAAATTTGGGTTTCTTGCATTTTCATGAAAAATCAATGTAATTGTGAAGAAAAATATAGTAAATACCCCTTAAAGCTATTAAAATACATTTATTTACAGTTAAGAAATATTTTAAATCAAATTAAGATTTAACTTAACCTTACTGATTGATATAATAATGCTATTTACTAAATATTGTAGCTTGAAGATAGCTAGAGGGCCCAAGAACAGTGAAGAAAGCCAGGATATCTTGATTCCTGGGACCTGTAAGAAATTCAAATACTGAAAAGAGCGAGTCAGAGTGCATTATAGATAGATAAACTCATAAATAAAATTTTGAATCATCTTTAATAAAGCAAATATTGAGGAAATTGTTTGAGAGTAGAAAGAACCTACTAGTTTTATACATAAAAAAGGTCATAATTATCTTAGACTCCTATACCCCTTTAAATATTGATTTTCCATGGATATACCAAAAAAGGCTTATAAGAAGAATTTTTGTAAAAATATACATTGAAATCTCTTTCGAAAACATTTTATATTTTTGATGAATATTAATGACATGGAAAATTATTAAAATTGAGAAGATAATTCAAATTAAAACTTTAAATGAATGATATTAAGATTTTCAGTTCAAAAGAGGGAAGAGAAGGTAACTAAATTAGTGTAAACATAGTCTTGAGATCACAAGCTCAAATGAAATATTTACTTGAAGTTCCTTTCTAATATCCCACTTCAAATATGTTACCTTAAAGAATCTGCACAAAGTGAAAGCTATGAAATAATTGAAAATATGAATTAAAAATAATTTATTTTAATTTAAATAATACTTATTTCAAAAGAGTCTGTTAATTATAAATCATAAATGGATTATCATACATGTAGAACTACCTCATTAAGTAGATAAAATGATTTTATGTGAAAAAAATCGATTATTTTTCAAGTTAATCACCTTGAATTACTCTTTGATATTTTTGAAAGGCTTATAAAGAGGAGTTTTAAGCTTATTTTTCCATATATAAGTCATATTAATCCTGTTTACCCATATAACAGGAATATAATAAATCATTTTATCTATAAACTCATCCTAGAAAATGTTGAATCTTATATAACAACCATAAAGTCATCAAATATGAGTCTATTAGTATATAATATAGTATTTTAAATACATATTTTTTAGATTTATGAGTTTTAATCAGCATTTGACTTTGAAATGAAATTTTATTCATGTAGATACCCTTTTAAAAGTTTCTCTCTTGGTTTTTTACAGGCCCCAAGGAGATTGGATGACCTTTCCATTATTAATCATTTATTATGTAATAGAATACTCCATTGAACTAATATTTAAAACTGATGAGCTGTTATGTACCTATGTGTAGCTTTTAATCAAGAAGTGTTTGATATAGTTCTTGTAAAATATCATTCTATGTCAAAATAATCCAATATCATTATGACAAGAAGCTTCATAAAATTACCCATGTAAATGATTTTAGTATCAAATTATGACTTAATTTACAATCCAGGTATTATATCTTAAGTGAAAAAAAAATAAGTAACTAATGCCTCTGATTTGTGCCTATAATAATCTTTCAGTTGAGTTTTCCTAAGCTGTCCATAATAATCATCATTAATATTAATCAGTCAAGGTTTTCATAGAAGAATAATACAGAAGATATGTATAATAATATAATCTCCAAATAATAAATAAAGTTAAATAATTTTGAAACTTAATACACCCTTGATTATAGTTTACTTTTATTTGAAAGGATTTTTCAAATTATGTGCTATTATGAGTGTGTAGATATTAATTTGATTTTATTAAAAGTGTGGTAACAATCATTATGGAAGTTTTAAAATTCCTTCAAACACATAGATTTTACTGAAATTTCTTAACTAAATATTATAAAATAACTTAGTTATTAAGATTATATGTTAAATGAGAAGGATCTATGATATTATATACCCATATAGAGAGGGGAATAACTCATAAATGAATATAATGATATATAAAAATGGATATTACTATGGAATTATTATCTGAATAATTATAGTATCATTGTACCTGTTTCATGCAAAGGAATTGATACTTAAAAATTGAACTCATGTTGAAATCCATAGGATATTTGAAAATTGATTTCTTGACTTTTCAAACTTGAGGAATATGAATTAAAATAAAAAATTATTCAGCTAAAAATATCAAAGATATTAATAAATAGTAACTGTAAGCTTGTTACACGATATTCATTCTACTAATCTTTTAAAAGGTAAAATACATTTATTGTGAGGGAATTTATTTTTAAATGCTCAAGAATTCTCCTCTGAGAAGAATTTCATGAAATAATAAAAATAAAAACAAAAATATATTAAATAAAATTATTTACTCAAAAAATAATTCTGAAAAGTTGGTGGTAAATCACCAAAAGATAGTTTCCTATGATTTTTCATAGAATAATTGATTAATTTGTTTTGAAAATATAAATGATATCACCAGGACCAGCTTTACGTAACTAATTAGCCAGTAATATAGTGTGTCCTTTATGTGACTTGAAAATAGCTATAAATGTGGCATGATATTGAACAAAATATAATTATAATATGATCTCTGAAAGGATCAAAGATTATCTGCATTAAATTAAGTATTACAGTTTGTTTTCCATAACTGGCATATTTCAAGATTTGATTAAAAAATAATTCTATAACTTAACAATCATCTTTGCAAAGAAAAAAAAGTGAGATTTTTTGGTATTTTGAGCACCATCTTTTCTTATCAAGCAGGTATTGTGCAGAATTTACAACCCTTGAGAATTATTTAAGTTGCGTTTATAAATTCAAAAAGAAAAAAACTTTCAATACCCCTTTGACTGACCATATTAATGTTAATTATATATTTTATTACTTAATGGTCTTCCAAATTTGGCTATCAATTACTCAGTGATTCCCTAATAATTATGTGATATGGGAACAATATCTCTCAATTAAGAAAGGAAAAAGATGGGAATTTGATAAATTAAGAATTGATATCTATTGTTCAAGAGAACCATTTGTTTGAGAAAAACATTCATCATGTCTCAATTCGAGCTCTAAAATTTTGATTGAGATCAAAAATGAAAACTAATGAATATTAAAATATCAGAAATTATGAAATGGTTTTGGGAGCCAATATGAAGAAGTCTCATCTGTCATCATATACTTCAAAGTCACAAATAGTTATTATTTCAATCACCATGAGAAAAGTGGCTACACCTGGAAGCAGGTGTTGCATTTGGAATTCAAAATGGGAGATAGACTGGATTCAGGTTGGAGATAGGAAAGAAATGAAATTAAGAAGTAGAAGTTTTGGAAGAAATTCAAGCCAAAAGTTCTCAATTTGATTGATTCACTATCAGTTCTTTGTTGGGCCTTTCAAATTTTGATAGGTTAAAAATACATGATTAACAGCCTTATTCAAAATTGCCCTTTGTTTGAAGCTTTCTTATTAACTTTTATCATTTAATTTTAAATAGATTCTACCTTTTTAGTCTTATATATTTCTACATATATCTCTCAGATGAAATATGAATTCTCTTCCAAGATAACTTATAGGAACCCATGGATGAGAAATATTGAAATGAGAACTCTTCAAGTATCAAATAAACGTTTGATGAATGATAAAATACCTTGGAGACTTTGGGGCTTTATTCAAATATGCATATTAGAAAAGTATAAAATATCATTTGCTGGTTTTCTCTCATTAAAAGATGTATTTTGTGGGAAATCATATTCCTTATCTTGGCTCTCTCTTCAAAGTAATATCTTTATAAAAATTGAAACAATCTGTCAAAATTTATGGGAAAAATCAATTTCAAGGGGCAGCCTCCAAAAATGTAGTATATATTGAAAGATAAGAGCTCCTATTTCAGAACATAAAATTCTTGAGAGAAGTTTTTTACACTTAGAGCTAGATAATATAAATATTCAAAGTGCAATATTGAATTTGAGTTTTGAAATTTAGACCCTTTTTATTATATAGCTTCTTGGTGTAAGCTAAGAATTATTCCAATATTCATATGAAAAAAAATGTTGATAGAAGAATTTTAAATATTCATAAAAATAAAAAACATTAATTCGTTGCATTTTTTGGAGAATTGAAGTTTTTTCTTTCCAAATACCAAATAAGATTAACTCTGTATATTCTTGTGGAGAAATCATTAATAATTATTTCACCATCTTCATCTGGTGAAGTAATTGAATATGTGAGAAATGAAGATAATTTGGGTTGTTATTTGAAGAAAATTAGGGTAGGGACTGTATCGAGAAATGAAATAAAGATGAAATACAGAAACTGTTTGTGTGAAATTTAAGGAAATTTAATTATAATGTATCAAAATGGCATAAGATAAATTTGATCAATTATGTGGTCATTTCAAAATAATTTATAAATATAGCTTGCTATTTAATGAATTTTTGTTGTATTTCATAGGCTCTTAACATTTTAACTTTAATTTGCTTAATATTAAGCCCATTTTTTGAGTGTTCAGGATACATGGAAAGCTCTCTATTCACTGAAAAACTCAAAATTGTATCTGAAATTGGTAGTTTAATAGCTCTAAGTATTGTAAATTATATCTTTGGCTTTATAAATACCAAAAAATTGGAACCTAAGAGTACCAAAACTAATTCAGAAAATAATTTTCTCATTTATCTACAATAAGATTTTGTCTAAGGTTTGAGTCATAACTTCATATAATTCTATCAAGCATTTGATTTGAGATAATAAGAAATTCCAAAATAAATTCAAAATAATTAAAAACTTCATATTTACAAATAGATAAAAATTTCAATTAGTTATTTTGAAATATCAAAGCAAAATAGAGGTTGTAAATTGGTTCCTTTCAAAAATTCATTTATCAAAGAATATATATAAAGTATCTTGGAGTTTTGTTAATATGGTGTTACTTTTGTAAGTTTATACAGACTAACATAATGCTAAATTGAGAATAAGAAGATTTTTATGAAGCATAGCTGAAAAAAATATATAATCATCTTTTTCAGGTGTTCTTAAAATATGATATGAGAATATTTCTTGTTTTTATTTGATACTTGTGCTTAATAGAAGGGTAAGAGCATGTATTAAAGTATCATTAAATAAAGGGAGGCCACATCAATAATCTGGAACCTTTTTTGAATTGATATTTAAGTAGAAAAAATATAATTTCACAGCCATTTACACTCAGAATAAAAAAATGTTCAGAATCAAGTTTCAATTATTCAATACCAATTATTAATAAATGACCACGGAATTGACAGATTTAGTATTTTTTGATGGGAATCTGTGAAGAGTGTCTGATCAGAAATTTGCAGACCCATGGATTACTTAGCAAAATGAATCATGAATTATATTCTTTGATTGATGAGACCATGATAAATATTTTCAAATATATCCATTTGAAATTTGAATAAAATACTGCTTCAGCTTTAATAAATTAAAACAATATAGCTCATATCAATCATTAAAATATTCAAACATGATTTAAGGTGGACCAAACGTTTTGAGATTTTGTTGACATAATACTATGATTTACAGGAAAATAGAATTTAGAGATTCAGTTAAACTGTCACAAATCACTGAAATAAAAAAGAATATATCAATTCTTGATTATTATTAGTAGAGCTGTATTGAATCCATATACTCCTATTGCTCTTTACTAAAATTTATTGAAACATAAGTATTTTTTGATTATATTTTTGAAAGAGGAAACAGAAACAAAAGAACCCAAAAACAAATTTCTAAAAAGTTTTTTTTCAACAAAGAATCCATTAAAAATGATAGAGCTACCTCAAAAACAGGAAGGATAGAAAAACTTATCAGAGGTGCACTGCATTTTATTTAATTATTAATAAAGCTTTTTTTTATAAATTTTTGAGAAAAGAAGTGGCAAGAACTTCCTTTCTATTTTTTATGGTTAAATCCTATATTTTTTTTATTAATTTTTCTTTTTCTTTTTTCAAAATTTTACTGAGTTTATTTTTAAATTTGCCAACTGATTTTGTTTAGATTTTATTTTATGTTTTTCAATTCAAATTAAAGGAGCAGGAATTCACAAGGCCTGATACTGTATATTTATTTACATGTGTCAAGTATTTTACAGTAGAGTCCCTGTAATGGCTGCTTATGTAATATTGTCAATGATTCTCAACTATTTTTACAGTAACTACTATTACAGCCCCTGTACTGTAATTTTTTCTTAAATCTCTTGGTTCATTCCAGAAGCCGGGGCTGTAATGCATAGAGACCACTATTTATCTGTTTGATTGAGAAATAACACCTTCAAAAACGCCACAACAAGGTATTTCATCTTTTAAAAAGATAAATGTTGGCATTAATAATAAATATTGAAAATTTTTCTTAATAATAAAAGGGAATGAGAGAATCAAAAAAATAAGAATAATACTCAAGCTCTAAGAATCATAATCAATAAAGAAAATAACATATGAGTTTTTTGTATTTTTGGGGAAAAAAGTTTATTAAAAAAAATAAAACCCTTTTTACATGTTCCTTATGAGGTTTTAGAGAATTAAAAATATAAGAAAAAAGTTTTTTGTAGATCGAGCTTCTTTGAAAGATGCTTCAGCTGAAAACATATGATTTTTAAATTTTTGAGCCATTTTTTTCAGAAGGAATAAGAGCTGATATTGCTACAAAGTAATAATAATTCACAAATAAAAACAGAAAGATACTTTTTTCATTTTAGAAACTGGTATTTAATGTTTTGGGCCTTCAAGAAAACCAGAATTGTTGAAATTTAAGACAAATGTGTAAATTAAATTTCTCATCTTGAAGAATATCATTTTGAGGTTTAAAATATAAATAGAAGAAGTTTTTGTATATTACATTATATACTTACTCCATCCAGTTGAAAAAAGGAGGAAATTCTGGAAAATTCTGTAATATTCCAATGGCTTGTAAGAACTTGGAATACTAACAAACATTCAAATCCTGGGTCCAACCTAGTTCACAGGCAGGGTCCCAGGTCCTTCTGACATGGGTCTAAGCTCATTTCCAAATGAAACACCTTCTGTCAAGGGCTGAAAATCTTCTCATGGTCAATTTGATATAAAATTTTTTCTTAGATCAAACACACCACCAACACTTTTTGAAAGAAGATTCATGTACAAGAATTAATAGTTTCCTGGGAGATAAAAAATGAGAATACTTGATGGTTTTAAAGAAGATTTGATAAAATAAACCTGTCAGATGCAGATACTCATGATATTCAAAAAAAATATGCTGTAATTTCATTTTTCAGGTGAAGAAAAGCTTTTTTATTGTATTGAAAGTTTAAAAAATGGACAAAATATGTTTGGGAATTTTTTGTTTCAACATTAGTATTCTAAATAAAAAAACATTTGTGTCCCCAGTAATGTGTTTTTATGGCTTTTGTTTTGATAAAAGGTATTTTTTTGGTTTTTAGTTTAAATTATAGATAATTTACCTCAAAATTTAATTCTGTTCAAATAATATCATAAATGTAGTAGTAATACAAGAATATTCAGCCAAAAAATGTAAATTTAACTTCAAATATGATAAATTTGGGCATTATTTCTCATTATAAATTTATCTTTACAAGTCGTTTGGGTACTGGAAGCTATTAAGAGGCTGAAACCTATCATGATAAAATCATTTTCCTCATTTGAAAAAGTTTAGATTATATCTGAAGTATGCTACTGAGACTTCAAATACTTAATTCTAGTTACCAGGAAAAAATAATAATTCGTGAGGTTGATTCCCTCTTTTAAGTTTTAGATTGAACCCAAATCCTTTCAAGAAGATGTGTACTATGATGTGTCCTTGGCAAGAATAAGTGACAGCTTACTCATACTCTATAGAGTACTGTGTGCAGGAATTATATAATTTTCTTAAACGTACATCTCTAATTATAATTTCTGTTGCTCCACTCACTACACACTACTAATAATGGTAAATTTTAATCCTTCAACCAATAGAAAATTCAAAAATGTGAGTGTTCTTCAATAGTTAATATTCTCAAAAAGAATTAAATGTCAGCTGAGGTCTTCAATCAGTTTCTTCCATTCCCTCTTTTGATAAAACTCCCTCCAAAAATGATTAAAATGATTGAACATTTATGCTCAAAAACATGAAATCACCAAGATCATACCCATTTTCTTTCAGTTATGGATCATCAAAAAAATATCTTCTGATTCTGGAAAGTCTGGATTTTGGCTCATATTAGCTGGTGCATACAGCCCCCACAAGGTAGCTCTACAATCAAGAGGTCATTTATATTTGGTAGTGTAAAACCTCCCCAGAACCAGCTTCAAAAGGCTGGGCGTGGTTTTCCCCCACTGGTTTGAAAAGCCTTATGACACAATCTCTAAGACTGAGGTTGCTTCCAAAAATATGGTATGAGACACCCCCTAAAACCAAATAACTAATGGAGGGGTTCTGGATCCAACAACCTCCCAAAACCAAAATAAAAATCCAGGGGGCTTTTTGCACTATCTGGTGCAAACAGCTCCCCCAAGCCATCTGTAAAAGGAAAGGGGGTTTTTTGCATCATCTGGTGCAAAAAAACCCAAAAAAGTTGTGAAAGGCCTGAGGGTTGTTTGCATCAGCTAGTGTGAACAGCCCCCCAAAACAGGCTGTAAAAGGACGGGGATTGTGCTAACCAGCCTCTGAAGTGTTTTGATATTTCAGGTGGGCCCTGACAGCACCAATCAAGCATAAAACTGAGGCATAATGTGTGGTTTATCTCTACAGAAAGGAGAGAAGAGAGGCTTCCCAATGGAGGGTATCAAGGAAAACCTCATTTCCTGCCGTAGGGGTGATTTAAAGCCATGAAAGAGTGAGAAAGTAATGCATATGAAAGACTTAACAACTAAGAGAGAAACAATTGGTTGCTGATATTGAAAAACACTATCCTTAACCAAAAAAATTCACAAAATCTTTTGTTTTTGTACCAGTTTTTTTCAAAAAAAGTATTATTGTACTATTTTTTTTTCAGAAAGCTATTTTTGTACTAGTTTTTTTGACAAAAACTATTTTTAAGCAGTTTCTTTCAGCCTAACCATTTTTTACTGTTTTTCTTTTTTGAAAATCTGCTTTTTTGACTAGTTTCTTTAAGAAACTGTCTTTTCCTATATTTTCCAAAAAACTGTTTTTTTACCAGTTTTTTTTAAAAAACTGTTTTTTACTAGTTTCTTCAAAAAGATATTTTTTTACTATTGTTTTTCAAAACCTATTTTTTCACCATTCTTTTCAAAAAAAAAACTATTTTTAAATGGTTTTCCAAAAATAAAATCTAACTAGTTTTTTCAAAAAATAACTTTTTTGAAAGAAGATAGTTTTCTGAAAAGAGAACAATTTTTTTCAAGGGAACTCTGTTTTTTGCAAAAGAGCTATTTTTTGTCAAAGAAACTACCTAGGTTTTTAAGGTAAAAACACTTTTTGATCATTTTAGAGGAAAAATTTATTTTTCCAGGAAAGCTTTTCCAAATAACTGTTCCTTTTTAAAAGGCTATTTTTTCTTTTCAAAGAAACTATTATTTTAAAAAAACTAAGTTATCAGAAAAAAATGTTTTTTTCAACAAGAAAATATTTTTCTGTTCAAAGATGTTATTTCTCTTTAAGTAAAACTATATTTTTGAGAAAATCTACTCCTTTTTTCAAAACTACTGAGACCTCCCAAAAGACTTTCAAGTCATTTTTTTTGCGAAAGACCTAGTTTCTCTCAAAACCTTGAATTTTATTTAAACTGAATCATTTAATTTAAAATTCTAACTTCAAAACAAGAAAAAAAATCTTTTGCAAAAATAATCAATGGCTTTCCACTAAATAAAACAATATTTTTCTACCAAGTACAGTGTTTTTTCAAAATAATCTGATTTTGCTGGAGAAAGAAAAAATTATTTTTATATCAAAATTTTTTTTGAACAATTTTTTTCAAAATTACTCAAAGTAAATGAATTTTACTGTCCAAAAATCAGTATAATAAGAACTTTATTTAGTTCAATAAAGATATTGAAATTTATAAGTAATCTTGGAGTATCACTGACTTCTTGAGATTCAAAAATCAAAATGGGATGTTTCAAAAAGAAAATTTGTAGTTATGATAGAAAAACTAAATTTTGATTTCTTTGGATCAAACTTAAATGAAGTAATACTACTTATTAATATGAGATATAAATATCAATTAATTTTTGTGAAGAACATTGTATTTTGGATCAGGAAATCCCTAATTAAATACTTCTTTTATTTATACAATTAACCAAAAATTAGAAAGGAAATATT
Organism: Austropuccinia psidii; assembly: GCA_023105745.1. NCBI lineage: Eukaryota > Fungi > Basidiomycota > Pucciniomycetes > Pucciniales > Sphaerophragmiaceae > Austropuccinia > Austropuccinia psidii. The sequence continues at coordinate 26,450,270 of JALGQZ010000015.1, forward strand.
AAATTTTTAGTATCTATTGAATTATTTATTGCTTCAAACTATTGATGACGTTCAAAATATCTTTCTTCTCCTTCATTTCTTCATGGTACCACTGAATTTACTTTCAGTGATCTTAAAAGTACTCTTCTCTTATATGGAATTCAATTTTGTTCTCTTCAAGATTTGCTGAATTCCCTTTGTTTCAGTTTCCTGAACAAAATATAATTCTTAACTTCAGTATATTTTCAGAATACACAGTTAATTAACATTTATTATCTAATTGATAATCTCTTCATTTATTTCAAATACTTTTGTAAATTATTCTCAAGTAAAATTGCAGACCATTCTGTAAATTAAAGGAACTGAAAACCTACTATTTAGAAGCTTAGACCTCTAGAATAAACTTTAGTGAAAATTATATTTTATGTGTTGCTTACTGTGGGATGAATTTATTAGTGTCACCAGGCCCTTCTTTTTAGAGAAATGAAAAAACTGGTTTTACACCTGATAAGAATAAAACTGGAAAATGCAAGTGACATCATGGGAAAAAGAGAGTATGCAGAAGAGTTCTCTGGGTCATAATGTGTGACTTTCCAGAAAGTCACACCAACAATGTGCTGGTGTATTTATTTTAGATATTTTGGTAATTTCACTGCAAATATTAACTGTTTTACTGTGCAGTATATTGGTTATTTTGCACGGTATTAACTGTTTTACCATGAGGTATATCGGTTATTTTTCACAGTATAACAGATAGCAGTTAGCTTGTGCATGGGGTTTCTTGCGCATCCTCACCACACCTACACACAGTGCCCTCCAGTCCACCTCTGAGCTTCTCAAGGAAGTACTTCTTCATATCAATTTAGAAATACTTTGTTGAAATTTGTCATTATTTTAGCATGGTATGAGAAATTTGTATAAATGAGTTAATTTTTGTAGTTATTTTCCTTTGAAGATGATTATATTTGATGGTATTACAAAATTATTCCCAATTCCCTTTTATCTAGAAAAGTGAAACTCAAGATTTTCAAAGGGTAGAAGGAATAAAAAATTTTTCACTTAAACTTTTTTCTGAAAAAAACTCACCAGACTCCTCAGTAAAAGTGATACACATAAATAAATGAGAACTCAGTTCAATAAAGCTCATTAGATTTTTCGTTGAAAAAGATAAACTATTCATAGGTCTAATTTGATTTAGAATAAGTTTAAGATAAATTCACTTATACTAGTTGATTTTAAGCAGTGTTTTCTATTCATTCAAAGTGAAATATCTGAGATAGATATTTTAAAGTTAGACCCAAGAACTTTCCCATTATCCATAGTTTTTCCCCAAAAACAAGAAAATTTTAAATATATTTCTATAATATGAGAGGTAAAGCTCCTCTGAGCTATTGAAGCATTTGTATAAAAGCTTCAAAATCTTCAATAAAACATTAGAAAATGATAGTTTTATTTATGGGAATGTAGTTTTATGAAGTATCTGAAAAGATAATTTTGGGTTATGAGAACTCATAGTGAAGTTAGTAAATGAGAAAAAAGATTATATCCTTTTCTGCTCATTTAAACAAACAAAATCCCTTTTATGGTCACAATTTCTATCTGTAATAAAATTATGAAATATTTAAAGTTAAACAGAAAAATAATGAATTGAGAAATATGGCTTAAGTCTAGTTTATTATGATTCTATGGTTTTAAACTTTAAAGTGGGGCTTTAATCTATTGGAGATATGTTTGAGTTTGTCTTTGGGAATTAAATATCATTTGAAACTCAAAAGATAATGTTATTTATCTCATATGTGGGATGAATAAATTATAAAATTAAAATGCATAGCTTTTAAAAAATCCCTCAAATTGTTAAGGTAATTGAATATTCAATATCAAATTTTTAGCCTGACCAAATATTCAAAATCAAATTTGAGCCACCTTCAAATATTTGAAATCAAATGTTTGAATTTTTGAGTACTCAAAACCAAATTTTGGATTCAGTTTTTGGGAATCATGAATAATTTCACTTATATATAATTTAAGTAAATGTTTTCTAAATTATTTTAGGACTTTGGTAAAGACACATAAGCACTCAAGCGTTTTTGAAATAAATTAGTAAATAAAAATGAGACATGCAATGGCCCCCTTTTTGATGCCATAAATGAAATTTTCAATCCCACTAGTTTCAGTGATTTAATATATGCATTTTTGCATCATTAATGTCATTTATGTTGTTGTTGATGACATAAATTTCATTTATGTCATTATCGATGAAATAAATGTCATTTATGTCATTATTGATGAAATAAATGTCATTTATGTAATGTTTAATTCCATAAATGTCATTTATGGCATTTTTTATGCCATAGCATCTTTGATTCAATTCATGTCATTTATGGAACTGTTGATGCCATTCATGTCATTTAGGGAATTTTTACAACTTTCCCACCCAAGAAGTTTCCCAAAAGTATGGGATTCTGTTTTTTGATTTCCAAGATTGAATCCTTCATTTTTTTAAAATGGGAAATTCATAAGTGGGAAGTTTTTTAATCAATTTTGAAAAGAAGGCCAATTCAGAGAGATTTTGCAAAATAAATTATGAAAAAAATGGAGGATCTTCAAATTCCATTATGGAATAAATATGGCCAAAAAAAATGAAATAAATTATTATTATTTAGAGATTATTGGGGTTTTTAGTTTCTTAATAATTTTGGACATTATAATATCAAAAACTATTATTGCAGTTTTCGATGTGCAATCAGTTATATAATATTAGGCTACTTCTTCTAAGTCTTTATTATTATTTTCAGGAATAATTGATGAACTATTATTATTTCTTAATTCAATAATAATTCCTGAATTGATTAATTATTATTATATATTGTTAAATATGAATATTTTTTTTGATTATTCTTTATCATTATAGAGAATTGCTACATTACTATTATATATAATCTCCCAATTATTTTAAGAAGAACTAATCAAATTTGAATATAAGTCATATATTTATTATAGCAACAACTGTGTTATTAATTAAAATTAAATTTTTCAAGGATTGATATTATTGTTAGTTCTGATTCTTCTAATCTGAATTATTGTCACTAAATTTTTGATAATATTTCTCATGAGTAACTCATATATTATTATGATGACTTCTTTATATAACTTATTAATTATAGATTATGCATAAAGGTGAATATGAATAATTCATGAATTATTAATCAATTGATGTTCAATGTTATTTATAAGGAATGACTTATTTATTATCATTTTATCTATCAATTCCTTGATTTCATTTATTTCTTATCTTTTTTTATTTAATTTTCATTTTTCATTATTGATGGGCCAATAGTTTTTTATTTCTTTTTATTAATTATCTATGATATATCATTTACTTATATTTTTATATTGACTTACTGATGATTCAGCTGTATTATTTTTAGGGTGCTGGTAAACCCACATAAGCTTTTAGTAAAAACACGTAAGCCCTTATGTGTTTTTACTAAAAATTTTAAGGCCACAAATGACATTAAAAATGCCATAAATGGCCTCAAAAATGGCATGAATGGACTTGACAATACCATAAATCGCATTAAAAATGGCATTGATAGAATTAATAATGCGATTTATGGCATTAACAATTCCATTTGTGGCGTTAATAATTCCTTCTATTGCATTGATAATGCCATCAATAACCTTCAAAATGCCATTAATGGCCTTCAAAGTTCCATAAATAGCCATATTTTATTTAAAAAACACCCCTTATGTTTTTTACCATACAATTACATGTTTTTACCAATTGATGGCAAAAAAACGTAAGGGCTTACGTGTTTCTACTAAAAGCTTATGTGGGTTTTCCAACACCCTATTTTTATTATTTTCATTATTTTCATTATTTTCATTATTTTTGTATTTTTATTATTTTTATTATGGTTTTTTTATTTTTTACTTATTGTTTCTTTATTTATTATTAAAAGGTTGATAGTTTGTTATTTCTTGTTATTATTTTTTTATTATTTATTATTAATGATTTATTAATATTTTTATGACGGCTTATTCATTGCACTTATAAATTATAAATGATGGATTAATTTGAATATAGCCTACTGCTTAATAACTATTATAATTGAATACTTTAATCATTATTCATTCATTTATTTATTAATTCCTTCCTTTTTATTATTTATTTGTTGTTGTGTTTTTTATTTTTTATTATTCATGGGTTAATTTTTTGTTATCTCATTCTTTTATTTATTTATATTTATATTGGTTATTCTTAATTTTCTAACAATGTTTTATTATTCATGTCTTTATTGATTTTGTGTTTGTTATTTGGATTTTTGATATATTATTTTTGGTTTTTTAATTTTTATTTCTTTATTTGTGGTTATTTATGGATTGATTGTTTTTTATTCCATTTTATTGTTTATTTAAATTTTTATAATGACTTATTTATTCATTGAACCTAGGAATTATAAGTTAATCACGAATCTTAATATAACCAATTTTATTGATTTATTATTTACTTATTATTCATGCATTTATTGCTTTCTTTCTTAATTTATTACTGTTGTATTATTTATCTATTGTGGATTTTTGATATTTTTATTTTATATTATACTCAATAAATATTTTCTTCAACTTCTTATTATTTATTTATTTTTCATTAATTATTATTGATTGTTATCAATTTTTTGCATTATATTGTTTTAGGAAATTTGGGAAGAAATTCCCCAATACCTGAGAAATATAAAGTAATACAAATATTTGTCATGGTGTGGGCCCCCAACATAAAAAGAGAAAAGTATAATATAATTAAATTGATAAAAAAGCAAAAGTTTATTTTTTTAAGCTGTTCAATTCATCTAATTTTATAGTGTTATCTCACTCTTTATTGTTCTAGTCACCGGCCATATTGGTGTGGACAGCTCCTCTTCTGTGGATCTGTTGACCTAAGCCCTCAATTTATCAGTCACCACAAGGTGTTACAGCCTCAAACCATCTCCATGCATGTGCAGCCACATAGAGAGGCAAAGCCTTAAAAAAACTTGTTCTGAACAAGTACACCAAGGGCTCCCAATAAAGTTTTCTGGACCATAGTGTCTTTTTGGAAACTTTTTGTCGTTCTAGGATACCAAGTTTTCTTGTGACAGGAAAACTTGCGCTACCAAATAAAGATGAGGCTTTAGATTAATTACCTTAATGCGGAGGTAACATAAAGAAATATTTTATGAATAAAATAAAAGTCTCAGAAAAACCAACATATTGGAATTCCCGATTTGATTTCAAAAGATTAATTGCCTTGACCTCCTTTCCAATCCTTGATGTTCAGGACATCCAATGAAAGAAGCTGTTAAGGTCTTTGGGCTTATCAAATTGGATGACCAAAACAATTTTTGGGAGATAAAGAACCCTTCCGGCAGGATAAGTGCATAGTAAAACCCAGGCTTCAAGGGGAAAGATTTCATATTCATCTAATGCTTTTTCGTCGAGTTGTAATTCACCTAGAGTTTTGATTTAGTGTAAACATTTGAAATTGGATTAATCTATTGAATTATCTTTAATCATCTTCCAAACATTATTAATCAACTTAAGATCAATTCCCAACTCTTTCAAACTGTTCAATCCATCAAGATGTACTTGACTTTCTGTTTTAAAGCTTAATTTCTTCCAATTTTTTGAATGGCTCAAGTTCAACTTTTTATGTCTTGAGATTGATGAGTTGAATTTTAAATATTTAAAATAAACCTTCAGGAATCCTAAACTGTGAGCTAACGCATCAACAGATTCATTATTCTCATCATAATAATCAAGAAGGGTATTGAGAGCTAAGATTGAATTTTAATTGATGAAGAGTTTAAAAAAGGTGAAAGATTCCAGTTTAACAAATGGATTGGCCAAAAATCTTGCATCACTAGCGGATAGGTAACAATTGGTTAGAATTAATGATCTGAGTGAGGGAGTTTAAATATTGACCATGTCACTTTTTTCAATTTGATCTTTTCCCAACATGTAGCACATGATAGCTGATGATGAGAATGTGAATTAAAATGTGAAAGATGTAAAGATTATAGGTTGGGTAAAAAAACAAGGGAAATATGAAGCGCAGCAGCATGTAGCTCAATGGAATCATGATATCTGATGACTGCTGCTTATTGGGGTTTATTTCTATTAGTTTTCTGCATATGCTATTGAAAATGTTTGTCAAGACTTGTGAAAATGCTAAATCAAGTTAACAGTCACAAAGTCTTGTTAGATCCAATTGATAGACATGATAGATGCAGGAACCATACTGGTCTCCTTCATTGAGTACTACTTCAATACTACCAGGTTATCCAACAAGAATGTCAGCACCATGCTATTTGAATTCAGACAAATCCTGTTTTATTGACCGGGAAACAGTACCACCAATCAGTAAAGCTGCCTTAAGGAATGGGGCAGGTGATATTGAAGATTTTGATGGGTTCTGATCATCTGATCCCAAGTCATAAAGGCCAAGACTAGAAGAAACAAACTTATTGAAAACATGAGATATTTGACTGGCCAGTGCCCTGGTCATTAAAACCATAATTTTTCATGAGTTAGTGCAAGAAATCAAGAAATAGAGTTAATAAATCCTCACTTTTGTTCCACTTTAATGTTCATCTAACAATTTAGCGTCAAAACCATATGAATATTTTGTTGAATTTTTGATTGATTTTAGAATTTGAATGTGAATTTTGAACGATGATGTGAAATCTTAAAGAAGATGATGAGTTTATTAGAGATTTTTTGAAACTAAAAACTAAAAGGCTGATGATGAGAAATGATTAAATATTAAAATTTTAATTTTCATTTAGTAGGATTTAATGTTTGGGGTAGTTGAAGATTGAAGCCTAGAAGTTACAATAAGTCACATACCCTAACATAGTGATAAAGAATAATGCATATGCATAACACTGATCCAGAATAATGGATAATAGAAAATAAATATAAATAATACATAACAAGAATTGAGAATTAAATGAAGCATAAATAATAAGTTTATTCTAAGAAATATATAATAAAAGTAAATATTAAAAATGAAAAATTAAATAAATAACAAATAAGTCATAAAAAATAAATAATACATAATACATCAAAAAAATCAAAAAATTGAAGGAATAATAAATTATAATAACTGAATGAATGATAAATAATAATGATAATAATTAAATATTAAATAAATAATAAATAATACATAAGCTTCAAAATATAAATAATAAAAAATAATGAGTAGTTAAATAATAGATATTTAATAAAACATAAATAAAAAAGATAAAGAATGAATAATAAAAATTTAAAATAATTCATAAGTAATAAATATTAGATGATAATAAATCATGAAATATAGAAATAAATAAATGGATAATAAGTAATGCAAACTAAAGAATACATAAATGATATATATATCATTAAAAATAAATAACACCAATGAATAATTAACAATTTGGCCTTATAAATAAATGGGGAAAAGATAAATCATTTAATTTAAAAAATAAAAAAGAATAATCAATAATGAAAACTAAAAATAAATAAGAAAAATGAATCATACAAATAAAAATACATAAGTCATAAAATATAAATCATAAACTATGAAAAAGAAAAAATAAGTCACAAAATATGAATAATATAAAGTGAAAAATACAAAATAAGAAAATAAAAATTTAATCATAAATGTTAGAAATACAAAGCCAAAGGAACAATAAATAAATCAAAAATAATCAAAAATGACACTGAATAATAATAAAAGATAAAGTAATGATAACTAAATAACTAGTGAGTCATAAAAATTATAAATCAATTTATAAAAACTCACTGAAACAAATTTGAATAGTCAAAAGGGAGTAATAAGAAATAAAAACTAATAAATGAATAAATGAATAAATAAAAATTGAAAAATTAAATGATAAATAATAATAATAATCAAAGCGAAATAAAGAATGAATGAATCATAAATAATAAGCATAAAAAATTAAAAAGAATCAATAATACAAATAATAAATCAAATAAAGAATGAATAAAAAATTAAAAATTAAAAAATTGAACAATAAATAAGGAAAAATACAAAGAAATATTAACAATAAAAAATTATATAACTTATTTCAGTTAATTTTTATCCATTTTGAGAATCCAATTGAATCAAATTAAATCAGATTTCAATCATTTCCATTTATTTGAAATGATTTATCCAATACTCATTAGAGCTAATTAAGTTCTACTATAGTTAATTAAGATTGGTTATAATCAATCACTATTGATTTTAATTAATCAAGATTTTATATAATCAATGATCATTGACATTAGCTAATTAAGTAAGTTTATAATTGATTACTATTGAGATTAATCAATTAATTTTAATTATATTCAATTAATATCCATTATGATTAGTAAATACTGATTATAATTTATTCTCCATAATTTCAATTAATTGCAATGAATTGGCATTTCTTATTGTTGTATCAGATCAGTTGTAAGTATTGATAATTACTTATAATTATATATAATCAATTAAACATCAATGACAATTATTTTTCATCAATTTTGATTGATTTGAAGTGAATTTAATTAAGTTTCAAATAAACCTAATCATTTTCAAAGTATTTTGATTGATCTGCATCAAATTTAATCCATTTTTGTGCTTGTTAGTTTGTATTTAGGTTTTAAAAAGTTTGAGTAATTTGAATGAATTTTAATTTTTAATTTAGTTTCTTCAATTTTTATAACTTTGAAATAAAAATTCACAAAGCAGAATAATTAATACTCACTTAAAAATCAAAATAAAATCATAATAGGAATTCATTTTTGATTCATGCATATCAGTGGCATTTCTACATCCTATACAAAGAGAGATTTTATTCTTGACATTGTCACTCTCCAAAAAGGTACAACACATGCAAACATTAAGAATTTTGCTAAATATTGAGCATCAACAAAATAGGATCATGATTTGAATTGAATTAATCTTAATGAATTTTAATTAATTTTAGTTAATTTTAATTAATCTAAATTAATTACAAAAAATCCTAATTACTAATAACTAATTTTGGGTATTGGTAAACTCACATAAGCCATTTAGTAGAAACATGTAAGCCCTTATGTGTTTTTTCCATAAATTGGTGAAAAAACATAATTATTTAGTAAAAACACATAAGGGGAGGGGTGTTTTTCAGTTAAAATGTAGCTAAAAAACACCTGTACTGGGCAAAACCCCATTTATAGCATCTTCAATTCCATAAGTGGCATAAATTCCATTTTTAATTCCATAAAATGGTATAAATGCCATTATTTATGACAACAATAACATAAATCCCATTGTTTATACCATAAATGGCATAAATACAATCAACAATGACATAGAAATCCCATTACCAATACCATAAATGGAATTTATACACCATTGTTGATGCCTTTTATGGAATTGCCATGTCATTGTTATGCTGTTGTTCATTCCATAAATGGAATTTTCTAATTCTGGTGATTACTGAATTATTTGCATAAATCATGTTTTCAACAAAAATTTGAAATTTATGGATTCAAAGTTTGATTTGGAGGTTGAAAAATTTGAATGGATCTTTTTTTCATTTTATTTTGAAATTTTTTGGTTTTCATTTTGTGGGACAAAAACTCAAATTCAAACACAAATTCTTTGAATAGTAAAAATCAAATTTTTTGAATAGCCATGCCTTGTAAAATTATTTATAAAAATGACACAAAAAATAAGCAAAAACCCTACTTGAACTAGATGGAGAGAGAAGTTAGTTTTAATAGAATTTTTTATTTCTCTTTTCTAGGTGAATATCAGAGGGATGAATGTTTTTAAATTTTTTTTGAGTAAAGAAGCTGATTTTATATCAAGAATTTGTTGATATAACAAGAGTAATTGTAAGATGAAGTGAAAGCCTATTGGAGATCAAAAATACCCATGAGTTTTAATTATGAGGACTGCTTAACATTTTTTATTAATTTATATCAGTTTGTTTTATTTAGAAAGTGGAATTAATACAAAAAATTCAAGTATAGATTTTCCTTATGATTAATGCCTGGCTCTAAATTATTTTTATTAGATGGAAGTCTGTGATTGAGTGAAAAGAAGGAAATAAAAAATAGAGGTGGAATTAGAACTAAATTGGATGTTGAATATGGGTTTTTGAAGTAAGGATTAGTGAAAAAATGAGATTATTATTCAATATCTGAATTTTATAAATTTTTTGACCTTTGAAAATATGTTTTCCTTTTTTGAGGCACAATAATATTCTTCACCTTTAGGTCAAGATTTAGATCTTTCATATTATTTATGAGGGCCTTTCTGTCAAAGAAAAACTTTACATTGAGAAATATTTGATTTTGGAACTTCCTTGAGGTCATGTGAATTGCAAAATGACACATTACAAAAGCCAAAGAGGTAGCTAATATGAATGTGTAGACTTCTTAATATTATAATAATAATAATTTTTGATATTTGGATCATTTATGTATCCTCAAACATAATTGTGATTGGGGGATTGTGTAAGGTGTGGATATGAAACTTTGATTGAAAATCAAGTACTTTTGCTGTCCTCAAAATTTGTATAAGGTAAAAATTGATTAAATTAATATGAAATAAGATTTTTGGGAGAAAACATGCCAATTTTATTTCTTTTAAATTTATAAGTATAAGACAATAATATTATAAAGATTCATTGTTTTACCAACAATATAAATTTATCCAAAAATACTCTACAAGAAATATTCAAAGCTAAAAAAGAAATGTCTTCAAGAGAAATTTCAATTGGAATTAACTGGGAAATGGACTGCAGGCAATGAATATGAGAAAAGAGTCTTCAAAAAGGATATTAAAGAGAAAACACACCCAAAAGTGACCAGAGTTGTGAGCCTTAGAGGTATTTTCATATACCCAAAAGACCACAAATAATAAAATAAGATATAAATATAAATAGATTTATTTATATTATAAAAATAGAAATAAAATATAAATACAAATTTATATAGAAAAATAAAAATGCAATTATAATTCCAAAAAAAAATTACATTGAATTATAAATTTGTGAAAACACATTTTTACTTGAAAAAATTAAGTAAAAATGAATTTTCAACAAAAATACCAAAATTAAAAGATTTTTGGAAAAAGTTTAAATAAAAATGATCATAACTTTTTATCCTACAAATAGCCTTATGCATATTGATTTACCATTGGACTCCTCATGAAAAATAAGGTGGGGTTACCTCTGGGTAAAATTTCTGCAACTCAACTCTAAATGAGCTTAAATTAAGTTTTTAGTATTTTCTGAACAGAAGTTGAAAATCCTCAAAAGATTGATTTAATTCACATCACATGTTGTTTTAACCATCAATTTTTGTGTTAAAATTGAGGTGTTGTGTGTAGTTTAGAAGCTATGAGGAATTGAAGTATTTTCAATTGAAATGTCAAAATGTGCACATGTATTACATAAGTGAACTTTAATTTACATATGAGGTGTCAATTATTACAGTAAGTGTATTGTAAAACTCAATTGAATTGCATATGTAAATTACAAGTATAATACATGATGAGGAATTAAAGGAAAAATGAATTGGAAAGATTAACTTGGGGGGAAAGGAACTCTAGCTCTAAGGGGGAGCCAGACCCCAAAAATTCTTGCTTACAGGCGTGGTATGTCAATATCCATGCAAAAGCTCCTCACTTTTGGCCTGGAATTGAGTCACAGGGTCTGTGACTCAATTGATGATGAGGTTTTGATACCAACCAGGGCAGTCTTAACTGTTGTCAAGAGGGTAAAACTACCCTCAAGTTAAAGCAATCTTAGTAAAAACAGTTTTAACTGGTTTCTACGCCTCTTACAAACATTCTGAAGTGTTTTGAAGGCTCTAGATCAGGTATTGCTATAGTAATGGCTTATTTAAGATTCTAAAATGGCTAAAAATAGTAAGAAATGGCTCAAACCAGCCCTTTTTTGGTCTAAACCAGGGTTCAATGATGCCATAAGTGGCTTTTCTGTAGTCAAAGTGTTTTCCACGACTGAAAAGAGTAAAATTTACTTGTGAAGTAAGAAAATTTATGGCTATAAAAGAATGTCTTCTTTCACCCACTTTTCTCTTCATGTTAGAATCTTTTTTTTATAATTAGTTTAAAACACTAAAGCCAATCAATAAAAGATTCCAACCATCATTTTAATATCAATTTAAACCTTTCAACCACGTGAAAAAATAATTATAATCATTCCTTGTAACTCCTATAATTGTTTTTACCCCTGAACCACCTCATAAGTGAATTAAAGCATCTTTCATCACTGTAAACCTTGTCACTTTGTTTCCAAATTCGCTCTGGTCACTTTTGGGCATTTTTTCTCTTTCATAATTATTTTAAAGAGTTCTTTCTTTAATCAATGTTTTTCAGCTCTTTTCTCAATTAATTCCAATAGAAATTGCTCTTGAAGAAATATTTTTTGTAGCCTTAAATATCTTTTGTAGAGTATTTTTGGATAAAGTTTCATTGTTGGTAAAACAATAAATCTTTATAACATTATTGTTTTATACATATAAAGTTAAAAACAATAAATTTGGTGTGTTTTCTCTCAAAAATACTATTTCATACTATTTTTTATAAAATTTTACCTTATACAAAGCTTGAGGACAGGAAGAGTACTTGATTTTCAATCAAATTTTCATATCAACACCTCACATTTGGGGGCCCAGCCATGATATGTTACCTATTAAATAATTTTTACTCTTTTTAAATCTTTTTTCTTATATTGAAAAATTTAAAAACATATAAAAAATACTTATAATTCAAAAAACTCATAAAAAATATTTCTTTTATATTATAATTGAGGATTTATTTTTCATTTCTCTTTTGAAAAAAATCATTTTTTACCCAATCAATTGGCTTTTTAATTAATTTTAGTGTCTGACAGCGTGGTAAGACAAGAAAACATTGAAACAGCTTCAACAGTAACCAGAATTCTTTCTGAAAGTACTGTTAATTCTGACCATAATAGTACAATTATTATAACTCAGAATAATTGACCAGAGCCAATTTCTTCTGAATTAATCAGCTTGGATATAAGTAATACTCTTCAGAAATCTAAGAATTTGAACAATGGTAAGTTTTTGACATAAAATAAATATTTTTAAGCTTTTTTAATCATAAATATGCTTTCAACCAGATCAGTAGCCACCTATAACCCCTCAAGCAGCTCCCAAAAAGGTCATAGAAATGATTATGGCAGAAGCCAATCAATTACAGAAGGACAAGGGTCAGTTGATGACTCCCAAAGTAATAAATTAGTTCATTCTGAAGCTGATAATACTGTTTTACCTTCAACCAGAGCTGACACTTCCACAAGAAGCCTCAGTGGATATATACAAAGCCAGCCAGAAGGCCTACAAAAATGCATTGCAGCAGAACAAGTACCAGATCCTTTCAGATCTATGGAAAAACTGCATGAATTCTTGCCTGACTGTGAGAAAATTTCTGGGCCATCCTAAAGCTTTCAAGTTACTCAATGGATGGCATTCATTGATGGAAAAAAAACATGATGCTTTTAACAGCAGAATGAAGGAAAAACAACCCTCCTCCACCCAAGCAAGTGTCAAAAACAGCCCCAGTAGCCAGAAGCAGCAATTCCAATGTGAAAAAGCAGTCACAAGCTCAGAGCAAGGGGAAAGGCAAGGCAGCAGCCACAAAACCTTACAGCCAGGGTTAAAGAATCCCAAAGATTCAGCAGGATGCCATGGAAAATGTATTTCAGATGGCCAGGACAATGATGGAATTACAGAAAAAGGAGGAAGCCAGATTATAATTGAAGAAATTATTTCTGACATTTTGGATGCTATCCCAGAGTTGTATGAAGCTATAAATGATGTGAAAAGTCATATTTCTGATAAAAAATCACCAATTTGTAACAATATTAAGACAAATAACTTAAGTCTGAGCCAAGTAAATGAGACACTTATGTGTTTTGAGAAAGTTTCAAGAACAATTAAAACTTCCAATAATGACAATTCATTTGGAAATAAGATAAATGAACAATCTGCCATTATTAAATAATTGACAGACAAATATTCTAAATTCAATATTGATGACAAAATTGAAACAAGAATAAACAAGCCATAAATATTATCAAAGAAGATAATAAGAAAGTCCTTGATGATATTGAAAATTTATTTACTGAAGTAAAGACATATACAGATGCCTTGAAAATGTGTTTTGACACCTCACAATAGGAAGTATCAAAATTACAATGAAATTGAATCAAGTCACTTTTGATAATACTAGACAGACAGGATTATGGCAAGAATTAACACATAAAGAAGATATGTATGAAATTTAAGTCTTAAATTTAATAAAGAGCTTCCAACATGAGTTCAGAAATTCTCAAAGGTGTAGCAGCAGTAAGATGAATGATATTGAACAACTACTGCACACATTACCAAGAATGTCTGCACCTTTAAATCAGAATGAGGGAACAAGAATTCCAAATCCACAAGTATTGGAAGTTGAAAATTCACAATTGGAAAATTAACTTTCCACTTCTTTTCATAACTTGGAACCATCAATTGGCCAAGCACTCTTGAATGAAGTACCAAAACTTAAAGAATGGCCTCATTTCAGTGGTGAAGAAGAATATGGCCACATGGAATTCATCAGAGGTATTGACATGATTAAAGAAGATTTTGAATTACCATAAGATTGGTAACAGCAAGATTTAACACCTTCTTTACCAGATCAGCACACAGATGGTATATCAAATTAAGACAAACACATGGATACCAAAGCTGGACATGGTGGAAAAACCAAATTATCAACAAATGGTCCAATGATGCTTGGAGATTTAAAGTTGAAACAGCATTTGAATCTTCCAAATTCAATTCTGAAAAATACAAAGCTTTACCATGGTTTTGCCAACAAAAATACAGATTAACAGCATTATACCCTGACATGTCAGAATTCATGATCCACAGAAAGATTCTGAGACAATGCTGAGGTGACTTAGAGAATGCTGTCAAAAGCAGGACTACTGAACAATCCTCAGCAGAAGATATTATCAATATATTAGAAGAAGTAACCACCAGAACCAGAATTGGTTCTAGTAGGGGGAATCTCAAAACAAGGTTTAATAAACCTTGGAAAAATTCTGTGGAAAAAAATCTCAAAGAAAATTCTCATAATACGAAGTATAAATCTGCAGATATAATCAGGAAGTGCAATGTTTGACAAAGCACCCCACATGTAGCTAATGCATGTCCCAGGAAGGGAAAAATTAATGAAATTGACATTGAAAAAGAACCTTATTTTGAAAAATATGATGATGTAGAGAATACAGATCATAGATCATCAATATTTTCTGAATCTTCAAAAGATATAGGAAATATCAATGACACTTTTGACATTATGGAATTTATTACCACTTGCCACAATTAAGCAATGATCAAATTGATTTGTCAAAAATTCAAGATGCACAACTTATGAAGACCAAACCAAATAGGGGAAAGAGCTATACAGTTGGTCACTCCTGCATAACAGAGGTGGTAATTGACAG
The DNA here is from genome assembly GCA_023105745.1 of Austropuccinia psidii. Classification (NCBI taxonomy): domain Eukaryota; kingdom Fungi; phylum Basidiomycota; class Pucciniomycetes; order Pucciniales; family Sphaerophragmiaceae; genus Austropuccinia; species Austropuccinia psidii. The sequence continues at coordinate 26,465,794 of JALGQZ010000015.1, forward strand.
AAAACCCATTAAACTTTGACTTGACCCAGGAGCCTTCTGATCTTGTGTTGGAAACTCTTTTCTTAAGACTTGTGCACCAAATTTTGAAGATCAATGATTGCCAATTTATGGCATAAAATCTAATTGTGCAAGTAGTCTAATGAAAGCATTAGGCATATTTGAAACTACTGTCATATTTCCACACATTAATGGATATCTAAGAATCAATTTTGAATTTTTTGTTATGGAAAATTTCTCTAGTACCCATTTTATATTGTGAAATGACTATTTAATCATGTATGGAATAGACCTACATAACAATAAGGACGGATACTTTACTATTGGAGACAATAAGCGTAAAAAACTTGCCTTTTTACCATTTAAGAGACAAATTACAGTAAGAAAAGTATCACCAGTGTGCTTAGAGTTGGAGAAATTCAAATCTGAACAGTTAAATGAAGCTGAAATATGCCTTCATCTGAGTGATACACAGGAAAGTGAACTTTCTGCCCTTTTATATACCCACAAAGAAGAATTTCATCAGAAAAAGAGCCTTTAGGGGAAATAATTGGCCAAAAGGCTGACATCATCCTTAATATTGAAAGACCTTATCCACCACTCTTAAGAAGACCTGCATATCCAGAAAGTCCTAAATCAAGAGAAGCTCTGGAAGTTCATATTAAAGAACTTCCAGATCTTGGTGTAATAAGGAATGTTGGCCATAATGAGGAAGTAGAAATAACTACACCAGTCATAGTGGCATGGCATAATGGGAAATATAGAATGGTTGGGGACCTTAGAGCTCTGAACACTTACACTGTTCCAGACAGGTACACAATACCAAAAATCCAAATTGCCCTTAACCAGATATCTTAAGCAGTGTATATAAGCAATATGGATTCCCTTAAAGGATTTCATCAGAATGTGGTGACACCAAGGGCAAGAAAATACTTGAGAATTATTGTTCATTGCTGATTATATGAATATTTGAGGATGCTTTGTGGTATCAAGAATGCACCTTCACACTTCCAAAGAATGATGAATGAAACCTTCCCTAAAGAACTTTCATAAGGATGATTAATCATTTATGTTGATGACATTATTGTCTGTTCCAAGACTTAGGAATAACATATATACAGATTATCCAGAGGTTTGACCAAAATACAATCTGTAAACATGAAAATTTCTTTGAAGAAATGTCATTTTGGGTTCAAAGAACTCAAAGAGCTGGGACATGTAGTATCTAGTTTATCCCTTGGAATTGACAAAAAAAAAGTTGCAGAAGTACTACTGAAACCTATGCCTCAGAAAAAGAATTTAAGTCATTTTTGGGGTTTGCAGGATATTACAGAAAGAATATTAAATATTTTTCATCCATAGCAAGACCTCTGTATAAATTGTGTGACAAGGACACAGTGTTTGAAATGACTGCTGACAGAGTCAAAGCCTTAACCACTGCTCCACTATTACTTATTCCAGAATTTAATATGCCTTTTAAGCTTTATATTGATGCAGCTGGAGATGGGCTTGGTACTGCACTTCATCAAGTCCAGATTGTCAATGAAAAACCTGTGGAAGGACCCATATGTTTCATATCCAGGAAAATACAACCAACTGAAGCCAGATATGGATAAAGTCAAATGGAGTGTTTATGCCCTTTCCAGGACTTGGAAAAGCTAAATTACTTCCTGGAAGGATGTGTTTTTCAAGTAATAACAGATTGTACCGCTGTTAAGTCACTTTTAAACATGAAGACACCTAACAGACATATGCTCAGATGGCAAATAGCCATACAACAGTATAGGGGCAATATGACTATTGTTCACAAAGATGGGAATATTCATGAAAATGAAGATGGACTGAGCAGATGACTATTACCAAATAATATTGATAATCCTGCTTATTTTACAGAAGAAGCTTCTCCACAGATCCCAATAGAAAGAATCAGTGTTACAGATCTGAACACCACTTTCTTTGAAGAAGTGAGAAACAGTTATACTCAGGATAAGAACTGTAGAACTTTATGCCAATCAATTACTAAGAACTGTAAAGACAGCTCTTTGATACATGCCTTAGATGAAATATTGAAAAAGTCATATGCTGAAGGAAGATTCCACTTACTGGATGGTATAATTTACCACAGAACTAAGCATACATGTGCCATGACAGTTGTGGACAGGTCCTTAATTAACCTTGTACTAAAAGAATGCCATGACAGCCCCTTCTCAGGACATCTGTCTGAAGACAGAACAAGATAAAAGATAAACACCCGTATATGGTGGCCAATGTGGCAGAAGGATGTTTCAGAGTATTGCAAAACCTGTGACAGATGTCAAAAGGAAAATAAATACACTTGCAAAAGACTTGGAAATATGATCAAGATCCAAGAACGCAGCAGAACTTGGGAAACTGTCCATATGGATTGGGTAACTGGCCTACCACCAGGGGGTGATAGAAGTTATAATGCTTGCCTAGTGATTTTTGACAGATTTAGTAATACTCCAATCTTTCTACCATGTCACAAAGATGATACAGCCATGGATACAGCTCTTCTGATATGGAATAGAGTATTATCATGGACTGGCATATTTACAAAAATCATTAGTGACAGAGATCCCAAATTAACCTCAGAACTATGGACAAATCTTGACCAACTGTTTGAGACAAAGCTAGCCTTCGCTACAGCCTACCACCCACAAACTGATGGTCTGGCTGAAAGAATGATCCAAACCTTGGACAACATGGTAAGAAGATTTTGTGCATATGGCTTTGACGTTAAGGATTGTTATGGATTCACCCATGATTGGTGTACTCTTTTACAAGCACTAGAATTGGCATATAAGACATCCATTCATTCCAGTACCAATCAAACTACTGCTATTTTAGAAAAAGGATGGAATCCCAAATTACCTCAGGATTCCCTGAGGAAGGATTTGGTTGAGTTACATCCTACAGCTGCTAGCTTCAAAGGAATGCTATACAGAGCTAGAAAGAATGCAGCAAGGTGCATGGAAGACTCATTTTCATATGCTAAAGAAAAATGGGACAAATCACATGCCACTGCAGATTTTAAAGTAGGGGACTTAGTACTTGTATCCACCGCTAACTCCAACAACATCAAAGGATGTAAAAAGTTCAAATACTCATTTGCAGGACCTCCATGGAGAAAATGCTGTAAAGTAGAATTATCTGAGGAACTTAGCAATAAGCATCCTACATTTCCAGTGAGCTTAATGAAGACATATAAATCTAGTGATGCTGAAAAATTTCCTTTGAGGAACAAAGTTCCCCAAGTTATACCTCCTATTAAATCATCTTGTATGAAGAAAATTACCAAAGTTCTCAAAGAAAGGAAGTTTAGAACCAATAAAGTAGGGGAATACCTTGTTAGGTACAGTTACCCAACCTGTGAAGATGAATGGTTAGAAGAAAAAGACATACCTGAAGCTAAAAAACTTCTCAGAAGGTTCAGACACACTAGAAATAACAATATTAAACAATTAACATTCTTTTTTTAGGGGTAGGGAAAGTGAGCCTTAAATGTATTTACATATACCCAAAAGACCACAAATAATAAAATAAGATATAAATATAGATAAATTTATTTATATTATCAAAATAGAAATGAAATATAAATATATATTTTTATATGAAAATAAAAATTTAATTATACTTTAAAAATAAAATTACATTGAATTTCAAATTTGTGAAAACACATTTTTACTTGAAAAAATTAAGCAAAAATGAATTTTCAACAAAAATACCAAAATTAAAATATTTTTGGAAAAAAGTTAGATAAAAACTATCATAAATTTTTATCCTAAAAATAAACTTATGAAAATTGGTTTACCGTTGGACTCCTCATAAAAAATAAGGTGGGGTCACCTCTGGGTAAACTTTCTGTAACTCAACTCTAAATAAGCTTAAATTAAGTTTTTAGTATTTTCTGTACAAAAACGTTGAAAATCCTCAAAAAATTAATCCAATTCACATCAAGTTTTGGGTTAAACATCAATTTTTGTCAAAATTGAGGTTTTCTGTGTAGCTTAGAAGTTATGAGGAATTGAAGTATTTTCAATTGAAATGTCAAAGTGTGCACATGTATTACATAAGTGAACTTTAATTTACATATGAGGTTTCAATTATTACAGTAAGTGTATTTTCCAACTCAATTGAATTACATATGTAAATTCCGAGTATAATACATGATGAGGAATTAAAAGGAAAATAAATTGGAAAAATTCATTTGGGGGGGAAAGGAACTCTAGCTCTAAGGGGGAGCCAGACCCCCAAACTCCTTGTGACAGCCATGAGATGTCAATATCCACGCAAAAGTCCATCACTTTTTGCCTGGAATTGAGTCACAGGGTCTGTGACTCAATTGATGATGAGGTTTTGATACCAACCAGGGCAGTTTTAACTGTTTCCAAGAGGGTAAAACTACCCTTAAGTTAAAAAAAGCTTAGTAAAAACAGTTTTAACTAATTTCTACGCCTCTTACACACATTCTTATATGTTTTGAAGGCTCTAGACCAGGTATTACTATAGTGATGGCTGATTTAAGGGTCTAAAATGGCTAAAACCAACCTTTTTGTGGTCTAAACCAGGTTTCAATGAGGCCATATCTGGCTTTTCTGTAGTCAGAGTGTTTTCCACAGCTCAAAAGAGTAAACTTTACTTTTGGAGTAAGAAAATTGATGGCTATAAAAGAATATCTTCTTTGACCCACTTTTCTCTTCATGCTAGAACATTTTCCTTTTATAATTAGTTTAAAACACTGTTAAACCAATAAATAGAATATTCAAACCACCATTTTAATATCATTTTAAACCTTTTAGCCATTTTAAAAAATCATAATGATCATTCTTTGTAACTCTTATAACAAATTTTACCCCTTAACCACCCCATAAGTGAGTTATAGCATCTTTCATTACTGCAAACCTTGCCACTTTGTTTTCAGATTCACTCTGGTCACTTTTAGGCATGTTTTCTCTTTAATCATATTTTTAAAGACTTTGTTCTTTAATTAATTGCTTGTAGTTCTTTGCTCAATTAATTCAAATTGAAATTTCTCTTGAAGAAATTTCTTTTGTAGCCTTAAATATCTCTTGTAGAGTATTTTTGGATAAATTTTTATTGTTGGTAAAACAATAAATCTTTATAACATTAATTTTTTATACTTATAAAGTTAAAAAAAATGGATTTGGTTTGTTTTCACTTAAAAATACTATTTCATACTATTTTTAATCAAATTTTACCTTATAAAAATTTTGAGGAAAGGAAAAGAACTTGGTTTTCAATCAAAGTTTCATATCCACACCTTACAAGAGTGAACTTGGAAACAAAGTGACAAAGCTAACAGTGATGGAAGATGCATTCATTCACTTATGGGGTGGTTCAAGGGTAAAAATGAATATAAGAGTTACAAACAATGATTATGATGATTTTATCACATGGTTAAAAGGCTTCAAATTATTTTAAAAGGGTGGTTGGAATCTTCTATTTATTGGTTTAACAGTGTTTAAACTAATTATAAAAGGAAAAGATTCTAAAATGAAGAGAAAAGTGGGGCAAAGAACTCATTGTTTTATAGGAACCAATTTTCTTACTCCAAAAGTATAATTCATTATTGTCAGCTGTGGATAACAATATGTCAACAGAAAAGCCAGTTATGGCATCATTGAACCCTGGTCTAGACCAAAAAAGGTCTGCTTTTAGCCATTTTTTGCTCTCTTCAGCCATGTTAGACCCTTAAATCAGCCATTGCTATAGTAATACCTGGTTTTAAGCCTTCAAAACACTTCATAATGTGTGTAAGAGACGTAAAAACCAGTTAAAACTGTTTTTACAATTTTCTTTATCTTACGGGTAGTTTTACCCTCTTGGCAACAGTTAGCCCTGGTTGCTATCAAAACCTCATCATCAATTAAGACACAGAACCTGTGACTCAATTCCAGGCCAAAAGTGAAGAAGGTTTGTGTGGAATTTGACATCTCATGCCTGTCAGAAAGAAATTTGGGGGTCTGGCTCCCTTGAAGCCACTATGCCTTTTTCCCCTCCAAAATTAATCTTTCCAATGTATTTTTTCTTTAATTTTCCATAATGTAATATGGTTGTAATTTACACATGAAATTCAATTGAGTTTTATAGTTAAACAACTGTAATAATTGATACCTCATATGTAAATTTTGGCTCACTTATGTAATACACACACACATTTTGACATTTCAATTGAAAATACTTCAATTCCTCATAATTTCTAGAATACACACCACACCTCAATTTTAACACAAAAATTGATGGTTAACACCACATGTGGTGTCAATCAATTTAAGCTTTTGAGTATTTTTGATTATTATACAGAAAATACTAAAAGCTTAATTTAAGCTTATTTAGAGTTGAGTTACAGAAATTTCACCTAGAGGTGACCCCACCTTATTTTTTATGAGGAATCAAATGGTGAACCAATTTTCTTAATTTTATTTATTGGATAAAAAGTTATAATAATTTTTATTTAACTTTTTTCAAAAGATATTTTGATTTGAGTAATTGTGTTAAGAATTCATTTGTACTTAATTTTTTCAAGTAAAGATGTGTTTTCACAATTTTAAATTTTAATGGAATTTTATTTTTGAATTATAATTAAATTTTCATTTTTGTATATAAATTTTTCTTTATATTTTAAGTTTTGTCTTGATATTATAAATAAATTAATTTCATTTATAATTGTATCTTGTTTTATTCTTTGTGGTCTTTTGGGTATATGAAAATACCTCTAAGGCTCACAGATTGGGTCAGAAAGTAGCATGCTTGAGTTCTGAAAAAATGAAATTGAAAGAGCTTAATAAAATCTAAAGGCAAAATGAGAACTAAGAAGAAATCATATATTACTCCAAAAAATTCATTTCATAAATAAAATATTTGACTTTAAATTTAAAAATAACAATCCATTTTGAGCCACAAATTTTTAAGCTTTACCCAAGGAATGGGAAAAATTCTGGGTGCTTCTTTAGGTTAAAAATAACTAGGAAATAATAATAATAATGATTGAAATGGCTGATTTAAAAATGGTTTCTAATCTAATGGCTTCATCAAATATTATAGGATGTTGATGCAAGAGTTTCTGATAACACATGAATATTTATATATATTTAGCTCCCCAAAAAAATCAATATACATTAACTTTTTAAAATGAGGAAAAATGTTTCTTGAGAATTTTCATAGATTTTTCAATCCAAAAGAGTTACCTTTTCTTGACTGTTCATATTCCATTTAAGAATATCCAAACTAATAGCTCCAAAATATTTTTTTGTGATCATTTTATCTTTGTAAGAATTAAATGAGATCACTATAGTTTTATAACACTGAATATTTCTTAAAAGTCAAAATTAAATGATAACTTTACTTGAACCAATACAAGGAACTGGGTTTTTAGTGCATATTTTTTTCTTTATTCAGATTTTGGATTAAATATGCTTTTAATCCAAAATTTTCAATAAATAAACAAAGAATGAATAGAAATTTTCATTTTTCTTCTTATTTTTACGTTTTAATGATTCTATCATGTCCAAGATCAATTCAAGGAATAATCCAATTATTGTATTTAGCTTGATTAAAAATGAAACGTTATCTCGAAATTAATTCATAAATATCACTGAAACCAATTACTATAGGTTATTTATCATTTTCATATAATGAAAATAACTACATAATTATGTATCTGCCTTACAAAAAGGAAATATTTTGTAAGATATTCTAAACAAAAAATAACTAATTTGAGATATGTTTATATGAATAAAAGAACCAGAAAATAAGGAATTTCAAATCCAGACACTTAGTTACTTTTATAAATAAGGAGCTCAAATATCAGAAATAATAAATAAAGATTGAATTAATAAAATACATAATTATTTTAAAGATAATGAAATAAATAAAAATAATAGTTTTGATACCAAAATTGCTTTGAAATCTCAATCTAAAGTTAATTTCTTAGCAAAAATCAAAAGAATTAAAGGAAAATAATCTTGTTAAATAAAGAAGACGAATTTAGTAATTAGGAAAATTAAGCCTGAATATTAGTCTTTCCAAGCACACAAAAAAAGAATAATATATCAGGAGATATGTGACACAAAATATTTGAAGTTTTTGTAGGGGTTTTCATAGAGGTTCCATTCAATTACTGTGAAAGAAAATAAGATATTAATAGCCATTTCTGAACAGAAAGATGAGGCTATGAATTAAAAAATAGCACGGAATTTCCTGAAATAAACCATGGTACCAATAGATTGATTGCTAGGCTTATATTAGTATGGGAATCCTTGAAGAGATAAAAATTAAGATAAAAACAAGGTATCATTTTCAGGGATAGCTGATGGTGTAATCAGTTTCCCCATAGCTCATCTAGAACAAAATCTTTGGAGCAAAAAAGTTCCATACAGGATTTGAGAAAAATCCATATTTGAATAATGGAAATTAAACATGTTATAGATTTTTTCCATATTTAATTTTATCCATACAAAATGAGATGCCATTGTGTAGTAATTATCTAGGGCTACATAATGACCCAATGTTGAGCTCAATATCTTATAAACTGACAAAGGTATGGCAGCTTCAAGGTTAAAGTCCCACAGTTTGACCAATACATTTTTATTGTGGGATACTTTCACATATCCTTTTATATAAGGTGTTAATTCTACAAAGGAGCTTGTTTATCTTTCAAAAAGTCATAGTTTTGTCAATAAAGGGTCACCATACAGGTTCTTTACAGCATTCTATGTGTCATACATGTCAGAAGAGGGCTGTGTGGTCCCCAAATGAAAATTTTCACACTGTATTGTTGAAAAATGCCCACATGTGGTTTCAAAACCACCTTTTAGCCCAATACAGGATATAAAGACCAGTTAAGAGCCACAAGCCAGTCCTTAGAAGTAAAAAATCTCCACTCTTCCTACATGAGCAGGTCTAGAGGATCTTTTCACCCATTTTCAGGATAAAAAGGGAACTCTCTCTTCCCAAAAGAGAAATCCCAATCCTTCTCTTAAATTCCTAAATAGTACAACCGTCAAAAACATTTATACTCTTTGTAAATAACCAGGTATAGTTATAATCTTAATTATTATTGTCTTTGTTATAATAAAACAATTGGTAAAGCTGCATCCATGGCTTTAAATAGTGCCCACAAACAGTATTTCTTGATAGTAAATCACTTATAACTTAATTTTGAAACTATTTTTATACTTATTATCCATGTCACAGTAATAGTTAGGGCTGTATATAATATTATCATCACCTTATCATAGACTCAGACTGACATTTGGGGGGCCTGACCATGTTTTTTTTTGACTTTTTGGAATAGGAAGTGCTTAATTTATTATTTTTATCTTATATTTTCTCTTAATATTACTATTTTCTGAATAATAATTCCTTTAATAAAAATAATATATTAATATTTTTGCAGTGGTATATAATTGATACCACAGTGTTTTTTTAATGAAGTTTTGATGTGGTTTACTTATAATTTAATTGCCACAGGCCAAATTGGGTGCATTTTTGATATCAAAAGACTAAGACCCCTGTATATTCCTATCTTTTACATATAAAGAAGACCTCTGTACTGTAAATAACAGCTTCATAGGTGTGGTTTAACATTTTGATGATTTCAATTGTTCATTACAGAGCCACTTGTAAGATTATACTTGTTAATTACAAGTTAATCTGTGAGATATTGGGATACAACAGCAGACCATACATCCCCAAAACAGTATTTTTGATGTATAATTGATAATTTCAGTTATAAACCATAATACAACAGTACAATATAGACATATACAGTACCAGAGGCCATTCTTAGACAGGAAAATAGCATTACAAGAGGTCTTAATTGACATAAGCCCTGATCCTTTTATTCAGTGGAAGAAAATTTCATACCAATTGAGACCAAGTCACAGGGCAACACACCAGTGGCACCTTCAGACACAGAAGGAAGGAAGGGTAAAGGGAAGAGGCACAGTGAAAGCATCATATCCAACAGAAAGTGGATACCAAGTGTAAGGTGTGGATCTAAAACTTTGATTGAAATTCAAGTACTTTTTCTGTCCTCAAATTTTGTAAAAGGTAAAATTTAATTAATTATAGTAAATTTTAAGAGTTTTTGAAAGGAAACACTTCAAATTTGTTTTTCTTAGATTTTTGAGTATAAAACAATAATAGTATAAAAATTTATCCAAAAATACTTTACAAAAGATAGTTAAGGCTACAAAACAAATTTCTTAAAGAGAAATTTCAATTGGAATTAATTGAGAAAAGAGCTTGAGGCAATTAATAGAAGAGAAAAGTCTTAAGAAAGATTATTAAAGATAAAACACACCCAAAAGTGACCAGAGTGAATCTGGAAACAAATTTATGAAAGATGTGTTAATTCACTTTTGGGGTGGCTCAAGGGTAAAAGTGATCATAAGAGTTACAAAAATGGATTTTAATAACTTTTTAACATGGTTAGAAGGTTTAGAATAATATAAAAATGGTGGTTGGAATACTTTATCAATTTGTTCAATGGTTTTTAAACTAATCATAAAAGGAAAAAAGTCAACATGAATAAAAAATTGGAGCAAAGAAGACATTCTTTTATAGCCACCAATTTTCTTACTCCAAAAGTAAAATTTGCTATAATAAGTCTTAAAAAACACTCTGACACCAGAAAAGCCAATGAGGGAATCATTGAACCCTGGTTTGTGCCAAAAAGGGCTTGTTTTAGACATTTTTTGCTATTTTTGACCATTTTAGTCCCTTAAATCAGCTATTGATATAGTAATACCTGGTTTCAAACCTTCAAAACACAGCAGGAGTTGTTTAAGAGACTTTGAAACCAGTTAAAACTGTTTTTTACTAAGATTGTCCTAACTTAAGGGTAGTTTTACCACCTTGGCAACAGTTAAAACTGCCCTGGTTGGTATCAGAATCTCATCATCAATTGAGTCACAGACCCTATTTCTCAATTCAAGGAAAAAATTGGTGAGATTTTGTGTGAGTTTTGACATCCCATGCCTATCACAAAGGAATTTGGGGAATTCTGGCACCCTTGGAGCCAAGATTCCTTCCCCCCAAAATTGATCTTTCCAATTTATTCTTCCTTTAATTCCTCATCATGTATTATACTTTTACTTTCAATATGTAATTCAATTGAGTTTTTACAGTAAAAGACTGTAATAATTGATCCCTCATATTTAAATAAAATTTCACTTATGTGATACACACACAAATTTTGACATTTCAATTGAAAATACTTCAATTCCTCATAACTTTGAAACTACACACCACAACTCAAGTTTAACACAAAAATTGATGGTTAACACCACATGTGGTGTGAATTCAATCAAGGTTTTGATGAGCTTTATATTTTCATACAGAAAACCCTTAAAACTTAATTTAAGCCTATTTAGAGTTGAGTTACAGAATTTTTACCCAGAGGTGACCCCAGCTAATTTTTTATGAGGAATCCCATAGTAAAATAATTTCCATAGGTTTATTAATTGGAAAGAAAGTTTTAATAATTTTGATTAAGTTTTTCTCCAAAAAATATTTCAATTTTAATATTTTATTTTTTATGCAAATTTTATTTTTATACTTTGATTTTTCTTTGTATACCAATAAATTCATTTATTTATAATTGTAACTTAATTTGGTTATTTGTGGTCTTTTGGGTATATAAAAATACCTTTAAGGCTCACATTCCCTCCCCCTAAGAAAAGAATAATAATTTGTAATACTTTTGTTTCTGGTGTTTCTGAACCTTCTGAGAAGTTTGGTAGCTTCAGGTATGTCTTTTTCTGCTAACCATTCATCTTCACAAGCTGGGTCACTGTGCCTGACCAGGTATTCCCTTACTTTATTAGTTCTCAATTTCCTCCCTTGGGAAGCTTTTGTAATCTTCTTAGCACCAGATAATTAAAAATAAGGTATATTCTGGGGAAATTCATTCCTTAAGGGGAATTTTTCAGCATAACCAGATTTGTAAGGTTTTGTCTAGATTAGTGGAAATGTAGGGTGCTTATTACTAAGCTCCTCAGATAATTATACTTCAACAGTATTTTAACAATGGAGGGATTTGATAACAAAGGGTCCTGAAAAGTAGTATTTGATCTTTTTACATACTTTGATGATATTGAAGTTAGTGGTAGACACAAGTACTAAATATCCTACTTTCAAGTATTGAGTAGCATGTGACTTGTCCCATTTGTCTTTTGCATATGAAAATGAGTCTTCCATGCACCTTACTGCATGCTTTCTATATTTTTATATCACTTCTTTGGAGCTAGCAGGTTTGGTATGTATCTCAACCAAATACTTCCTCAAGGAATGTTGGGGTAACCTGGGATTCCATCCTTTTTCTAGAATAGTAGGAGTCTGATTGGTACTGGCATGAATGGATGTTTTATATGTCAATTCCAAAGCAGGTAGAAGGGTACACCAATCATGGGTTAAGCCATCACAATATTTGAACTCTAGGTCATATGCACAAATTCTTCTGACCATGTTTTATAAAGTTTGGATCATTCTTTCAGCTAGACCATCAGTTTGTGGGGGGTAAGCTTTAGAGAAGGATAACTTTGCTCCAAATAGTTTGTGAAGGTTTGTTCATAGTTCTGAGGTGAATTTGGGATCCCTTTCACTAATGATATTTGTGAATATGCCAGTCCATAATACTACTCTATTCCATATCAGAAGAGCTGTATTCAAGGATTTATAATCTTTGTGACATGGAAAAAAGTTTGGAGTCTTACTGAACCTGTAAACAATAACTAGGCGGGAATTATAGCTTCCATAACCCCCTGACGATAGGCCAGTTACCCAATCCATATTGATAATTTCCCAAGGTCTACTGGTTTCTTTGATTTTGATCATATTTCCAAGTCTTTTTCAAGTGGATTTGTTTTCCTTTTGACATCTGTCACAGGTTTTGAAATATTCTGAAACATCCTTTTGCCACATTGGAAACCATATGCAGGTCTTGAATTCCTCCATTATTCTGTCCGCAGATAAGTGTCCTGAGAAGGGACTTTCATGGCATTCTTTCAATCCAAGATTGATTAAGGATCTGTCCACAACTGTAATTACACATGTGTGTTTAGTCCCACGACCAATCATAGCATCAAGTAAATGAAATATTCCTTCATTATATGACTTATTCCATATTAAATCCAAGGAATGTATCGAGGAGTTATCTTTGAGATATTTAGTAAGTAATCAGTTTAGGATGTTAAAATTCCTATCCTGAGTATAAATGTTCCTTACTTCCTCAAAGAAGGTAGTGTTCAGATCTGTAACATTGATTCCTTCTATTGGGATTTGTGGGGAAGCTTCTTCCTTCACATAAGAAGTATTTTCAATTTCATTTGGTAATGGAAATTCTCTTAGTCCATATGAATTTTTGTCAATATTTCCATCTTTGTGTACAATGGTCATATTACCCCTATATTTTTGTATGGCTGCTTGCCATCAGAGCATATGTCTGTTGGGTGTTTTCTTGTTTAAAAGTGATTTAACAGTGGTACAATCTGTTATAACTTCAAAGACACATCCTTCAAGAAAGTAATTAAGTTTCTCAAAGTCCCAGAAAAGGCATAAAAATTCCATTTGACTTGCTCCATTTCTGGCTTTAGTAGGTTTGATTTGCCTAGATATGAAACATATGGGTCCCTCTACAGGTTTGTCATTTGAAATTTGGACTTAATGAAGTGCAGAGTCTAGCCCATCTCCTAATGCATCAATATAATGTTTAAAGGGCAGCTCAAAATCTGTCATCAGTAGAAGTGAAGAAGTTGTTAAGGCTTGTCTCAAGGATTCAAATGTGTTGACTCTGTCAACAGTAATTTCAAAAACTGTGTCTTTGGCACTCAATTTATAAAGAGGTCTTGCTATGGATTCAAATTCTTTAATGTGCTGCCTATATTATCCTGAAAATCCCAAAAATGACTGGATCTCCTTCTTTTTCTGTGGCATTGGCTTTAGTAGTACTGCTGAAAATTTGTATTTGTCAATTCCAAGTGATAGACCAGATACTACATGTCCTAGGGCTTTTAGCTCTTTAAATCCAAAATGACATTTATTTAAGAAAATTTTATTTTTACAGATTGGATTTTTCCCAAAACTCTGCATAATCTGTATATATGTTCTTCACAAGTCTTGGAACAGACAATAATGGATTCAATGTAAATTATTAACCATACTTCTGAAAATTCTTCAGGGAAGATTTAATTCATCATTCTTTCAAAGTGTGAGGGTGAATTTCTGATACCAAAAGGCATCCTCAAGTATTCATACAATCCAAAATAAACAATAATTATCAAATATTTCCTTTCTCTTGGTGTAACTACATTTTGATGGAATCCTTTAAGGGAATCAAGAGTGCTCATGTACACTGCTTGAGATATTTGAGTGAGGGAAATTTGGATCTTTGGTATAGGATACCTGTCTGGAACAGTGTAAGTGTTTAGAGCTCTAAAGTCCCCAACCATCCTAGATTTTCCATTATGCCATACCACTATGACAGGTTTAGTTCTTTATACCTCTTCATTATGGAAAACCTTTCTTTTTAAACCAAGTTACAAGAGTTCTTTAATGTGAAGCTCAAGGGCTTCTCTTGATTTTGGGCTTCCTGGGTATGCAGGCCTTTTCAAGAGTGGTGGATAAGGTCTCTCAATGTTCAATATAATTTAAAATTCATTACCAATAATTTTCACCAATGTTTCTTTATCTTTTTAACAGTCTTCTTTGTGGTCATATAGGAGGGTATAGAGTTCATTTTCCTGTAGATCAGTAAAATGAAGACTTAGTATAGCTTCATTCATCTGTCCTGTCTTGAATTCCTCTAATCTGAATGGTGGTGCTTCATTTACTTTAAATTGTTTTTGAGAAGGTAAAAAGGAAAATTTCTGATGCTTATTTTCCCAATAGTAAAGTATCTGTCCTTATTTTTATTTGGATCTATGCAATATATTATTGAAAAATCATCTCACAATATGAAATGGGTACTGAAGCAGTTTTCCATAACAAAAAATTCAACCGTAATTCTTAAATTTCTGTTGATATGTGGATATATTAAAGTTTTTTCAAATATTCCCAATGCCTTCATTGGATTACTTTCACTGTTTAATTTTTGTTCCATCAATTGGTAGTAATTGAGCTCCAAAATTTGGTACAGAGTTCTTAAGAAAAGATTGGCTAACACAAGAGGAGAAGACCCCTGGGTCAGGTAAAAGTATAGTGGGTTTATTATCAATCACCACTTCTGTTATACAGGAATTACCAGCTGTATAACCTTTCCCCCTATTTGGTTTGATTTTCATAAGTTATTCATCTTGGATTTTTGACAAATCAAGTTGACTATCTCTCAATTGTGGCAGGTTGGAGTAATATTCCATGATGTCAAATGTGACATTGATATTCTCTATATCTTCTGAATATCCAGAAATTATTGATGATTTATAATCTAAATTTTCTTCATTTAAATCATCTTTTTCAATATTAGGTTCCTTTTCAATGTCAATTTCATTTATTTCCCCCCTTTTTGGACATTTATTACCTAAATGTGTGGTGCTCTGGAAAATATGCAAATTTTTGATTATATATGGAGAATTATATTTTCTATCATTAATATTTTCTTTGAGATTTTTTTCCAGATAATGTTTCCAAGGCTTATTAAGCCTTGTTTTAAGATTCACCTTACTAGAACCAATTCTGGTTCTGGTTATTACTTCTTCTAATATATTGAGAACATTTTCTGCTGAAGATTGTTTAGTAGCTGTAAGGTGTGGATATGAAACTTTGATGAAATATCAAGTACTTTTCCTGTCCTCAAAATTTGTATAAGGTAGAATTATTTAAAAATGGTAAGGAATAGTATTTTTAAAGGGAAAAAAGGCCAATTTTATTGTTTTTAACTTCATAAGTATAAAACAATAATATCATGAAAATTTATTACTTTACCAACAATAAAAATTTATCCAAAAATACTCTACAAGAGATATTTAAGGCTACAAAAGAAGTTTCTTCAAGAAAATTTCAATTGGAATGAATTTAGCAAAGGACTGCAAGCAATTAACTAAAGAAAAAAGTCTTTAAAAAGATATTTAAAGAAAAAACACACCCAACAGTGACCAGAGTGAATTTGGAAACAAAGTGACAAAGTTAAAAGTGATGAAAGATGCTTTATTTCACTTTTGGGGTGGTTCAGGGGTAAAAATGATTATAAGAGTTAAAAAGAATGATTATAATGATTTTTTCAAGTGGTTAATAGTTTCAAAATGTTTGAAAAAGGGTGGTTTGAATCTTTTATTGATTGGTTTAACAGTGTTTAAACTAATTATAAAAGGAAAAGATTATAACATGACAAGAAAAGAGGGTCAAAGAAGACATTCTTTTAAAGCCATCAATTCTCTTACTATAAAAGTGAAATTAACTCTTGTCAGTTGTGAAAAACAGTCTGACAACAGAAAAGCCAATTATGGCATCATTGAACCCTGGTTTAGACTAAAAAAGGGCTGGTTTAAGCCATTTTTTACTATTTTTGGCCATTTTAGACCCTTAAATCAGCCATTAATGAAGAAATACCTGGTCTAGAGCCTTCAAAACACGTCAAAATGTGTATAAGAGGTGTAGAAACAAGCTAAAACTGTTTTTACTAACATTGGTCTAGCTTAAGGGTAGTTTTACCCTGTTGGCAGCAGTTAAAACTACCCTAGTTGGTATCAAAACCTCATCATCAATTGAGTCACAGACCCTGTGACTCAATTACAGGCCAAAAGTAATGAAATTTTGCGTGGATTTTGACATCCCACACCAGTCAGCAAGGATTTTGGGGGTTTAGCTCCCCCTTAGAGCTAGAGTGTCTTCCCCCCCCCAGAATTAATCTTTCCAATTTATTTTTCTTTAATTCCTCATCATGTAATACAATTATAATTTACACATGTAATTCAATTGAGTTTTTAATTACACATCTGTAATAGTTGATAACTCATATGTAAATTGAAGTTCACTTATGTAATACATGTGCACATTTTGACATTTCAATTGAAAATACTTCAATTCCTCATAGCTTCCAAACTAAACACAACACCTCAATTTTAACACAAAAATTGATGGTTAACACCACATGTGGTGTGAATTGAATTAAGGTTTTGAGGATTTTCATACTTTTGTACAAAAAATACAAAAAACTCAACTTAAGCTTATTCAGAGTTGAGTTACAGAAATTTCATCCAGAGGTGACCCCACTTTATTTTTTATGAGGAATCCAATGGTGTGATAATTGCTTTATGTTTAATTATTGGATAAAAAGCTCTAATATATTTTATATAACTTTTTACCAAAAATATTTTAATTTCATAATTTTTATTAAAAACTCATTTTTACTTAAATTTTACAAGTGAAAATGTAATTTCATAATTTCAAACTTTATTGTAATTTTATTTTTAAATTATAATTAAATTTTAATTTTTTAAATATAAATTTGTATTTATATTTCAATTTTTATCTTTATAATATAGATAAATGTATTTTATTTATATTTGTATCTTAATTTATCATTTGTGGTCTTTTGGGTATATAAAAATACCTCTAAGGCTCACAGTATTCCTGTTTTTACAGCATGTTCTAAGTCACCTCCACATTGTCTCAGAAGTTTTCTTTGAATCTAAAATTCTGAAATGTCAGGACATAATGCTGTTAATATGCCTTTTTGTTGGAAAAATCATGGTTAAGCTTTGTATTTTTCAGAATTAAATTTAGCAGATTCAAAGGTTGTTTCCACTTTGAATCTCCAAGAATAATTGGCCCATTTATTGATAATTTTGGTTTTCGACCAAGTCCAACTTTGGTGGCCATGTGCTTGTCTTAATTTAATATACCACCTATGAGCTGATTTGGTAAACAAGGTGTTAAATCTTTTTGTTACCAATATTTCTGGTAATTCAAAGTCTTATTTAATCATGTCAATACTACTGATGAATTCCATATGGTCATATTCCCCTTCACCACTGAAGTGAGGCCATTCTTCAATTTTTGGTACTTCTTTCAAAAGTGCTTGGTCCATTGATGGTTCAAAGTTATGGAAAGAAGAGGGAAATTCATCATGTAATTGTGAATTCTCCATATACAATACTTATGGGTTGGAATTTGTTTTACCCTCATTTTGATTCAGAAGTGTAGAAATTCTTGGTAATGTGTGCAGTAATTGTTCAATTTCATTCATTTGACTTTTTCTACACCTTGGAGAATTTCTGACTTCATGTTGAAAACCTTGTATTGAATTTATTAACTCAATTTTATACATGTCTTCTTTAATTGTCATTTCTTTCCATAATTAAGTTTTTCTAGTATTATAAGAAATGGCTTGATTCAATTTCATTGTTAATCTTGACACTTCCTCTTGTGAGGCGTCAAAATACTTTTTGAAGGCAATGGTATATGTCTTTACTTCAGTAAATGGAATTGAAACATAATCAAGCACTTTTTCATTATCTGCTTTGATAATACTTAGGGCTTTTCTCATTCTTTTTTTAATTATGTCATCAATATTAAATTTTGAATATTTATCTGTTAATTCTTTTATAATGGCATATTTTCATTGATTTTATTTCCAAATGAACTTCCATTATTTGAAGTTTTAATTTTTCTTAAATCTTTTTCAAAACACATGAGTGTTTCATTTATTTGGCTCAAAATTAGATTATTTTTCTTAATATTGTTATAAACTTTTGAATTTTTATCAGAAGTATGTCTTTTCATGTTGTTTATAGCTATATACAAGTTTTTAATGCCATCAGAAATGTCAGAAATCATTTCTGATATTTTAATCTGGCTTTCACCTTTTTCTGTAATTCCATCATGGTTCTGGCCATCTGAAACACATGTTCCATGGAATATTTTTGATTATTTTAAATTCTGTAGCCCTGGCTGTATGGTGTTATGGCTGGTGCTTTGACATTTCCCTTGATCTGAGCTTGTGTTTTCTTTCTCACATTAGAACTGCTTCTGATGGCTACTGGGGCTGGTTTTAGAACCTGTTTGGTTGGTGGAGGGTTGTTTTTCCTCCATTCTTCTGTTAAAAACATCATATCTCTCTTTTCCATTAATGGATGCCATCCATTCAGTAACTTGCAAATGTTGGGATGACCCAGAAATTTTCTCACAGTCAGGCAAGATTTCATGCAGTTTTTCCACAGATTTGCAAGTATCTGGTACTTTTTGTACTGAAAGAAATTTTTTTAAGCCTTATGAATTGCTTTGTGTATGTCAACTGAGGCTTCTTGTCAGTGTTATCAGCTTCAAAATGGCATAATTTGTCAGTTTGTGCTTCATTTACTGACCCTTGTCGTCCTGTAACTGATTGGCTTCTGCCAAAATCACATCTATAACATCTTTTGGGAGCTGCTTGAGGGGTTATAGCTTTCTCCTGATCTGGTTCAAGGCATAATTATGATTAAAAAAAGCTTTTACACATTTTAACACAAAAAACTTACTATTGGCAAAATTATTTGCTTTTTGGAGTATATTACTAATATCCAAATTGATTAACTCAGAATAAATTTGCTTTGTATAATTATTCCGCATTATAATAACAGTGCTATTATGGTCAGAATTCACAGTACTGGTAGCAAAAATGCTATTAGCTGTTGATTCTGTTGCAATATTTTTATGTCTTACCACATTGTCAGATACTAAAATCAAATTAAAAAACAATTAATGAAGTCAAAAAGAAGGTATTTCAAAATAGAAATGAAAAATAAAGCCTCACTTATAATATGAAAAAAGTTTTACTTTTTATGATTTTTTTGAGTTATAAGTATTTTTTATGAATTTTTGAATTCTTGAATATGAAAAAAGGATTAAAAAAGGTGAAAAATATGTCACAGGTAAAATATCATGACTGGGCCCCCAAATTTAATATGTGAATATGAAGCTTTGATTAAAAATCAAGTACTTTTCCTGTCCTCAAAATTTGTATAAGGTAAAATTTAATGAAGAATAGTTAATTTTGGTGTTTTTCAAAAGAAAACATACCAAATTTATCTTTTTTTAATTTTTCTAGTAAAAAAATAATAATATTTTAATGATTTATTGTTTTACCAACAATAAAAATTTATCCAAAAATACTCTACAAGAGATACTTAAGGCTACAAAAGAAATTTCTTCAGGAGCAACTTCAATTGGAATTAATTGAGCAAAGACCTGCAGGAAATCAATCCAAGAACAAAGTCTTTAAACAGATTATTGAAGATAAAATACACCCAAAAGTTACCAGAGTGAATTTGGAAAAAAAGTGAGAAATCTAACAGTGATTAAAGATACTTTAATTCAGTTTTGGGGCGGTTCAAGGGTAAAAATAATTATAAGAGCTACAAACAATGATTATAATTATTTTTTCACGTGGTTGAAAGGTTTAAAATGATATGGAAATGGTGGTTGGAATCTTTTATTGATTGGTTTAACAGTGCTTAAACTAATTATAAAAGGGAAAGATTCTAATATGAATAGAAAAGTGGGGAAAAGAAGGCATTCTTTTATAGCCACCAATTTTTTTACTCCAGAGGAAACATTTACTCTAATAAGTGGTGAGAAACATTCTGATAACAGAAAATCCAATTATTATATTCTTGAATCCTGGTTTGGACCAAAAAAGGGTCAGTTTTAGCCATTTTTTCCCTTAACTCAGCCATTGCTATGGTAATACCTGGTTTCAAACCTCCAAAACACAACAGAATGTGTGTAGAAGACCCTGAAACAAGATAAAGCTGTTTTTACCAAGATTTCTTTAGCTTGAGGGTAGATTTACCCTCTTGGAAACAGTTAAAACTTCCCTGGTTGGTCTCAAAACCTTGCCATCAATTGAGTCACAGGTACTGTGACTCAATTCCAGACCAGAATGGATAAAATTTTGAATGGATTTTGACAACCCACACCTGTCAGCAAGGAATTTTGGGGATTCTGGAACCCTTGGTGCCAAGATTCCTTTTCCCCCCAAAATTGATCTTTCCATTTTATTTTTTCTTTAATTCCTCATCATGTATTATACTTGTACTTTAATTGAGTTTTTACATTGCAAAACTGTAATAATTAATCCCTCATATGTGAATGAAGTTTCACTTATATAATACACATTCACATTTTGACATTTCAATTGAAAATACTTCAATTCCTCATAGCTTCTAAGTAACACACCATGCCCCAATTTTAATGCAACAATATATGGTTAAAACCACCTCTGGTGTGAATTAAGTTAAGTTTTTGAGTATTTTCAGATTTTCATACAGAAAACACTAAAAACTTAATTTAGCTTATTTAGAGTTGAGTTACAGAATTTTCACCCAGAGGTGACCCCACCTAGTTTCTTATGACAACTAAAATGGTAAAATAATTTTCATAAGTTTTTTAATATTAAAAAAGTTTTTATCATTTTCTATTAAATTTTTTTTACAAGAAATATTCTCATTTTAATATTTTAGGTGAAAATTCATTTTTCTTTAATTTTTTCAAGTAAAAGTGTATTTTCAAAATTTCAAATTTCAATGTAATTTTGATTTTTATTCATTATTTTAATTTCAATCTTTCTTTGTATAAAAATAGATTCATGTATTTATACTTATAAATTCAGTTAGTTATTTGTGGTCTTTTGGGTATATGAAGATACCTCTAAGGCTCACACCAATTGCTACTCAGAGGACTAGAAAAACACAAAACACTGCATCCATACAAGTTAAACCAACATTGATAGCTTTTACAGGGAATATTACTATAATTAACCCAGTTCTGACCTCTAAAGGCAAATTTCCTAAAGAAGCTGAGAGAAAATTTGTACAAAGCACATTAAAAGGTAAATCCCCTAAGAACATAAAGTTTTTTACTTCTTTCAAACACTACTATGTCCCCTGTACACCTCAGGAACCATCCAAAGCATAGACCAGGAATTTTCAGAACCAGTAGATTAGGGTCTGGACACCATAGTGGATGGCAGGACACTGAGGGAAATTGTAACCATGCTTCTATTCACCTTCCACTTCAACAAGAACCTCAAACAAGAGGACTGGAAGGATATGGATCAAGTTGTTAAGCTCCCCCAACTCCTCAAAGATTTATTCCAATAGAGCATGGAAAAAAAAGGTCCAACCTAGCTTCACACTGGGCAGAGCTTGGAGAAGGCTTCCAGAAGATGTGTACCAAAGAGATAACCTTCAGATACCTTATGGTAATCACCAAAGGCTGGAATCCCAAAAGGCAGTTCAAAATCCTGGAGGAAAGGGCAGCCAGGATAAGGGAGAATCAAGCTACTTTTCAAGCCATAGAAGAAGAAAAGAACCAGACAGAGCATACTCCAATTCCTTCAGGCTCACAGGGAGTAAACCAACCAGACTCCCCAGTGGCTTCACACCATTCAGGTACCAGAAGATCAGTGACCAAGAGTCACCATTCTTAACAATCCCAGGTAGTTTCCAGGAGAAGACAAGGATCAAAAGGAAAAACAATAAATATTTTAACAAGAGGCAGAAAGGGTCAGACCCAATTATCCAGAAGCTTCTGGACTTGATAAAAGAAGTATACAAGATCAAGAGATAGTTGTAAATACTTTTTATAGAATCAGTAGCCCTACTACTATAAATATCATCCCTACTAAGAATGAGAATAGTGTTGTTCCACCTGAGAGTAATATAAACAGAAATGAAATGTGGTTACAAATGTCCCATTTTGAAGAGAAAACTCAATAAAAGCTTCAAAATCTCCATGAAAACAATGTAAGGTTACAATAACTGATAACCTTGCAAAAAAAACAACCATCTATACTCTTCAAAAGGGCTATTTTAAACTAATAAAAGCCTCAGAAGAGACTGAAAATGATTAAGCCAAGTCTTAGAGGAGAAATACCACTTCAAAAGGGACAGGAAATGTCTGGATCAAGACATGAACAAATAGCTCAATGTCTGCCAAAACATAAATCCCCAAGCACAGGGAAATGTTTTGGATAATACTCCATACCACCAAGAAGACATCAAATCAGATGCCTTGTTGGAGAATAAGCCAAGATCTCCATCAAAATACCAATTTGGAGATAACATGACTTCTTAAGGAATCACTTAAGAACTTCCAGAAGCCTCAAGTTGGCCAAAATCCTCTGGTGTAGGGGAATAGAATCATATGGAGCTCAACAATCATATTTATGGACTCTTCATTGATGTGCCAAGTATACCAGACTACTGGATTGAAGATAGACTGAACAAAGAATTAAAAGGACAAGCTAGTATTTCTTACCCATAAGTTAAAGAAATCCATGGTGGAAGAGTCAGATAAGCCAGAATAACAATAATGGTACCTGGATATAGCAAAAGACTGTTTCATTTGAGAATGAAAAGTACTCAGTGGAACAAGGTCCTTATTAGTAGTTTCTTAAACAGTCTAAAATACTTGAAGCCATTGATCCTCATATGAACAGTCAAAAGTAGTAATCACAAGCTCTTTACACAAATGCCAGGAGAGCAAGAGCATGTAGTTAAATGCAGATGCAACCAGAACTGCACTCTAGATGACATTTCCAAAACCCTGAAAGATGTGAGGAAAAGGAGAAACTAAGGAAATATTCCTCATATAAAGACAGAAGTTTCAGAGAAAAACAGCCTTTCAGGGTTCACAATAAAGACAAACCTAGAGAAAAAATTTCAGAAATTACTAAGAAGAGAGACTCTTGTCACATTTGTAGGTCAACAGACCACTATTCTAGCAACTGTCCAAAGACAAAGAAGAAAATCTATGCTTTTGAAAAACTCCCAGAGGAAAAAATCCAAGCAGAGGATTCTGAATCTGACTCTATTGGTTATGCCATCAGAGAAAACTCTGATTATGACCAGAACCCAATAGAGGAATTCTGAGTGGAGTATCAAGAGGAAAAACAATTTTCTATTCTGGAAATACAGTTTGAAGCAGGACTGCAACAAGATACTGCAAATAAAAACTTGTGCAAACACACACAAGATGCACATACCTTACTAGTCACCCCAACTGAAGGAATAGCATACATTCATGGGAAAGCCACTAAGATTACTGTTTGTATTTACAATACTCAACACTTCTTGATCATTCACAGTGGTGCACACCTCTCAATAGTTTCCAGAAAATATCTGGACAATAACTTCCCAAGTTGGGAGAAAAATCTCTTTCAAACTAAGGCAAAGAATTTTAAAATTGCATCAGGAAAGATTAAATCCATTGGGACTATAATAAAGTATATAATGATACCCCACAGGAAAGGTAATATCAGAAGAAACCCAGAGTTTGTAGTTCTTGAAGATGCCCGCATCCAGGGTTTTTTACTGGGAACAGACTACCAAAAGCTTTATGGAATTGATATTTACAATAGTAAAAATGGGAATATTATCATAGTTACAAAAAAGAAAAGAGATTTTCACTTGATATATACCAGTTTTATAACCTAGACCCTCTAGAAGAATTACTTGGTGAATTCAAATATGGAAAATTCAGTGCTAAACTCACTAGTAAACATTAACTTTGTTTACTAAGAATTCTGAGGAAGAAAATACCAGCTTTTTCCATAGGGGAAGAACCCTTGGGAAAAATTAGAGGCCCTGATATAGAATTATATCTGGATGTGGAAATACCTTATCTACCCATTCTTAAAAGACCTCCATATCCAAAAAGTCTGGAAATCAGGAAGTAAATTGAAAAACCTTTCAATTAACTCCTAGATATTGATGTAATCAAAAATCTAGGACACAATTCAATTGTCAAAGTAACCACACCTGTCCTTATCACTTGGCATGATGGAAAGTCTATATTAAGTGGAGACTTCAGAGCACTGAACAGCTAAACCAAAGATGACAGGTACCCTATAACAATGAACCCCCATGCTCTAGATACACTGGAAAAAGCCAAATTCATCACCAAGATCTGTTGTATCAAAGGCTTCCACCAAATGGAGTTAAACAAAACTCCATGAAGCTACTCAGAATTGTATGCCACATGGGTATGTATGAGAACACCAGGATTCCATTTGGCATAAACAATTCACCAGCCCACTTCCAAAGAAAGATGGACACAATATTTCAAGAAGAAATATTGGAAGGCTGAATGGTATCATATATCAATGATATCATTATATACTCAGAAACATAGGAAGATCATGTTCAGTACATAAACAGAGTATTGAGTAAATGCACACCCATCAATCTGTAAATTTCACTTAGGAATTTTATTTTTTGCCAGCAAGAACTATTGGAACTGGGAAATAAAGTCTCGGGCCTTATCCTGGACATATATCAGAACAAAGTAGCAGAATTACTGCAAAACCCAGTACCAAAGGACATCAAAGAGATGAAATCTTGCCTTGGGTTTGCAGGCTACTACAGAGACAACATCAAAAACTTTGACCACATAGCTAGCAGCTTATATAAGCTATATTCAAAAGATGTAGTCTTTGAGATTACCAAGGAGAGTAGGTATGCATATGAGAGGATAAAAAACAAACTCACTAATGCACCTGTCCTTATGCTTTCTGAATTTAAATTACCATTAAGGTTGTACATAGATGCATATTTCAGCCAAGGATTAGGGGAAGCCCTTCACCAAAGACAAGTGATAGATGGTGAACCTAGGGAAGGGGTAAGCTGTTATAGAAATATTCAGACGCCAGATATGGAGGAACACAGAAATAATTCTTATGTCTGGTTTGTGTTCTGGAAAAACTCCATTAATATTTGGAGGGTGCAGTATTTGAAGTATACACAGACTGCAAAGAACTCAAGTCTCTGCTTAACATGAAGACTACTAACAGGCACATGTTTAGATAGAAAATAGCAATCCAAGAGTATAGAGGAAATATGAACATCATATATAAGAAGGGGAAAATCCATACTAATGCAGATGAGCTTAGTAGATTTCAATTAGACAATTTCAAAAGCAATCCAGCTCATGACCCAGAAGTATCTTCCAATATTCCTATAAATTTTATTGAAATGGATAGGAAGCAGAACTTCATATTTTCTTAATGGGAACCAGGAAGTGGTACCCTAGATACTAACCAATGTGGACCAGAGGAGACAGAGACTCCCATATTGGTAATAAGCTCCTCTGAGCTTCACAATGAATTTTTGAATTCAGTTCTTAAATCTTAAGCCAAACACAAACAGTGTAGCATATTGTTTCAGCTGCTTAAGCAAAAAATACAGGAGCCCAGAACTGGAATCCTAGTTAGAAGAACCTTGGCTGAGGGATTATAAGGACAATTCATTTTTCATTATATATGAACTTCTTTATCATAGAGAAAATCACACTAGTGCCCTGAAGCTGATATAAAGGGATCATATCTCCCGGATCCTTCAAGAATGCCATGACTGCCCCTACATGTGACACATGAGTGAAGACAGGACAAAAGAGGGGGTAACAAGAACAGCTTGGTGGCCTCAATGGGAGAAAGAGTTGAGTGAATACATCAACACTTGTGAAAGATTCCAGATGGCAAATAGGAAACATGGGAATAATTATGGGTTACTCAAACACATAGAGGATCCCAAGCACCCATGGGAAACCATTAACATGGACTGGGTAACAGGACTTGTCCCAGGAGGAAAAAAATTCAATTCTTTCCTAGTCGTAGTAGACAGGTATAAAAAAGTGTTAGATTCCTAACATTCCAGAAAAAGGACAGATCTATGGAAACAGAATTGTTATTCTGAGATTACATAATAGCTACATGTGGAGTCCCTAAAATCATTGTTAATGATGGGAACCCAAAGGTCACATCAGAATTTCAGACTAACCTATATGATATGCTTTGGACTAAACTTGCATTTTCTACAGCTTACCATCCACAGACAGATGGACTAGCTGAAAGAATGATCCAAACAATGGGGGACCTCATTATTAGATTCTGTTCATATGGCTTGAAATACAAAGATCATTAAGGGTACAACCATGACTGGGTTACACTTCTACCAGCTTTCCAACTGGCTTCCAATAAAATTCAGCACTCCACCACAGGAAAATCACCCTCATTGGTGGAGAAAGGGTGAAACCCCTTATTTTCTGTGGATCACTTGAAGAAAAACCTTCTGACTATCCACCCCACAGCTAAAGACTTCCATGAGATGTGGAAGAAGGTATTTGATTAAGCTGAAATATGAATAGCTGAGGCAAAGGAATACAGCAAGCAGAGGTATGGCAAGACCCACAAGAAACCAGATTTCAGAGAAGGGGACCAAGTTCTAGTGTTTAATTTGAATTTCAACAACCTCAAAGGGCTAAATAATATGATAGACTCATTTGTGGGACCATTCACTATTACTATATTGAAAGGAAAAAATGAAGTGTAGGTCAGACTCACAGAAGAATTCTCTAACACTCAGTTTTCCCAGTTAGTTTAGTCAAACCTTACCACCAAACAGGAGATTATAGGTTCCCCTTCAAAAACAAGAGCCACACTCCACAAGACATAGTGTAATTAGAATACTCCACTGGCCCAGTGAAAAGGCTCATGAATGCCAGGAAGATCACACCTAATGGGAAGGGCCATAGACAATATTTGGTCAGATTTAAGAACAAAAAATATGATAAAGATAAATGGTTAGCAAAATATACCATACCAGATGGTGACCTTCACCTGCAAATATTCAAAAAATCTAGGAGGAATGAACGGCTTCATCAATTATTAGCCTTTTTTTGGAGGGAGGGTATGTTAGCCTGTGACTCAAAGCCAGAGCACAAGCATGACAACCAAAGCACCATAAACCAATAGTAGAGTAAAATACCACCAAAACATTAAGCTAAGCCAAAACATATCAAATTTTATCAATAGAAAGAGGAAAGATACCTCTTTCCAAACATACAACTCCCATAATCATGGGACAGAAAATAACAAAGTTATTCAGGCTCAAAGCAGTTTCTGAGCATAAACTTCAATTTTCACCTCTCATCTGAAATACAGAGAAAGAGGTTTAACCCCATTAAATTACTGTTAAAATTCAAGCTCTCAGTCAGGGCTATCCAGTTGTACTAGCCAAACTGAACTAGCATCAATACTACAGAGGTTATGGCCAAATTACAGCCAAAGAAGGGTGAATAAGATATTTACCTCACATCTAACTTATACAGTTGTAATGTGAAGGAATTAAAGTGGGTTCATTGTGGAAAGAGAACAATCAGGGCTATATAATGGGGTAATTCATTTCCCCATAGCTCATCTAGAACAAACTTTATGGAGCAAACACATCCAATACAGTATTTAAGAGAAATACTTATTTGAATAATGGAAATCAAACATGGAATAACTTTTCCATATTGTATTTTATCCATACCAAATGAGATACTGTTATGTAGAAATTATCTAGGGCTACACAATGACCCAATGTTGAGAATAATATCTTTTAAACTGAGAAAGTTGGGGAAGTTTTAAGGTTAAAGTCCCACAGTTTGGCCGATACACCTTTACTTTGGGATACTTTCCCATTGTCACAGGGGCTCTTATGGAATCAAGAGTGGCCTGGCACTCAGGAATCAAGAATTCACTTGGAGGGCTCCAAAAGGCTAAAGAAATAAGAAGAATATATTTCTTTAAGTAAGAATAAAAGTAGAGGCAAGTATGCCAAAGAATAAAAGAAAAGGAAGCCAATGGCCAGGATAATAAGAAAGCCAAAATTCAAAGAGCCAACCAAATTAATCCTCAATTCACTGTTTCAACCTGCCAGAAAGAATAATGGAATTTGTAAAGGATATGACCACCAATATCCACAGACAGGAAAAGAAGAAAAGCTGCAAATGACTGACTTAACATTATCAGTATTCACTTTAATAAGGATAAAAATAAATCCAATATATTAATTAACTGGGGAAAAAGTCCCCAGGTGATGAAAGGTGGCCAGTATATGTGAAAAGCTGAAAGGCTTATCCTGGAAGGTGAGTCACCTGGCTTTATTTTTTGAATTGAGCCAATACAGTTCTTGACATCTTGAGAATTGAACTGTGGGACTGAATTTCCCACAGTGGAATATGAATTGGCCCAGTTGAGCCAAGGCCATACAAGATGCTTGATTACTACCTGTATGGACCAGTTTATTTTTCCAAGGAATGCTGAATACTCAATTACTTTACAATGATTAAAATTATTGATTACCTCTGAGAATTTCCCCTAGAATAGTCCTGAATGAGAATTGACAACCCAACTCCTGCAGGGCCAGGTGGTTGGGGTCCTTGAATGGTCTTCTGGTAGCCGCCAGGGAATCGCCAGACTGAATAGCTGAAAAGTCCTCCTTTGAAGATGGTGATGGATTTGGGACTTGATTTGGAATCACTCAATTTGGTCCTGAAAATCTCACCATTGGATTTCTGAGCAAAAATGGTGCATAATGGTATATTATACCATATATGCACCACTCCTGGATCCTTGAGTACGGGGTGCATTGAAGAAGGAGAAGTCTTACCCTGAGCTGGAGGGGAATCCTTTCTTTGAGCTAAGATGGTGGCCTCTGGTGGCTTCCAGAGGACATGGACTGATTTATGGCCAATTTGGGTCCTAAGGTGGTTTTTGGCCATTTTGGGTTGATTGGGTTTTGGGGCCAAAACTGGCTCAGGTGGGCCCACTTGTGGTTTTGGGGGCTGATGGCCTGCCCCCTTGGCCCTTTTTGGCCTGATTTGATTTGGGCCAAAAGGGGCCATAGAGGCTGTAGGGGGTCTAAATAGCCCAAAAAGGCCATTTAGGCCAAAATCCCACTAATATAAGGGGTTGGTCCAGGGGCCTAAGGACCCCCCAGGCCCAAAAACAAAGGTAATGGCCTAGGGACAATTGGCCATAAATGATATGGTATGGCCAATTGGCACTAGCTTGGGTCCGGCTAGAATTTCAGCAACAACCATCCAGGAGGGTGATTATTTGTGGTTGTGACACCCATATCCTTGTATATGAGGTGTCAATTCTACAAAGCAGCTTTTTTAACCTTCAATACCTCATAGTTTGGTAAATACAAAGTCCCCATAAAGGTTCTGTACAGCATTTTATGCATCATACAGATTGTGGGAACTCTGTTGGTGTTTGCTGAAATAAGGAAGTACCTTGGGGTGGAAATTGTTGGTAAGTCTGTTTTTAATTTCAGAATTGTCTAATAACCATGGGTTCTAAGGGTTATTAGCTGCCCCTCTAAGTAATACTGAATAGTCAGCCTACCAAGAATCACAAAATAGGATAAGATTTGTGGCTTTGACAGATAGAGAAGACTTATCAGTAGTCTTTAAATCATACCTATCAATAATAATACAATAGAAACCCTTATTTAAAGCTATGAGAATAAAGATTAAGATCTTACATTATAATGCTAAAATTAATTCTTTTATGTTGATTATAATGATTTTTTTAATACAAATGATAAGACTACTAGATTTTATACTAAGAATAATTCTTCAATGAAATTTGATACTATGTCTTTTTATCACTACTACTTTTTTTGATAATACTAAGCTTCTTAACAAGGCTAATGAGCTTTGAACCACAGTTATACGATTATTCTTCAATCATACTAAGCTACTGAGAAAGGCTACTGAGCTTTTCATGACTAAAGCACTACTACTAACCTAGATATCCTGCTAGCTCAGGGATGGTTGTGATCCTCAATAGTAGGAATGTGTTTCATTGGTTTTGGAAAATGCGGGTGAGAAAACCTCTATTTATACCTCTTGGGCCTCCATAGAGCTTCTCAAAGCAAGGTACTTGGGAAAATAATACTTGAGATGTTTTAGCTGGTGAGACATGTAGTTTTGGTGTAGCAACGTGTTTTCTGAGAGAATTATTCTGTTTGTGTTTTTTCTTATTAAAATAATGTGATTTCATTGAAATAGTTTGCATTATGAGGCTTTAGTTCTGGAAATAAAGTGGAGAAAATGAAATTTCTTCTAGTCATATGATATCTTTGAGAAAATTTAGCTGCTGACTTTGTGACATGTTTTCTGAGAGAATCTGGCTGTTGGTGTTTTTCATATCAAAATTATGTGATTTTATTGAGATAATTTGGCTAGTGAGAGTTTATTTTCTCTAATAAAGTGGAGAAAATACAGGTTGTTCAAATTGAACTTTCTTCTATTAATATGATATCTTTGAGATAATTTAGCTTGTGACATTTTTCTTTGAAGTGGAGGAAGTAGGGAAAATACAGAATTTGTTAATGAGTTCACTAATATCATATTTGGAAAAAAAAGGGGAAAGTTTATCTTTCAATTTTGATATTCAATCTTGAGAGAATTTTGCTGGTGATTAAATTTTATTGTTTTGTCATTTCACGCAGATATTACTTCATTTCTATCAAATTTGACATGTATTATTATTGCTAAGAAAACATTTTCTTTTGGTAAATCCATTGTGATTTCTTGCATATCCTTGAGGTCTTTCTTTTAGCTGGATTGAAGTGGATAAAATCAAATTTTGATTCTGTGCTCAATACAAATATATAAAGATGTTTTAAGTTTTTTCTCCATCCAATTGTGTAGTGTTGCTATGGATGATGCAATGAGGGGGAGAAATTTATGTTTGTTATTTTGATTGAAACTTTTCTGGTTAGAAATTTAACCTTCTTGAA
Source organism: Austropuccinia psidii (assembly GCA_023105745.1). Lineage (NCBI taxonomy): Eukaryota > Fungi > Basidiomycota > Pucciniomycetes > Pucciniales > Sphaerophragmiaceae > Austropuccinia > Austropuccinia psidii. Next base: position 26,497,386 of record JALGQZ010000015.1, read on the forward strand.
AGTTTGGTTTACCTAGTTCCAGAGTTCTTTCATTTGAGTTCCTTCTCCACAGTTATTCCACACCTATTTTGTAATCCCACAATTCTATGTCCATCTCTGAAATTATTCCATGTTCCAATTTTCTTCTGTGGAGTTATTCTGAAACTTCATTCCATAGTTCTGTCTCTGAAGCTATTCCCTAATTTGTATTTTAATCTCTGAAATTATTCTGCATTTTCATTTTCTTTCCTGAAGTTATTCTGCAATATATTCCATAATTCCTCCCAAGTTTCTCAATTTTATTCCAACTCATTCTCCAAAATTCCATCATTTCATTCCTGTCTCTAGAGTTATCCCCTAGTTCCTATTTTCATTTCTGAAATCATTCTGCAGTTTTATTGTCTTTCCCAGAGTTATTCTGGTATTTTTCTATAATTCTGAAGTCCTATGTTTATTCTCTTGAGTTATTCTGTGCTTTTATTTCAATCCCCAGAGTTATTCCACAATATCTTCCATAATTACTCCCCATTTTCTCAATTTTATTCCCATTTCTTTTCTGAAATTTGGCAATTTTATTCCTATCTAAAGAGTCATTCTGAAACTTCATTCAATAATTCCTCACAAGTTCCTCAATTTTATTCCAATTTCTTTTCCAATATTCCACAATTTCATTTCCTGGGCTTTTTCCATAAGTCCACAGTCTTTTTTTAAAAACGATTGGTAAGCTTGAGACTAGTATAATTAGTATGGAATGTGCCAAAGTCAGAAGAGGGCTGTGTGGTCCCCAAATGCAAATTCTCACCCTGTATTGGTGGAAACTACCCAGATGTGGTTTCAAAACCACATCTGAGCCCAATAAAGGATATGGAGGCATGTTAAGAGCCACAAGCCAGATTTTGGAAGTGAAAAATATTCACTCTTCCTACATGAACAGGTCTAGAGGACATTTTCACCCATTTTCAGGATAAAAAGGGACCTTTCTCTACCTAAAAGAGAAATCTCCATCCTTCTCTTAAATTCCTATGTATTACAGGTTTCCCAAACAGCTATACTCTTTGAAAATAATTAGGTATAATTATAATTTTAATTACTTTAGTATTTATTATAATAAACCAATTGGTAAATCTGCATCCATGGCTTTCAATAGTGCTCACCACCACCATTTCTTTATAGTAAATCCCTTATAGCTTAATTTTGAAACTATTTCTATACTTATTATCCATGTCACAGTCATATTTAAGGCGGTAAATATTATTATCATCACCTTGTCATAGACACAGCCTGAAATCTAGCCAGCATAGCTTCATAGAATTTCTTAACCAAAAAGAGCTCTAATAGGTGGTAAAATAGAAGATACTTCAATACCATATTATCAATACCATATAAAAAAGCTGTAGATTGTTTTTCCGCATTTTCAAGAAAAAAATGGTATTGGGTAGAAGCCCATGTTACATACACATTGATATTAGTACAACACAGGCTTCTAATATTTGAAAATACTTTATTTTTATGTAAAAAATTGATTTACCCTTTTAGAGTCTTACACCTAAGCTCTTGATAATTATTTTTATCAAAAAACAGCTGAAGGGTGCCAGGGTACCCCAGCTTATGGGACTTCTGAGGCATGGATAGACTTACATCTGTGATAGAAGGTTAATAACTGTTTAATTTATTAATCAAAACTCCTTTTTTAAATAGCTAATAAGGCTAAACCTCATTGAATCATAAGAAAATAGCATCAAAAGTACTATTTTAATGTGTCAAGGAGGTTATGGCCTTGTTAGAAACCTGTGAAACATTGAAATGTAAATTATTTTTGGTGGAAAAAATTTGATTAAGCTACTTAAACCCACTTTGGGACTAGTTGAAAAGGTATCACACTTTGGTGACAAGCCAGGATTATCCCTGTAAGCTCCTATTTCAAATAAGATGATGAAAACCTCAAGAATTCATCAAAAATACAATTATTAATAAATTTAGCCAAAAATTCCAGAGGTAATATGAAGATTTTTTATCTCAAATAATTTCAAAGTATATATATATATGTATTCTCACAAGATTAATTGAAAGTTTCTTTGAAAGTCCATTTTTTATTGATTTTTAATGTAACACTGAATCATTGAAAATTAACAGAAATCACAATCTGTGACAAAATTTACAATCAAATTGATATCTTTTATAAATAAATTATTAACTCAATATAGAAGAATATTTACTTGAATGATACTTTTCACTTCTCCATAAATGGGCTGGTAACCTGTAAGGTGTGGATATGAAACTTTGATAAAATATCAAGTACTTTTCCTGTCCTCAAAATTTGTATAACATAGAATTATTTAAAAAAAATAATAAATAGTATTTTTAAAGAGAAAACACACCAATTTTATTGTTTTTAAATTTATGAGTATAAAACAATAATATAATAAAGCTTTATTGTTTTACCAACAATAAAGATTTATCCAAAAATACTCTACAAGAGATATTTAAGGCTACAAAAGAAATTTCCTTAAGAGCAATTTCAATTGGAATCAATTGAGCAAAGGACTGCAAGAAATTAATTAAAGAACAAAGTCTTTAGAAAGATATTTAAAGAAAAACCACGTTCAAAAGTGACCAGAGTAAATTCGGAAACAAAGTGACAAAGTTAACAGTGATGGAAGATGCTTGAATTCACTTTTGGGGTGGTTCAGGGGTAAAAATGATTATAATGATTTTTTAACGTGGTTAAAAGGTTTAAAATGATATAAAAAGGGTGGTTTGAATCTTTTATTGGTTGGCTCAAAAGTGTTTAAACTAATTATAAAAGGAAAAGATTCTAACATGAAGAGAAAAGTGGGGCAAAGAAGACATTATTTTATAGCCATCAATTTTCTTACTCCAAAAGTATAATTTACTCTTTTCAGTTGTTAAAAACAGTCTTACAACAGAAAAGCCAATTATTGCATCATTGAACCCTGGTTTAGACCCAAAAAGGGCTGGTTTAAGCCATTTTAGACCCTTAAATCAGCCATTACTATAGAAATACCTGGTCTAGAGCCTTCAAAGCCCATCAGAATGTGTATAAGAGGCGTAGAAAGCAGTTAAAACTGTTTTTACTAACATTGCTTTAACTTAAGGGTAGTTTTACCCTCTTGGCAGCAGTTGAAACTACCCTGGTTGGTATCAAAGCCTCATCATCAATTGACTCACAGACCCTGTGACTCAATTCCAGGCCAAAATTAATGAGCTTTTGCATGGATTTTGACATCTCATGCCAGTCAGCAAGGAATTTTGGGTTCTAGCTCCCCCTTAGAGCTAGAGTGTCTTTTCCCCCCCATAATTAATCTTTCCAATTTATTTTTTCTTTAATCCCTCATCATGTAATACAATTATAATTTACACATGTAATTCAATTGAGTTTTTAATTACACATCTGTAATAATTGATACCTCATATGTACATTAAAGCTCACTTATGTAATACATGCACACATTTTGACATTTCAATTGAAAATACTTCAATTCCTCATAACTTTCAAACTAAACACAATACCTCAATTTTAACACAAAAAATGATGGTTAACACCACATGTGGTGTGAATTAAATTGAGGTTTTGAGTATTTTCATACTTTTGTACAAAAAATACTCAAAACTTAATTTAAGCTTATTTAGAGTTGAGTTACAGAAATTTCATCCAGAGGTGACCCCACTTTATTTTTTATGAGGAATACAATGGTGTGATAATTTCTTTATGTTTATTTATTGGATAAAAATCTATAATATCTTTTATATAACTTTTTACCAAAAATATTTTAATTTCACAATTTTTATTAAAAATTCATTTTTACTTAATTTTTACAAGTAAAAATGTAATTTCATAATTTTAAATTTTATTGTAATTTTATTTTTGAGTTATAATTAATTTTTTATTTTTAAATATAAATCTGTATTTATATTTCAGCTTTCATTTTTATAATATAAATAAATTTATTTTATTTATATTTTTATCTTAATTTATCATTTGTGGTCTTTTGGGTATATGAAAAACCTCCAAGGCTCACATTCCCTCCCCCTAAAAAAAGAATATTACTTTGTAATATTGTCATTTCTAGTGTGCCTGAACCTTCTGAGAAGTTTAGTAGCTTCAGGTATGTCTTTTTTCTGGAAACCATTCATCTTCACAAGTTGGGTCACTGTACCTAACAAGGTATTCCCTTAATTTGCTGGTTCTCAAATTTCTTTCTTTGAGAACTTTGGTAATTTCCTTACTGCCAGGTGACTCAATAGGAGGTACAAATTGGGGAACTTCATTCCTCAAGGTAAACTTTTCAGCATCACTAGATTTATATGGCTTTATCAAGCTCACTAGAAATGTGGGATTCTTATTGCTAAGCTCTTCAGATAACTCTAATTCAACATCATTTTCCCCATGGAGGGCCTTCATAACAAAAGGTCCTGCAAAGGAGTCTTTCAGCTTTTTACATCCTTTGATGTTATTGAAGTTAGTGGTGGATACAAGAACTGAATCCACCACTTTGAAATCGGGAGTTGCATTTTATTTATCCCATTTGTCCTTAGCAAATGCAAAAGAGTCTCCCATGCACCTTACTGCATGCTTTCTAGCTTTGTCTAGCATTCCCTTGAAGCTAGCAGCTGTGTGATGTATTTCAATCAAATCTTTCCTCAAGGAATCCTAGGGTAAATTGGGGTTCCATCCCTTTTCTAGGATAGCAGGAGTTTGATTGGTACTGGCATGGATTGATGTTTTATATGCTAATTCCATTGCTGGAAACAGAGTGCACCAATCATGGATAAATCCATCACAATCTTTGAGTTCAAGGCCATATGCACAAAATTTTCTTACCATGTCCTCTAAGGTCAGGATCATCCTTTCAGCTAGACCATCAGTTTGTGGGTGGTAGGCTGTAGAGAAGGACAGCTCAGTGCCAAATAATTGGTGAAGATTTGTCCATAGTTCTGAAGTGAATTTGGGATCCCTGTCAATAATGATATTTATAAGTATGCCAGTCCATGACACTACTCTATTCCATATCAGAAGAGCTGTATCCATGGCTGTATCATCTCTGTGACATGGTAGATTCTTCAACGAAGGTGGTATTCAAGTCTGTAACACTTATTTCTTCTATTGGGATCTGTGGTGAAGCTTCTTCTGGCACATAAGCAGGATTATCAATATCATTTGGTAATGGCCATCTGCTTAGTCCATCTGCATTTTTGTGAACATTCCCATCTTTATGAACAATATTCATATTTCCCCTGTATTCTTGTATGGCCATCTGCCATCTGAGAATATTTCTGTTAGGTGTTTTCATGTTTAAAAGTGATTTGACAGCTGTACAATCTGTTATCACTTCAAAAACACATCCCTCTAAGAAGTAGTTCAATTTTTCCAAGGCCCAGACAAGGCATATACATTCCATTTTACTTGCTCCATACCTGGCTTCAGTTGGTTTTATTTGCCTGGATATGAAACATATGGGTCCTTCCACAGGTTTATCATTTATGATCTGGACTTGGTGAAGTGCAGCACCCAGACCATCCCCTGATGCATCAGTATACAATTTAAAAGGCAATTTAAAGTCTGGCATCAGTAAGAGTGGAGCAGTGGTCAAGGCTTCTCTTAGAGACTCAAAAGCTTTGACTCTCTGTCAACAGTCATTTCAAATACTGTGTCTTTGCCACACAGTTTATAAAGTGGTCTTGCTATGGATGCAAAATCTTTAATGTGTTGCCTCTAATATCCTGCAAAACCTAAAAATGACTGAATTTCCTTTTTTTCCTGAGGCATGGGTTTTAGCAATACTGCTGCAACTTTGTTTTTGTCAATTCCAAGGGACAAACCAGATACAACATGTCCTAGTGCTTTAAGTTCTTTAAATCCAAAATGACATTTCTTCAAAGAGATTTCCATGTTCACTGATTAAATTTGTCAAAACTCTGGAAAATATGTACATGTGCTCTTCCCAAGTCTTGGAACAGACAATAATTTCATCAATGTAAATGATTAACCATCCCTCTGAAAGTTCTTCAGGGAAGATTTCATTAATCATTCTTTGGAAGTGTGAAGGTGCATTTTTGATATCAAAGGGCATTCTTAAGTATTCATATACTCCACAATGAACAATAATTCTCAAATATTTTCTTTCTCTTGGTGCTAAAACATTTTTATGGAATCCTTTAAGGGCATCCATAGTGGCTATATACACTGCTTGAGATATTTGAGTAAGGGCAATTTGGATTTTTGGTATTGGGTACCTATCTGGAGCAGTTTAAGTGCTCAGAGCTCTAAAGTCTCCAACCATTCTGGATTTTCCATTATGCCATGCCACTATGACTGGTGTAGTTATTTCTACCTCTTCATTGTGGCCAACTTTTTTTATTACACCAAGGTCTAGAGGTTCTTTGATATGAGTTTCCAGAGCTCTCTTGACTTGCAACTTGCTAGGTATGCAGGTCTTCTCAAGAGTGGGGATAAGGTCTTTCAATATTAAGAATGATGTCAACTTCATGACCAATAATTTCTCCTAGAGGTTCTTTGTCTGAAGCAAATTCTCCTTTGTTGTTGTACAAAAGGGAAGAAAGTTCATTTTCTTGTTTATCAGTCAGATGAGGTTTTATTTCAGCCTCCTTTAACTGTTCAGATTTGAATTTTTCCAATTCTAAGTTGAGTGGTGATACTTTATTTACTGTAATTTGTCTTTTAAATGGTAAAAAGGCAAATTTCTGACACTTATTGTCTCCAATAGTAGAGTATCTGTCCTTGTTGTTATGCAAATCTATCCCATACATGATTAAATAGTCATTTCCCAATATAAAATGGGTATTAGACCAGTTTTCCATAACAACAAAGTCAACTGTGATTCTTAAATTCCAATTAATGTGTGGGAGTATGACATTGGTCTCAAAAATTCCTAATGCTTTCATTGGATTACTTGCACTGTTGAATTTTATACTGTCAATTGGTAACAATTGGTCTTCAAAATTTGGTACACAAGTTTTAAGAAAAGATTTACCAACACAAGAGCAGAAGGCTCCTGGGTCAAGCAAAATCTCAGTGGGCTTGTTGTCAATCACCACTTCTGTTATGCAGGAGTTACCAGCTGTATAAAATTTCCCCCTGTTTGGCTTTGTTTTCATAAGTTGTGCATCTTGAACTTTTGATAAATCAAGTTGACCATTACTCAATTGTGCAAGTGCAAATAAGATTCCATTATGTCAAAAGTGGCATTGATATTTTTTATATCTTTGGAAGATTCAGAAAATATTGATGACTTATCATCCAAATTATCTTTAATTATGTCATCTTTTTCAACATCAGGTTCCTTTTCAATATCAATTTCATTGATTTTCCCCTTTTTTAGACTTGCATTGGCTAGATGGGTGGTGCGTTTGAAAATATGGAGCTTCCTGACTGTATCTGCAGATTTATATTTAACATTATTAGAATTCTCTTTGGGGTTTTTGTCCACAGAATCTCTCCAAGGTGTATTAAACCTTGTTTTGAGATTCACCCTACTAGAGCCGATTTTGGTTCTGGTGGTTACTTCTTCTAATATATTGATAATATCTTCTGCTGAAGATTGTTCAGTAGTCCTGCTTTTGACAGCATGCTCTAAGTCACCTCCAAATTGTCTCAGAATCTTTCTGCGGATCATGAATTCTGACATGTCAGGGTATAATGCTGTTAGTCTGTCTTTTTGTTAGCAAAACCATGGTAAAGCTTTGTCTTTATAAGCATTAAATTTGGCAGATTCAAAGGCTGTCTCCACTTTAAATCTCCAAGAATCATTGGCCCATCTGTTGATAATTTGTGTTTTCCACCAAGTCCAACTTTGGTGTCCATGTGCTTGTCTTAATTTGATATACCATTTGTGAGCTGATCTGGTAAACAAGGTGTTAAATCTTGCTGTTACCAATCTGTCTGGTAATTCAAAATCTTATTTAATAATGTCAATCTCTCTGATTAATGCCATATGGTCATATTCTCCTTCACCACTGAAGTGAGGCCATTCTTTAAGTTTTGGTAGTTCTTTCAAAAGTGCTTGGCCCATTGATGGTTCCAAGTTAGGAAAAGAAGTGGATAATTCATTTTTTAACTGTGAATTATCAGTATCCAATACTTTTGGATTTGGAATCCTTGTGCCCTCATTGTGATTCAGAGGTTTAGACATTCCTGGTAAGGTTTTCAGTATTTGTTTAATATAATTCATTTTACTGTTGCTACACCTTTGGGAACTCCTGTATTCATGTTAGAAGGCTTGTATTAAACTTATTACTTCAATTTTATACATGTCTTCTTTATGTGTCAGTTCTTGCCATAATTCTGTCTGTCTTGTATTATCAGCAGTGACTTGATTCAATTTAATTGATAATTTTGATACTTCTTCTTGTGAATCATCAAAACACTTTTTCAAGGAAATGGTATATGTCTTTACTTCAGTAAATGAATTTGAAATTTCATCAAGGACTTTCTTGTTATCTGTCATGATAATATTTATGGCTTGTTTAATTCTTGTTTCAATTATGTCATCAATATTGAATTTAGAATATTTGTCTGTTAACTCTTTAATAATGGCAGATTGTTCATTTATTTCATTTCCAAAAGAATTCTCATTATTGAAGTTTCAATTGTTCTTAAAACTCTTTCAAAACACATAAGTGTTTCATTAATTTGGCACAGACTCAAGTTGTTTGTTTTAATGTTGTTACAAATGGTTTCACTTTTATCAGAAGAATGTTTTTTCAGGTCATTTATAGCTTCATACAGCTCTGAGATGGAATCAAATATGTCAGAAATCATTTCTGGAATCTTAATCTGGCTTCCTCCTTCTTCTGTAATTCCATCATGGTTCTGGCCATCTGAAATACATTTTCCATGGCATCCTGTATCCCTGGCTGTAAGGCTTTGGGGCTGGTGCCTTCCCTTTGCCCTTGTTTTGAGCTTGTGGCTTCTTCTTCATGTTGGAATGGCTGCTGCTGGCCACTGGGGCTGGTCTTGGCACTTTCTTTGGTGGTGGTGGGTTGTTTTTCCTCCATTCTGCTGTTAAAAGCATCATATTCTTCTTTTCCATCAATGGATACCATCCATTGAGTAACTTGCAAGTGTTGGGATGACCCAGGAATGTTCTTACAGTCAGGTATGAGTTCATGCAGTTTTTCCACAGATCTGCAAGGATCTGGTACTCTTTGTGCTGCAGTGCATTGTTGTAAGCCTTCTGGCTGGCTTTGTAAATGTCCACTGAGGCTTCTTGTGGTGGTGTCAGCTCTTTTTGAAGGTAAAATAGTGTCATAAGCTTCAGAATTGGACAGTTTATTGTTGTAGAAGTCTTTTACTTATCCTTTTCCTTCTGTATCTTATTGGCTTCTGCCATAATCACGTCTATGACCTTTTTGGGAGCTGCTTGAGGGCTTATAGCTTGCTCCTGATCTGGTTTAAGGCATTTTTTTATGATTCAAAAGGTTTAAAATAGTAATTTTACCTCAAAAACTTACTATTTGCCAAATTTTTAGCTTTCTGAAGAGTATTACTGATGTACAATTTTATCACTTCAGAAGAAATTGGCTCTTGTTGGTTATTCTGAGCTATAATAAAAGTGCTATTATGATCAGAAATCACAGTGCTTGCAGGAATAATGCTAGTAACTGTGGAGGCTGTTTCAATGTTTTCTTGTCTTACCATGTTGTCATACATCAAAATTAATGAAAAAGAAAATTAATTAAGTAAAAAAAAGGTATTTCAAAAAAAGAAATAAGATATAAGCCTCACTTATAATATGAAAAAAGTTATTTTTTAAGGATTTTTTTTTTGAATTATAAGTATTTTTTATATATTTTTGAATTTTTCAATATAAGAAAAAGATTAAAAAAGAGTAAAAAATATTTCACAGGTAAAATATTGCGGCTGGGCCCCCAAAGGTAAAGTGTGGATATGAAACTTTGATAAAATATCAAGTACTTTTCCTGTCCTCAAAATTTGTATAAGGTAGAATTATTTAAAAATAATAAGGAATAGTATTTTTAAAGGGAAAACACACCAATATTATTTTTTTTAACTTTATAAGTATAAAACAATAATATAATAAAAATTTATTGTTTTACCAACAATAAAGATTTATCAAAAAATACTCTACAAGAGATATTTAAGGTTACAAAAGAAATTTCTCCAAGAGAAATTTCAATTGGAATTAATTGAGAAAAGGACTGAAAGCAATTAATCAAAGAACAAAGTCTTTAAAAAGATATTTAAAGAGAAAATATGCCCAAAAGTGACCAGAGTGAATTTCGAAACAAAGTGACAAAGTTAACAGTGATGAAAGATTCTTTAATTCACTATTGGGGTGGTTCAGGGGTAAAAATGATTATAAGAGTTACAAACAATGATTATAATGCTTTTTTCACGTGATTAAAAGGCTCAAAATGTTTAAAAAAGGGTGGTTGGAATCCTCTATTTATTGGTTTAACAGTGTTTAAACTAATTATAAAAGGAAAAGATTCTCACATGAAGAGAAAAGAGGGGCAAAGAAGACATTCTTTTAAAGCCATCAATTCTCTTACTCCACAAGTGAAATTTACTCTTGTCAGTTGTGAAAAACAGTCTGACAACAGAAAAGCCAATTATGGCATCATTGAACCCTGGTTTAGACCAAAAAAGGGCTGGTTTAAGCCATTTTTTACTATTTTTAGCCATTTTAGACCCTTAAATCAGCCATTACTATAGCAATACCTGGTCTAGAGCCTTCAAAACACTTCAGAATGTGTGTAAGAGGCGTAGAAACCAGGCCTCATCATCAATTGAGTGACAGACCCTGTGACTCAATTCCAGGCCAAAAGTAATGAAATTTTGCATAGATTTTGACATCCCACGCCATTCAGCAAGGATTTTGGGGGTCTAGCTCCCCCTTAGAGCTAGAGTGTCTTCCCCCCCAGAATTAATATTTCCAATTTATTTTTTCTTTAATCCCTCATCATGTAATACAATTATAATTTACACATGTAATTCAATTGAGTTTTTAATTACACATCTGTAATATTTGATACCTCATATGTAAATTAAATTTCACTTATGTAATACACGTGCACATTTTGATGTTTCAATTGAAAATACTTCAATTCTCATAGCTTCTAAACTAAACACAACACCTCAATTTTAACACAAAAATTTATGGTTAACACTACATGTGGTGTGAATTAAATTAAGGTTTTGACGATTTTCATACTTTTGTACAAAAAATACTAAAAACTTAATATAAGCTTATTTAGAGTTGAGTTACAGAAATTTCATCCAGAGGTGACCCCACTTTATTTTTTATGAGGAATCCAATGGTTTGATAATTTCTTTATGTTTATTTATTGGATGAAAATTTATAATATATTTTATATAACGTTTTACCAAAAATATTTTAATTTCACAATTTTTATTAAAAATTCATTTTTACTTAATTTTTACAAGTAAAAATGTAATTTCATAATTTTAAATTTTATTGTAATTTTATTTTTAAATTATAATTAAATTTTGATTTTTAAATATAAATTTGTATTTATATTTCAATTTTCATTTTTATAATATAAATAAATTAATTTTATTTATATTTGTATCTTAATTTGTCATTTGTGGTCTTTTGGGTATATGAAAATACCTCCAAGGCTCACATAGCCACATGATATCATTCAATTGGAAGTTATAATTCTTCTACATGCCAACAAGTGACTTAATATAAAAACCAAATGTGGTTAAACATATATAATAGTGGCTCTCAAATTAATACTTTTCACTTCTCTATCAGCTGTGAAAAGTCTTAAACCTAGCCTTTGGTTAGTGCTTTTATATATTTATATATATAGAACCAATATTTGTTTGAATCTCATATCAACTTAATTCTAATTGATAAGCTATAGGCAAAGAATTTTGAAGGTAAAATTAAGCAAAAAAATTGAAAAAAACTCAAAAACACAGTGAAGGTTTAGACAGATGAAGGAAAATAGAAAAAATAAGACATCCATATTTGTTAGTTTATACAATTATGATATAGATTTTAATTCAAGTTTATAAGCATAGATACAAAAATTCTATGTCAAAAAATGGAATAAGTACCCCTTTTACCTTACCTGATTTTGGTTTGATAACCAAGAAATATGGTCAAACTCAATTGAGTTTTTATTTAAGCTATATTCAATTAATATTTTCTCAAATACCTCAATCATCATTTCAAACTTAAATAAAGGCTTTGGGAGTCAAATTTCAGAAATTCTGATTCCAATTCCATAATTTTCAATAAAACTGGCTCAAGTTATATGAGGAGCTTTGAGTTTAGCTTAAATATACCTCTGATTAGATAAATATTAATGTTCAATATCATTTTCTTCTTCTGGTTTATTTGGAAGCTTCATAGAAAGAAAAAAGTGAATGACTTATAAGAGGGCTCTTATAGTTAGTCTAAGGGAAATATCTAAATGATATAACGGTGAGAGAATAATATGATACTTTTTGCCCTGTTTATAAAAAAGTTTTAAATAAATTCCATGGACATATTCTGAACAAAGACGTTAAAGCTACTACTAACATTTGAATGAAATGCAATCCAATCAAGCTCTACTTACAAGAAAATCTAGTTTCCAAAAGAGCAAAATATAGAAATCACATGGGAAAATGTTATATCAGATACTTTGAAGGTAATATTTCATTTATCTTTCAAAGCATATATCAAAGAAAAAGGAAATATTTGAGATTCATGATGTAATTGAGACATATATAATTTGTCAAATGCAGTATAATGAGGAATTTTCATTGTATTTGTGGAAAGTGAGATGTAGTTTCTAATTATACATATGAGTATATATAAAGTAAAAGGAGAATAATAGAATTATTCTTGAGGTAACATGTTTCTTATGAAGAATTAAAATGACATTCATAAATATATCTCTTGATAAAATGGAGTTTTATAATTTATCTTTTATTTGAAAGACATTTGATGGAGCATTTTTTATGAGATATAATATAATGATCCGGTTTGTATATAAATATTTCCTTAAACTTCTAAATAAAGATTTCCTGAGAAATCAATTTCATTTTTTCAATATATGATAATTTTGGGATTAGGTGAGTTAGTTCTAGTAATTATCAAAATATGAATCCAGCTCAACCTTATTTTTGAATATTTGAAAATTATTTGGATTTCTTCTTTGATCCCACATATCTATCTTAATCAGTTTGACTTAATCATCATATGTCTGGAAAATCATAAGCTAGCCATTATACCAATTGGGGAAGGAATAGAGATATTCAAAAGTCTAAAATATTCTTTTAATTTTCTCATTGAATAATATCTCACTCTCTCACAAGCATCTGAAAGTCTGTCTTTAATTATTTTATCAATACCACACCAGACTTATCTATCTATCTCAAATTATTTAATGATATGTTTTTTTAGTCAAGACAGCTTTGTTTATATACACAAATCTTAATTCTTATTGTGCCATAATATTATTATGATCTATCCAATTTTAAAATAATTTTTAGTACTAAGTTTTCATAGCTTCATTTTCCCTCTTTTTCACTCATTCTGATATCTTGGAAGTTCTATTATAAAATTTGAGCCAAATTTAAAATCAAACAGGATAAAAAATTATATATTCATAAGAGAATTACTTTAAAACTGATGATTAGAATTTTTTATCCTCAAGATAGCCAAAAAATTACTTAATATTTTCTCTTCACAGACTTTAAACTCTTCTCAATAGAGATACCATCATTAGTTTTACTTTTAGACTTCAATATCAAACCTTTCTTATTAAGAAGAGCCATTTTCTCATTTTTTATATCTTTAATTTGTTTTTATTATTAATTGTTACAATGGAAAATTATTATATATGAGCTTTTGTATTTTTCAAAATGAATGATTTGGTCTGAACTCAAAAATTCTCAGAAAATCTTTGCACACAGAGAAATTGAAATTATAGAAAGGAATGTAATTTAATAATCATTGATAAACTGTATAAAAGCTTATATTTATTGAAATATTTCTTATATGTGAAGAAGATTAATCTTTCAATATTATTTTTATCAATTTTGAAATCAGGTAGCTGTAATTAAGATCAAAATTGTTTTGAAACATAAAGGAAAAGGATATTCTAATTAAATAAAATTTTTGTGAATTTATTGGAATTGTATACCTCATGAGCTACCTAGTTCTATTGTGTTCACATTTCTTGAAGTTTCTTCAAGTTTGAAAAAAGGGCCTTTTTTCAAAACAGGAAATTTTCAAATAAATGTATATATTAGGGTGTTTGAAGACTTCAAGTTCTGTATTAAAAATCTTGATTCTTTCAATTAAATACCAAATTTTAATTCTGTAGTCTTGTAAATTCCACAAATAAATATTCGAGATATTTTGAACTAATATTTCCTCTCACAGTAATCCTGGGAGTTTTTCTTCAACGCAAGCCTTGACAGGCTCAAACCCTTGGGGACTTTCATAGTTTTTTCATTCCCTGGATCCAAAATTTCTGGAGCTTAAGGGAATGGGAAGGGAAGTCAGGGGTTTTTGAATTTTAATCTTCTCTTAATTACCCCCATTTTTTTCCACATCTTGTCTCCTATGACCCCTCTTGCTGGAGTTATACCTTTTTTATTTATAAAGAATTCTGATCCCCTTTTTATTTTCTTTCATAGAAAATCTTCTATTTTTTGAAAAAATTAAAGTTTCTACTCTGCCATCTGTATTCTCACTTACTTCACAAAAATCCATTCTAATTTTGAAAAAAGACTCTTTATAATTTTCTATTGTATTTTATTTTATACATTTAAAATTTTTACATACCAAATTGGCTGGGATAGTATTCTATTTCATCCAAACCCCCGCAATGTACCACCACACCTAGAAAAATTGGCTAAATTTAAGCTACAATCATTAGTTAAGCAATAAGCAAAAACAAATTCTCTTGGGTATGGGCTAATTTATTTGATGTAAATGGGAGATTTGTTGAGTGAAATTTCACCAAATTATCTCTATATTCTTTCAAGAAAAACTTGAAGTATGATGGAATGGGAAGTACAAATTTTATGGGTCAACACATGAATTTTTTTGCTTCATTTTAATAACCCACATAAGTCTCATTTAATGAAGAACACCCTGGAGTATTAGGTGCATAATCTTCAGGTGAAGAAAGTAAGTTTTTTCAGCCTTTTGATCTTGTATTTTTTCAAGCTCCCATTAACCACCATATTTCTAAAAAAGGCCCTTGTTTTAGAAATTCTGAGGACTTCCCTGGTTTATTTCATTTCCAAGTGTGATTTTTCACTACCAACAACAAGATTTAATGTCTTCCAAGAGCTCCTGGACCTATTCAATCCTTCAATATCTAACATTATCATGGAAAAACAGCACTTACAGTTTACTTTTAAGACATATTTTGTTTTAATCAAAAGAGAAATTTTAACTACTACAGTTAAATAAAAACTTTATTCTTCTTAAATCTTTTTTGTGAAATAGTCCTAATGTCACATCTTTCATTGATTTGATGAAACACTTTATGCATTATAATTCTTCACTCAATATGATTAATTTAGGGCTAACAGAATCAAGTATGCTTTATTCTATTGCTAATTTTGTTTGCATCTGAGCTAATTGTCTTTTAGTAGGTGATCACTCTGCAGTGTTTTTTAAAATCTGTTCATCAAAGTACTTAGTTAATACAGAACCAGATCTAAAATAGTCTGCATAGCCACCAACAATGCCTCTCTGAATAAGTGCATGGCACAGGAAATTTATAAGATACAACCAAATTTCTGAAGCAAAAGCAATTCAATATGCTTAATGGCTCACATAGTCTATATTGCAGCCCATAATGGATTAAATGCACTATCACAGTAAAAAAAAGACAGTATGAGAAACACCAAATCCAATTCATTATTCTATTTATTTTATGTTAATTGCAAGCCTCATAGTCCCACCTGAAGAGCTTAATCTGAGGTATGGCTTAATATCTCCATGACTTTCATAGAATTCTCCTTATATTTGGCAAAGTCCCCAGAGGCAGGCAAAATTTATTGAAATAGTCAGCTTGAAAGATGATGAAATGAAGTAATTAGCTGCTACTATTATTTTTTTGAATCTTTCTACATGCTGGAACTCCACTTACCAGATTCTTAATTTTTCTTTATTACTCAAGGCAGAATTCAAATAATATTGTGGCCCAGAAATCATGGAAAACTATCAACACACCTCAAATTAAAAGGAGAATTCAGATTTTATTCTGAATGTGCTCCAGCCTCCATAATCAAACTATCATGGTTTTTGGCCTTAAATAACCAACCATCAATCAAGAAATTCCTTTATCTAACTTATCAATCAAACACATTTATCAGGTACATACTTTTTCCTTCCTATGATCCCAAATTTTTTTGCAATGGCCTTTTAAGCCTCATGATTGGCATGATCTGTTCCTGTGAAAATTTGAGATATTACCACATATCCAAAAAATTCACAAGAAAACTTTACAATAATTATTCCTTTAAAATAATTATCTTAAAATAAGTGAAAATGCCATAAATAGGCATAAATTTGTAATTACCGTAGAATATAATGAGTAATAACTTGAAATTAATTACAGCATTGGATTCCTCATGATAAAATACACATAAAGAATTTTCATGGTATATCTGTAAAATCAATAATTAATGAATAATAAGTAAAATTCCACAAAAAAGACATGAATTCTTATTTATCTCAGAAACCAATGAAACAACATGTGAAATGGATTGCATAATTGGACTCCCCATTAAAAACTACACATATAACATTTTTATTTCATATTTTTAAAGTCAATATTTATAGAAATAACTTGAATATATGCACTTTTATGGTCAGTGCATATATTGATGGTTTTTGGCTCACATCTCTTAAAATACACATGATAGATAGTTAAACCAAAAATAAAGTTACCATTTAATTACTGTAGTGATACATATTGCTAAAGCTGTTGACCATTTTGTTGTGAAAGTAGTCCAAAATTATAACAAAGTGGATACTTAGGCTCTACTAGTTTATATGTGAAGAATGATGTTTTTTTTTTGTCATTATATTCAAGGTACAACCCCTTTAAATCATGGTTTGAAGTTGAAAATAGTGAATTTTGACAGAAAAGATGAGTTACATGGAAAATCATCAAAAATAGAGTTTTTATTATGTAATAAAATTATCTTGGAAGTTTAATTATTACATGTTCAGCTATCATAATGCACTCTCTAATTAGCTTTAGTGTCTATAAATTGAAATTTATTAATGATCAAAGTTTAAGCTTAAAATTGATCATTTATGATCACTCACTGTAATCTTATTTTAAGTTCAACAGTTATATAAGTTATAAAACTGGTGAATACTATTATATTATGATTAATACTAATAACAATCATGAATTTTTGGCTTCTTACAAGCCTATGATGTCATTGAACTTAGAGCTATAGTGATAACTCTAAATAATGGCATAATAATGAGATAACATGGTTTAATTAGAATGTAATCATCACTAAACCTCAAACTAATGATCAATTACAGTTAATAACATTATTACAAGTCTACTAGAAGCCTGTTGGACTCTAGGAGGGAAGATTCTACTATAATTAGGGCTCCTTTTACTCTATTTCCCCCTCAGACACATCAAAAACATCAAATTAAAAAGGTAATTTCTTTATTCTTTATATATAAATTCATTATATTATGAGATAAAAAATATTATATTTATTATAATAAGAAATTCAACATGATAAAATCAATTTTCAATTGTTTCTGTTAAATTTCTCTAAAAAGTCTCTAATTCCACGTAAAAACAAGAATATTTGTAATTTCTTTTAATTTTTATTGTAAATACAATTTAAATAAGTTGTATTTATATATTTTGGCGTAAATTTTTCAAAATTATTGTATTAAGTGTTAAAAGTAGGTTATTTTCTCTTTATTATAATTTTTTCATAATTCTTAAATTAATATAAATAGTATTTATATTAATTCATAGCTTCAATATTAGTGATATTATTGTTATGATTGTTTTTTATTATTAAAAAACAATTTTTTATGCCTTGATTATTTGTTTGTAACAATAATCAAGTTATATAGATATATTAATTATCATATATTAATATAGTTATTTTATTATATTAATCTTTTTAGTTTATAATTTATATTATCATATTCATTTAATGATATAAATATTTTATGCCATAGCTATAATAATTATTTATTATTATAATTATGTTTCATCTTATTCTTGAAATTTCAAAAGGACATTCAGATTACCATAAGTAAAATACTAGTAATTTTTACTTATTGTTTCATAGTCAAACATTACAGTCCCCATTGTACCTGATGTTTCTTCTATTATAAAAAGACTGTCTAAATACCTCATACAGTCACTTTTCAATACAACAGAAATTCTTGAAAGTATTTTTTATCTATCTGTTAAGCTCAAAAGTCTCTCAAAACAGCACTCAACACTTGAAGAATTTGAACAATCATTAGCAAAATTGGCCACCATTTTTGAATAAGATGACAAAATTCACTTTAAATCAACTCATCCACTGCAATAGGAGGTTAAAATTAGAAATATCAATTTCATTTTTGATCAGATTTACCCATTGGGATTACCCAAAATCAAGACTTCAGAAATTTATATCCAAACTTTCCTTTCACATCCTCCACAACCAGGAGATGCTGACATTGAAGTATTCTATAAATCTAATTGTACATAAGCTCTGACTACTGTTATTGTCAGGCTGAGTCTATGATAAATATGAAATAGGGCTATTTAAATTTTTAACTATGACTGTGACACGGATAAGAGTCTTTAAAAAAGGTTTAATCAAAGATATAAAGGGCTTTACTAATGAGAATTAGTGGTGGTGAGCGCTATTGAAAGCCCTGGGTGCAGCTTTACCTGTTTGTGTACAATAATAAATACTAAAATACTAATATTTATAGTATAGCCTGTTTATCTTCCAAGAGTATAACTATTTTGACAGTTGTACTACATAGGAATTCAAGAGCAGGATGGGAACTCCTTTTCTGGTAGTGGAAAGGCCTCCTTTTATCCTGAAATGGGGTGTAAAGGCTGCTAGACCTGTTCATATAGAGAAACTGAAGATTTCTCACTCTAAAGGACAGGATTTTGGTTTGAAAAAGGCCTGTATAGCCTGTATTAGGCTCAGATGTGGTTTTGAAACCACATCTGGGCAGTTTTCATCTCAGGACCACACAGCCTGATTCTGACATGTATGACATGTAGAATGCTATACAGAACCTGTATGGGACCCAATTATTGAATTAACTATGAGGTATTGAAGTAAAAACAAGCTTCTTTGTCAGTTTTACACCTCATAATAATGGTTATGGGTTATTATCCTATGGTAAGGCTGCATTGGCCAAACTGTGAGATTTTGACCTTAAAACAGCCATACCTTTGTCAGTTTTTGAGATATCAACCTCAAAATTGGCTCATTGTGTGGCCCTGTATGTGCTCTACACAATTGTACCTCATTCTATATGGTTATCATCAAGTATGGCAAAGTTATGCCATGTACAAGATTCTTGTACATATGCGTGTTTTAGGCAAAAAGCTGTATTGGGCTTGTTTGCCTTATAGCTTTTGTTCTAAATGAGATATGGGGAAATGAATGGCACCATCAGATAGCCCTGATTGTTCTATTTCCAAAAAGATCTCACTTTATGTATCTCACACTAAAACTGTAGAAGTTGGATGAGAGGTGAACATTTTATTCACCCTTATTTGTCCTGAATTTGGCTATAAATTCTGTAATATTGGCTCTAGCTCAGTTTGGCTGGTACCATTGGATAGACCTGACTTGAAGAGTCCTTTTTAATACCCCTTTGGTGGGGTTAAGGCTCTTACTATGTATTTCAGATGAGAGGTGAAAATTAAGGTTTATGCTCAGCAACAACTTTGAGCAGGAATAACTTTGTTATTGTTTGTCCTATGATGATAAGAATTGTATATTTGGAATGGGGTTAGTTTCCTCTTTCTTTTGATACCTTTTGAGCTAATTTGTCTCAGCTCCATGTTTTGATGGGATCTTGGCTTTATGATTGGTTTATGGTATTTGGCTGTCATGCTTGTGCTCTGGTTTTGAGTCACAGGCTGACAGTTATTATGTATCTCAGCCACTAGTTCCCTTTATTAAGATGCTATTCCTTTTAGAAGTAAGTTATCATCTCACATCAATTCATTTTGGATAATTGGCTTGTGTCAAGGATTTAAGTTGTGCATTTTGGCCCATATACTCTAATGATTAGCTTTTGGTTTGTTTGTTTTTTACTTATATTTAATTAACTATTTTTAAGTCTCTGTAGGCTTTGGAATACTAACCCTATTCCTAATCCCCATGGATAACAAAATAAACTCATAGTTCCCTAGCCCTGTCCTCCATTCCCAAATGCCTTCCCTATAAGATTTACCCCAAATAATGGGGTTGGTTGTTAAGCCTATTTCTAATCAGCAAAGGCCCTTCTTTTTGCCTTAAAAGGCTTAAGCTAAGAGCTTTTGATACTATTATTTCTTTTGAGATTAAAAAACTTTTTTCCAATACTGAGCTAAGCTTCTTTTCATTTGAAAAAGAAATAATTGATAAAAGGATAGGTTTTACACTCTTCAAAAACTCAAAAGATTAAGATTTACTTTCATTCACCTCTTGTGAATAGAATCTTGACAGTGTTTTATCACCTATTAATTAATGTCTTTTAAAAGCACCTTAATCTCAGAAACATATTAATGCATAAATTTGAATAATTAATTAATTTGATATAACTATTTACATCCATTCAATAATTAACCTACTTACTTTGAGCTTAAAAATTACCATAGCTTCTAAGCCATGTAAGTAAAAAAGAAAAATAAATAATCCAATCTATATATAGAGCTGAGGTATTTTGTAGTTAGCCAGTTAAAAAATAGCATCCTAATACATACTACTCATGATAATTCCAATGGCTTTTCTTTCATTTTGAACATACATGAAGTTATACTTAATAGATAAATATGTAACACATTAATCCTGTAAGTTAATATGCAAAAGAATTTCCTAAAAAAGGAGAAAATAAAAATTTAGCCTTTTGGGAAACACTTCATGTAATTTGAAGTGTATAATTGGTGAATTTTATTATTTAAACTCTGAGTAGCTAAGATTTTAATAAGCTGAAAGAATAATTTTCTTACTCTTCCTAAGCCTAAAATGTAATGAAATATTTCCATGTTCATGTAAGCAAAGGTATTTCTGCTTTTGGCTATGTTTATTGCTAGAAGGCTAATATTTTTTCATCATAGGCCTATATTTATTTAGATAATAGTTATTCTTTTATATTGATGTCCCTTTATGAGATTTGAAACGGATTTACGATAAAAATAGGTATCCTATTTTCATAAATCTAGTATTTTACGTCAATAAACCTTTTTTTGTAATTAATTTGAGATATGTAGGCTAGCTTATTTATTTAGGTTTTTGTTAAAATCTAAATATATTAAAAGAGACTAAATACTTTCCCTCAATTATCATATTCTCTTTGATGATTCGAAATATTAATTATTGGAATGGTTTGTACCAGAATAAAATGCTGAATATTCACATGTAGGAAAAAATAACACATCGGATATGGTTTCTGTATTATCTCGCATATTTACTCAATATTAAATAGGCTTTTGAAACGAATTTGAAACCGTTTGAGAAATATTAACAATTAAAGTTGTAATTAATTAGAATTTTAATATTCTGTAATCTGGGAAGTTGAATTTGTGATATTACACAATCTACTGATACTATTGGAAAGCGTTTGATCTATTCATTTGTAAATAAAAATACCCTGAAATTATACATTTTCTCTTATATATATTACATGAACATAGCTTTATAGTTTTGGAGAGAGTCAAGTTACTAAATTTGAGCTTGTTCAATCATAAATGATATTTGTATTTAACAAAGGATATATCTAATAATATTAAGGGATATTAGCTATTTGAAATGGTTAATTCCAGAAAGAAATCAGTACCTATTAACTATCTAGACTCTTTTGGGAAGACATTTTCAAATATTATTGATTTTGGTCTTTCCATCCAGAAAACTCTCATCTTACAGATTGAAGGATAAACTCTTGAGCTCATTTTCCAAAATAAAAACAATTTGGGTTTATTACAAAGGAAAATTGCAAATGAAATATTTGTTTATTTTTAAAAAACTTATTTCTTGGTGATTAAGTTCTGAGTTTTGAGAAGGAGCTTGCTTCCCTTATTGCTTATTTTTTAGAAAACTAAAATTTGAATTTGAACCAAGGGAAATTATTCCCAATTTTAAGAGGTGAATATCTTTTTGAAGACTGGGTTGAGGATACTTTTTATTTATATAATAAAATATTCCACGAGTCTATTCATTGAGTTTTCATTACTAATATGATCTTTGATTTTAAATCCATTTTATTGACACTGTAACTGTCTAAAAAACTTCAACTGTTCTTTTTGCATTATATCTTGAGTTTATTTCATTTAAAGGTTTTGAATTAAGAATTCACATGATTTTTGAGACTTCTCCAGTTCCTTACAACTGCGGCGAAAGTCGCCTCAACCGCCGGCGATTGACTTTGTGTCACAACAAAGTCAATCGCCGGTTTTTGACGACCCGGTCGCTTTAGAGCACCAAGGCACTAGTTACCATGGTGCTTTAACGAAATAGGATTATTGGCACGAGATATGCCAATAATCCTAATGCTTTAAAGCACCAAGGTAACTAGTGCCTTGGTGCTCTAAAGCGACCGGGTTTTTCATGCCCGGCGATTGACTTTGTCGTGACACAAAGTCAATCGCCGGCGATTGACGCGGCGTTCGCCGTGGTATAGTATCCTTTTTATCTACACATTCCTCCCTTTCATAAGAACCTTCTTACGTACTCAAAGTTTATCCCGGATATAAAATATCTCTTCTCATTCTTCCTAAAATATTTCCCTCATCATTTTTATTTTTTCTTATTTTGAAAATTTTTACAAAATAAATAAATTTATGTTTTGAATCAAGCTTAAATTTTGTATTTTTAAATTCAAACATTAAGCATACCTTATCAAAATTGATGAATTAGATATTCTAGCCTGGTTGATAGTTACATAGGGATGAGAAAGAATTTTGAGACATGAGGGATTTCAACTTTTTCCAAAGTGGAATTGCTGTCAATCACCATTTTATATATTTGAGAAAACCTTATTATTAAACCTCATAAATATTCCTTTATCTTTGCTTCTTGTGACTCTATCTGGATTGGAATTTTTTCTGATATAGACTGATTATTGTGTAATTGAAACATTTTTAAAATATTTTTTTATCTGAAATACTTATCATATTATTTCAAATGAACCCTATTTTTAGCTTAAGTGTTCTAACAATATTTGATTTTTAGAATATTCTAAAGATTTTTCAGGGAGTGAATGACAGAATACTTCTCTTTACAATGGACGTAATTTTCAAAGAATTTATAGAGAATTTACATGATTAAAGAATGAATAACCCTTTGCAGATAATAAATTCACCCGTACAAAGCAGAAAGGAAATTTAAAACAAGTATAAAATGAATTCTGTTTATTTCAGAATAAGTGATTGTTTTTCAGAGGAGTATTCTAAGATATCAAGTATGATAAGTGTAAGAAAGCATCTATTTTGTTCATAGTTTATGAAAAACACTTGCAAAAATCTTCTTCATTCATGAAAAAATAATTCTAGAAAAATATGGAATCTTTTAAGAAAATAATTCATAATGATGGTAGTGAATAAAGGATAGGTATTTGTGTTTTAATGAGGATATTACGTAAAGGAAGTATTTATATTTTCTGAATAAATAGAAATACTTAGCTAAAAAATACATCAGTTCAATTATTGAAAATGGGATCCTAGTAAAAACCTTCAAAAAACAAAATTCAAAAACTATTATAGCCTAAAACATTTTTAAAAATAAGTAATTATATTAACCATTTATTAAATCTTCAAGTGAATATTTTTTGACTGTTTTCTATTCGAAAGTAATAAAATTTATGTGAGAAATTTCAAAAAAAATCACAATGTAGTTTTTGATAGAGGATTTGGTCCACAAAAATATTCAATTTCAAAAATGGAAATCAACTGTTTTTTTCTTGAAAAAGAACATTCATTTTAACATAGCTTAGTGAAATAAGCTATAAGCCATAACCATAACATAAGTAAATAAATAATAATTTGAGCTCTGAAAAGCTAACCTCAAGCTTCAAATTAATTTCAATTTATAACCCAGTTTACAATTAGACCTATCTTGAATGATACTTTAATAACCGAATTGTTTCCAAATGATTTGAGACTCAGTCTATTATTCCAGTAAAAATCATTTAAATTATACTGAATTTACATCTATGTGCTATTTTTCCCCCAAAATAGAAAGGGGATAGGTAAATCGAATTAAGCCCCCTCATTGAATTTTTCTTAATTTTAATTGAAAATAGGGAGAATTAGTAATAATAAATTATATTTCTTCCACCCCCCCCCCCCCCAAAAAAAAAAAAAAAAAACTCAAGCCCGAGACTTTTTTATTTCAAATTAATTTATTTTTCAATTTCAAGCTACTTAATTTTTTCATTTCAAATTACTTATTTTTTATTTAAAATCGATTGAATTTCTTTCATTTCAAACTCCAGATAATTCATATATGCCAATTTAAAACCCCATTCTGAGATTTAGGCTTTTTAATGGGCTTAAAAAAGAGATCATAGCCTTCTCTATTATTCTTAACTCTTCTCCACCTTCAGAAAAAGGTCCCACTACCTTAGAGGCTAAATCCGATTTAATATGTTATCTTTTTTTACATTTTATTAGCCTTATCATTTTTTTTTTTTTAGAAAACCCCTAATCTATATTTATTGTCTGAATGTTTGTGGATTCTTATATCCTATTTCTTAAGACCTTCCTCAACCACACACCCAACTCTCAAGAATATAACGGATCTTGACCACCATCCTCAAAACTCAAGATATCCTTGTAATTTTATTTTAATTTCCGAAAAGTAAATTTCCTTTTTTATATTTCTTTATCATTTTATCTATTTTGGATCAAATTTTAGACCCAAAATCCCTGAAATTTGAGATAAAAGTGGGTTTTGACTTGATTTGGCCATAGACTCCCTAATAAGGTATTTTTATAGAAAATAAAAACACACTTATTTTTTAACATTTTTACTAAAAATATGTCTCCCAAAAAATTTTCGAAGTAGTGGTATTTGGAACTGATACAAAGAAAGACCCCTTTTAAAGGAGTCAAAATAGGTCAGATAAAATCTTTTAAAAGCTCCTATCATTTCAAATATTTTCCCCACATAAATAATCTCTTTTTTAGAAAAATAAAATCTTAAATTTATTCCTTAGTAAATTTCCTATAATTTCTTTTCTTGAAAAAGATTAATTTTCCAATTTTGGTACAAAGCAAAATATTTCAAAATTGAGAGCTCATTTGGGTGATTCAAATAACAATTGAATTTCATTAATTTGTGGTAATTTTCCAAAAGGTTGTCTTTTTTAAAATGCATATCCCAAAACCTACATGAAATCACAATATTTTTGGTAATGTCATGTATGGCTTACCCGGATTTACCAATTCCCTATATAATTATGTATTCTATTTTTTAATAGTCTTTTAAATTAAGTTTTTTGGTTTAATTCATTTTTTTTTCTTTTTATTCTTCAGACTGATTCTCTTGTAAATTTCTCTTTTCTTAAAAGGATATTATCATCTATTTAAATACTTATTCTATTTCAATTTTGTAGAAACATATGGCACCAAAAGGTCCACCCTACAGCATTGTACCACTGAAACAGCCGTAGTCAGTCACACACTTAATTTCAAACCCTTACCTGGGACTTCACACCCCACCCTAAGATCTTGACCTTCAGGTTATTATCTTACCAAAGTCAATATTTAACAGACTACTTCAAACTTTTACTCCCTGAAAGACTTGTTAACTGTCAACTTTTACAGAACAGGAACAGTTTTCTTGTTATGAAAGACTACACAGAGAATTTGAAAGAGTTGAGAGGGGGCTCTTGGCTTTTCTTAACTCGGAAGAGGGAGGTGTATTGGGAGAAATGATAATTGGGAACTTGTACTTTTTCTGCTGGCGGTTTAACTATTCATGCGAAATTACTTCTGATGGAATTTTAACTAGTCATTCCGGAATATACTGTAAGCTTTACGGAAACCTAAACACAAAGAGGAGGCGGATATACTAAGAATTGAGCACTGGGTGGCACCCGGTTGGAGAAGCGGCTTTTAACCTGTAGAAACATAGGGCATGAAAAGGTCCACCTTACTCTTTTTTTACAACCCCAGAATTTGGCTGATTTACACCTGCATACATCATGTGGACATATGCAAGTGTCAAGCTGGGTCTTAGGTTTGACACGGCGCAGCTTGCTTCCATTTTGTATCCTTTTTTTATCTCACCTTTATATCAAATTTTCAATTTTTATCAACTTATTTTTTTTACCTAACTTTGAAATTTTGTCAAATCAAATTTCTTATCAAATTTAAGTCTCATATTTCAACTTCTTCTCATTTAATTTAAATCTTTTATTTAATTTTTCTTATATCTCATTGTTTTTTCTCTACTATTGTCCTTCCTCAGATATCTCACTTTCATAGGTGAATTTAAAATTTTGAAATTACCAAAAAATATTCATCAAAAATCATTTAATGTTTTTTATTTTCTTCTTATCAGAAAGAATTATGTAATTATTTGATTCTTATGAATTTCTTTATAAATATCAAACTATTTGAAGTCATCAATTGTTGTTTTTGAAACCCAATTCCTCAAGGTTCTTGAAAAAAAATAATGTATTTTTTTGTTTCCTTTCCAACATCTTGTCTTATTTTCATTTTTCAGCTACTAATTTTCTTGAGTTTTATTTTTTTATAAGATTATAATATAATTTTTCTCATGCTAAACCTTCAGTAAACATTTCATTACTACTTCTGATGGTCAAACCTTCTATGGATGTTTTTTTCACCCCAGAACACAAAGAAGACTTTGGGCCATGGAATCAGCAAAACAGGACAAATCTTTCATGGATGAGTTTTTCCCCCAGCCTTTTTTAAATTTAATTGAAGGAATTCCCATGAAAAATGAAATATCAAATATTAATATAATGAGCTGAAAGCCCATGGTACAATTAACTTGGACATCATTTGTAAGTTTTCATTTTTTTTATTTGGAGATTTTATTAGCATATGAATGATTTTCAATGTATCTTAGTTCTCATGCGTCATTTTCTATTGTTTATGTATCTTTCTTGTGGAATTGGCTTAGTAAAATTCTTCAAAGAAAGAGAGATGCTTATCTGTATCATTAATTGTTTCACTAATGAAGAACTCCCCAATGACACTCTTCTATTCAAAGTTCCATGTGATACTTGTACTATTTACAAACAATTGGAGCTTGAACTTCCATTTTAGAAGTATGTGTGTTCTCCACAATGCTACTCACTTCAGAAAATTGAAGTTGCACCAGATTAGTTTACATATAAGCCTAGCATCTCCAGAAAGCCTTGGGATACAGAAGGTTTCTATCCATACAAATTATATCACCTCCCACATCTCCAATGTTCCCCAAAAACTCCAACCTTGATTAATCAATGTCCAAAACTTGTTCAAATTTGATTTAATGGCCAGAAACATCTTCATATTCCCCAAACAATATTCTTTTATTAAGAATTACTTCAATGGATCCAATGGCTCCTAAATATTCCAGGAATTGAAGATTGGGAATATGACTTATTCACCCATCAAAGCATGGCTTTTTTCAATTTAGCACAAGTTAGTGTCTGTAAACACCTTTTTTCCACCATAAACCAATAATCCACTTGAATTAGGACTTAGTCTTTTTGTAGATGCATTCACCTCAAAGTGAAACACAATTTTGGGTAAGCAGACATCAATGTGAATTTTAGTCCTCCATTTTCTTAACCTGTGACCACAAGAACAATTTAAATAGAAAAATTCTTTTCTAGCTGGGGTGATACCTTCATCAAACCAGCCAGAAATGTTCACCATCAACAACATTTTCAAACCACCTATTCATGAGATAATTAAACTAAATGATGGTCTCAAGATTATCACACCAAACCATCTACATGGATAATACATAATTGTAAAGTTGGTAGTCTTTATTGGCAATATTGTAGCAACTCATAAAAGCTGGGGGATTTATTTTCCATTCAGCTAAATACTTTTGCTCTTGTTTTGAGTTGAGGGACATCAAGGGAACTGACTTGAATCTTTTAAGGACACACAAAAAAAGTTAAGTTTTTAGTTCATCTAGGAGATGGAAAGAAGAAATATCCCCAAATTCACAACAAAACCTTTCACAATACTGTGGAATTCAATGGTCACAAATCAATTTCTTACCACATTGGGACCCTGTCAAAAAAAATTGTTTATGTGTTCTTCATAGCTGATATTAAGGAGCTTTACAGTGTCATTTTTTCATTGATGGGGCTTTTATTCAGAAATAATAGAACAAGAGAAAAATAAACCAGGTATATCAGAATATGAATAAGATGAGCTTATGGAGGACAGGTTTTAATAAGAAAATTAAGATAAAGTAAAAATCAGAGGTTATCTTTCTGAATAGGTGATCAATACACTCAAAAAAAATAGGCAAAGTTGTTGTTCCAAAATGATTCTGTCATATACCAGGCAGGATAGGTACAGCCCAAAATGGAAAACTTAAAGTAAATTAATGGTCCATATTATTCAATACTTACCTACCATTGATAGCTTTGGATATCTTTTGGTATATTGGCCCAAAGAATATCTTGGGTATTATCAACATTGGTGCACTTATTCAGCGCACCAAAATTGTTGGATCCCAATTTGGTCACTTAAGCATATGGGAATTTGTTTTTGAGAGGCTTACACCATGTATCAGAACACCCCCAAGGTACTTTTTCCAAATTATAAAGGAATGCCTAATCACCATTATGCCATGCACATCCCCAATCAGCTATCAATATGGGGCCCTCTGAATGGGATATCAGAACATGGTGGAAAAATGTTTGTTTTAATACTCCAAAAAATAAAAACGAATTCACTTCAAGTTATTAATCAAAAAACAATGTACTAATTTTGGGAATCTCTTATTATGTTTTTTTGTTCTTTCAAAGGCTACTGGAGAGACTGTAATGAAGAAACTCAGTCAGTTGCAAAGGCTTCAGAAATTTAAGCCGCAATTACATCTATTACCATCATTTAAAACAAAATCACCAAGTGTGAATTTTAAGGAACTATATGACACATTGTACTTAATAATTTTGCAACAACTTAAAAAGAAATAGCCTCACCTGCATTATTATTTCAAAATACCACATCCGCCTCAGTCAGTTGTGGTAAGAAGCTATGCAACTGAACACCTTTATCTATCATGGAATTTTGGCTTGAGTATTTCAAGGAAATACCCCCAATAACTTGATTTATATCAAAAAAGGTGAGAAAGGTATTCCATTTGCAAGTATTGCTCAGATTCTTTATTTAGGAAACAAATATCTTCATGAAGGTCCAATGGTAATGGTCAATTTACTTCATTATGTCAAAAGCAAGAAGAAGGCTTTGAAGGAGTAAGGGAATGTTTGGAAAAATGGAGTTTCAAAAGCCTCAAAACAACATATTTCATTGGCTTCCTGTCAGTGGGAGAAATTTGTGGTCTTGGAGAATACATAGACCTTCCTGCATGGTCTTTTGGATTCAAGGATATCACACTTTTAGCTTGTCCATTTGACAAATTTGTTGTACTTGAACATCTTCAATAGTTTCTGTGAGCCTTTGAGATATGACCACATACCCAAAAAGGTCACAAGAAATATTTGATATAATTATACATTAAAAATAAGTACCTTAAAACTACAAAAATACCATAAATTGGTATAAAACTTGGTTTAACTTAAAAACAAATGAATAAACATGTGAAATAAATGATACCATTGGATTCCCCATGGTAAAATACACATATACCATTTTTATGGCATATCTGTAAAGTCAATATTTAATAGGTTATAAGTAATAATACCTTATAAAAAACACAAATCCTTATTTATTTCAAACCTAATGAAACAACATGTGAAATGAATGATACCATTGGATTCTTCATGAACCTTCACACATAAAACAATTAATAAGCTAAGCTTCAAAATCAATACTTAAGGAATTAACCTGAATATATGCACTTTTTTGGTCAACGCATATATTCAAGGATTTTAGCTAATATCTCTTGAACTAGAAATGATAGAGTAATGAACCAAAAATAAAGTCATCACGTAATTACTGTAGGATTACAGGAATGAAGTTTATTTTACAAGCTATAAGCAAGGTTAAAATCTGTAAGGAATTATTGATTAAAATCAGCAGAGCTATTGACCACTTTGTTGTGAAGGTGGTCCGAACTTAAAAAAAAGTAGACATTTGGATTCTACTAGTTTATTTGTGAAGAATGATGTATTTTTTATTATTATATTCAAGGTATAACCCCTTGAAATCATAGCTTGAAGTTTAAAATATTAAATTACGACAGAAAAGATGAGTTACAAGAAAAATCATCAAAAATAGGGTTTTCATGATGTAATGAGATGCTCTTGGAAGAATAATAAGGTTATGCCAAGCTATTAGAATTCACTCTCTGAATTGCTGTAGCGTGTAAATCTTAAAAGTTATTAAGGATCAAAGTTTGAGCTTAATTTGATCATTTATGATCACTCACTGTAACCTTAAATTAAGTTTAACAGTCATATAAGTGATAGAATTGGTGAATACTATTAGTTTATTATTAAAACTAATAAGATCCACGAAATTTGGGGTTCTGCCAAGCCTTTGATGTCATCAAACTTAGAGTTATAGTGATAACTCTAAATAATGGCATAATAATGATGTAATGAAGTTTGATCATGATGTAATCATCACCAAACCTTAAAGTATTGATCAATTCCAGTGGATATGATCAGTACACGTCTACTAGAAGCCTGTTGGACTCTAGGAGGGAGGTATTTACTATAAATAGAGCTCTTTTTACTCTGTTTTCCCCTCAGATGCATCAAAAACATTAAATCAATACAAATAAAAAGGTAATATCTTTATTCTTTATATATAAAGCTTTTATATTATTAAAGACCAAAGTTCATCTTATTATAGTCATCAATTTTTACATGATTAAATCATTTGTTTAATTTTTTTGTTAAAAATCTCTCTAAAACTCATTTCCCCGTAATAAATCAAGAATATTTGTAATTTCTCTATTTTTTTATTGTAAATACAATTTGTATAAGTTGTATTTACATTATTTGGCGTAAAATATCTCAAAGTTATCATATTAAGTATTAAAATTAGGTTATTTTTTCTTTATCATTCTTTTAATAATTCTTTAATTAATATAAATAGTATTTATATTAATTTATAACTTTAATACTGGTAATATTATTGTTATTAATTGTTTTTTATTAATAAAAAACAATTTTTTACGCCTTTATTATTTGTTTGTAACAATAATAAAGTGCTATTAAATATATTAGGTATTTTATATTAATATAGGGTGTTGGTAAACACACGTAAGCTTTTAGTAAAAACATGTAAGCCCTTACGTGTTTTTACTAAAAATTTACGTGTTTTTACCAATTTATGGTAAAAACACACAATTATATGTTAAAAAGACATAAGGGGTGGTTTTTAAATGAAATAAGCCTATTTATGGCATTTTTAAGGCAATTAATGGCATTATAAATGCAATAAAGGGCATTATTAATTCCATCAATGGAATTGTTAATGCCATTTATGGTATTTTGAAGGCCATTAATGCCATTTATGGCATTGTTAATGCCACAAATGACATTAACAATGCCATTTATGGGAATTTTAAGGCTATAAATGACATTAAAAATGCCATGAATGGAATTTTTAAGGCCATTTATGGAATTATTAATGTCATTTATAGCCTTACCAATTCCATAAATGGCATTGTTATTGTCATTTTTGGCCTTAACATTTTTAGTAAAAACACATAAGGGCTTACGTGTTTTTACTAAAAGCTTACATGTGTTTACCAACACCCTTAATATATTATATTTTATTAATAACATAATTATTTTTACGCCATAATTATAATAATTCTTTATTATTATAATTATTTTTATCTTATTTATTTCATTTATAAGGACATTCAGAGTACAATAAGTAAAATATTAGTAATTTTTACTTATTGTTTCATAGTCAAACCTTACATTTGGGGGCCTGGCCATGATATTTACTCTAAAAGGCCTTTAATTGGGCTTATCCAATAATAAATTATACTTATAATCATAAAATTATATAATAATTATATATTTATTGATTTTGAAAGCTATTGAGGCATTTGGAAAGCAATTGTACTGTCTTACACGTGGTTTTTCACATCCTTAGACTTGCAAAAACTTTCTTTGAGTGACTCTAGTGATTAAAAAAGATATTTTATAAATTAAAAATAATTTTATATTATAAATTAATTTTATAAAAAGAATCATATTCATTTTTATTTTATTCTTTAAAAATAAAAATATTAAAAACCAATAAAAAAGTTATTTTATTCTTTTTAAATTTCATTTCTTTAATTATTTTCTTTTTTTTTCTATAAAAAAAGATATGAAAGCAATTTTTATGTGGAAAATTGCCATATCTTACCAAAAATAACACTTTTATATAAAATACTTATATTTATTTGTCTTTTTTAGTGTTTGAAGACAACCCAACAGAGGATAACCAAACCACTGTTGAAAGATTGGTGGAAGAAACTTGTCAAAGTTCTCCAACACCAATAGTTACCAAAAGAAAGAAAGCCAATAAATTGGACTTTCCAGGACCCACCATTCAGGACTCTGAAGGTGAGTACCTCATTTATAAGTTGCCATAAGAAAATTCCTGTTCTGAAATCCTCTTATTTCTTATTTTTCTTATAATATGACTACCAGAAGAGGCTCCCAATACTCCATCCACTCAGATGGAGCTGGACTCAGAGGTAGAATTGATTCCTCAAAAGGGAAAAGGAAGGGAAATATCCCCAGTGGAACAGAATCCACACAAGGAAGTTCCTTATCCCAAAGGCAAGTCCCAGAAATTCCCATGATATCTGAACCTGAATTGGAACTAAGTATGAGTAACTCAAACAGGTACAAATCACATTCAGAGGGCTCAAATAGACATTTACATGAGCCAATACAAACAGTACTACACAGTGTACAAGGACAAAGATTGGGAAATGTTGCCTCAAATACACCAAGGAGTGATGAACTCCTGGAACATCCTGAAAAAGTTCCTCAAAGAGGAGGAAATAGTGAAATACTCCAATGGATGAAATCCACTATCATCAAAACCTCAAATCAAAAAGATCAAGGAGTATCATGCCAAAAAGAAGGAGGCAACCAAGGAAGAAGCCCCAGTAGCTTCTACCAGCAAGCCCCAAGTCAACCCACTTCCCCAAGAAGGGAAGAAGAACAAGAAAAAGAATTGGAGAAAACCATATTCCCCAAGATCCAAGAAGATGCCATGGACAATGTCTTCAAAATGGCCAGAACTTTGATGGAATTCAAAGACAAAGGGGAACAAAGAATGAGACAACCCCATTTCCCAAAGAAATAACCTTGTCTCCTGATGTTGTAAATACTTTAACAGAGCTTAAAAATAGTATCTTACCTCTTAAAGACATTAAAAATAGTTTATTATCTTTCCAAGAAATAAATAACAGTTTATCATCTTTAACAAAACTTGTTGTCTTGTTGTACAAAATAAGAAAGAAATTTATAACATAAAATTTATGATTGAAAATAATAAACCAAAAGTATTAATTGACAATACTCAGAAATTAATACAAGGACAACAAGAGTGGTATAAATACATAAGTTATATCAAAGAAAAAACTTTGACAATCAATTATGATGTGAGTATTGACAATCTCATAGAAAAATTAAACAAATTAAGTATTTCTGTAGAAAAATTTGAAGAAAAGACTTCATCACACTAAAAATTACTTTTGGACCATGTGGAAAAGAGTGATGAAGCAAGAATGCATCTGAAAGATTACATTCAAAGTGAAATAAGGCTTATTACTGAAAAAATGGATAAAATTAATGAGGCTAATTTAAATATGCCAAAGTTATCAACACCATTTTCTCACATAAGAAGCCCTATTAAACCAAAAGAGGAATTAACAAATCCTTTCATAACATACTTGAGTCACCAAGACAATAACCAAGTCTTAATGAAGGAAGCACCTCAATTGAAAGAATGGCCAACATTCACAGGAGAAAGTGAATATGACCACATGTCATTTATCAAAACAATTGACATTCTACAAGAGGATTATGCCATACCAGATGAATTAATCACTCCAAGATTACATTCATTGTTTGAAAAATCTGCAAAAAGATGGTATTATGGCATAAGGCAAACAAATGGCAAAAATACCTGGTCTTGGTGGAAACAAGAAATAATCACCAAGTGGGCTAGTGATGCCTGGAGGTACAAAATAGAAAATGCATTTTAAAATTCTTTCTTTTACCCAGACAAAGACAAACCTTTAACTTGTTTCTTGAAACAAGTTGAAAGACTTAATGCATTTTACCCAGAAATGTCACAAAAAATGGTGCATATGAAAATACTCAAGAAATTTGGAGGAGAGCTAGAACATGCCCTAAGAAGCAGGTGTATAGAACCATGCTCCACAGAAGAGTATATTAATGCACTAGAAGGCATAGTGACAAGAACAAAAATTGGCAGTACTTGGAAGAAATTGGACATTAAAAGCCCAAATAAACCATTTATCAAAAAAGATAAATCAAAAGAATCCTTCAAGCCTAATACATCCAACAATAATGAGCAAAGAAAATGCCATAAGTGTGGAGGTATTGGACACTTAGCCAATAATTTCCTTAAAAAGGAAAAGATTAATGAAATTTTGGAAATAGAAAACCACAATGAAACAAAAGAGGAATATGACTCTGAAAAAGAGACAGAAGAGTCAGAAAGCTCTGAAAGTGATGAAATCAATATAATTAATGCACAAATTAATAATATTGATATAATTTATGAAGTACTGGATGTTAACTCAAACTTACCACAAGTTGGGACATCTGACACAAACCTGACAAACATACAAGATGCCAAAATGTATAGGACCAAACCTGCAAGAGGAATGGGATATACAGCTGGAAAATCAAGTATAAATATTGTTATGGTTTATAACCAAGAAGGAAAAGTTAAATTAGATACAGGAGCATATTGCACCTGTGTTGGTAAAAGTTATTTAAAAACCATTGTCCCAGACTGGCAAGAAAAACTTATGCCAATACAAGCTGTCAAAATTAGTAGTGCAAGTGAGAGCATGAAGCCCCTTGGAATAATTGATGTAACACTAATTTTTCCTCATCCCTCACAATGTGTCAGAATCAAAGTAGAGTTTGTAGTAATGGACAACTGTACTAGTAATCACTTCATACTTGGGAATGACTACTTATCAATTTATGGTATAGATATCTCTAACCAAAAGGACAGATATTTTACCATAGGAGACAACAAAAGACAAAAATTTGGCTTCTTAAATAACAAAAAACAAATCACAGTTATTAAGAATGAAGAAAAAATTCCAGAAAAGGAACTTTTTATATCTGAACAACTTAAAGAGGCAGAATTCAATCAAGAATTAACAGAAAAAATGAAAGAAAAACTGATTGACCTCTTATTTAAGTATAAAAATGCCTTTGCAACTGACAAAGAGCCACTAGGTGCCATAATTGGACATGAATTAGATATAATTCTTAATGTGGAAAACCCTTACCCACCTCTACTAAGGAGACCTGCTTACCCAGCCAGTCCAAGGGCTAGAGAAGCCTTAGAGGTACACATTAAAGAATTAATGGACCTTGGAGTATTAAGAAAGGTAGGACATAATGAACAGGTAGAAGTCACCACACCTGTCATTATAGCTTGGCATAATGGAAAATCAAGGATGGTAGGAGACTTCAGAGCCCTGAACACCTATACCATTCCAGACAGGTATCCAATACCCAGGATCCATGAGACATTGACACAATTGTCACAAGCTAAGTTCATCACAGCCATGGATGCCTTAAAGGGCTTTCATCAAAATGTCTTAACAGACAATGCCAAAAAACTACTGAGGATAATAGTCCACTGTGGAATTTTTGAATACTTAAGAATGCCATTTAGCATAAAAAATGCACCTTCCCATTATCAAATAATGATTAATACCATATTTCCTGAAGAATTATCAGAAGGATGGTTAATTATCTATATTGATGATATCATAGTTTGCTCAGAAACTTGGGAAAATCACCTTACAAGACTAGAAAGGGTACTATAAAAAATAGTCCAAGTGAATATGAAAATTTCCTTGAAAAAGTGTCATTTTGCATACAGTGAATTAAAAGCACTAGGACATGTTGTATCTGGACTTAGTCTAGGCATAGACAAGAATAAAGTAGCAGCAGTACTACTTAAGCCAATTCCTCAAACCAAAAAAGAAATGCAATCATTTCTAGGATTTGCTGGTTACTGTAGACAGAATATAAAGGACTTTGAAAAAATTGCTAAATCCTTGTATAAGCTATGTGACCAACAAACAGTCTATGAAATGACAGAAGAAAGAGTCAAGGCATATGAAGAATTGAAAAATTCCTTAACAAATGCCCCATTTCTTCTAATGCCAGACTGGAAACTACCCTTCAAACTGTACATTGATGCTTGTGGAGAAGGACTGGGTGCTGCACTACACCAGACACAAATTATCAATGATAAACCAGTGGAATGACCAATTTTTTTTATTTCAAGACAGATAAAGCCAAAAGAAGCAAGATATGGAGCAAGCCAAATGGAATGCCTCTGCTTAGTGTGGGCTTTAGAAAAATTACATTACTATTTGGATGGAACAGTATTTGATGTCATTACAGACTGTAATGCTGTAAAATCTCTATTAAATATGAAAACTCCAAATAGACATATGCTGAGATGGCAAATTGCTATCCAAGAATATAGAGGAAATATGACTATTGTTCATAAATCTGGCAATATTCATAAAAATGCAGATGGTCTTAGCAGATGGGCTCTAGCAAATACCCCTGACAATCCAGAATGGGTACCACAAGAAGAACACCATATAGAAGGAATATGTGTTACAGACATTGGCACAGAATTCTTTAACCAAGTTAAAGAAAGCTATAAGATAGACAAAAATTGCCATATCTTAAGCCAACTTCTAATGAAAGACTGCCAAGACCCATCACTTTCATCAAAACTAGATGAAACATGGAAAAAGGCATATGATGAGGGAATATTCCACCTCCTTGATGGAATCCTTTACCATAGAACAAAACACACATGTGTTATGGCCTTAACAGATAGAACCCTGATAAAAACTATTTTACATGAGTGTCATGATAGTGTTGCAGCTGGACACCTTTCAGAAGACAGGACACTAGAGAGGGTGAAAACCTGCTCTTGGTGGCCCAATTGGAAGAAAGATGTTATAGAATACTTCCAAACCTGTGACAGATGTCAAAAAGCCAACAGAGCCACAGGAAAGAAATTTGGAATGATGATCCAAATCCAAGAACCAAAATCCCCTTGGGAAATAGTTCATATGAATTGGGTAACAGCATTACCTCCAGGAGGAGACAGAAGCTATAATGCATGCCTAGTATTGGTTTACAGGTATAGCAAAACTCCCATGTTCCTACCATGTCATAAAGATGACACAGCTATGGACACAGCCATAATGATATGGAATAAAGCTATTAGCCATACAGGCTTATTCCAGAATATTATAAGTGACAGAGACCCAAAGTTCACTTCAGCATTATGGACAAATCTCCATAACTTGTTTGGGACAAAGTTATCATTCTCAACAGCTTACCATCCTCAAACTGATGTTTTAGCAGAAAGAATGATACAGACCCTAGAGAATATGATCAGAAGATTCTGTGCTTATGGGCTAGAATTCAAAGATTCTGATGGTTTTACCCATGATTGGTGTACACTAATACCAGCTCTTGAACTGGCATATAAAACATCAATCCATTCTTCTACTGGCAAAACACCAGCAATTCTAGAAAAAGGTTGGAATCCAAGACTTTCTTATGATACCCTCAAAAAGGACTTAGTGGATATACATCCAACAGCAAGCAGTTTCAAGATAATGCTTGACAAGGCAAGACACCATGCAAACAGATGTATGCAAGATTCTTTCAAATATGCAAAAGAAAGATGGGATAAAATTCATAAGCCACCTTATTTCAAAATAGGAGACTTGGTCCTAGTATCAACCCTTAATTTCAATAACATAAAAGGCCCAAAGAAATTAAAAGATTCCTTTGCAGGACCATTTATGATAAAAGCACTTCATGGACCCAATGCGGTGCAATTGGAACTCACAGGTGAACTAATGAACAAACACCCAACTTTCCCTGTAAGTCTAATAAAACCTTACAGTTCAAGTGACAAGGAGTTATTTCCACTAAGAAATAAACCCCCACTTGAAATTCCCCCCTTGGAAGAAGGAGAGGAAAAGAAAATAGTAAAAGTCCTTAAGGAAAGAAGGACAAGAAAAAAAAAAGAAAGGGAATACCTTGTAAGGTATAGAAATTCAACTCAAGAAGATGAATGGCTACTTGAGAAAGATATAACAAATGCTGATAGCCTACTAAGAAGGTTCAGACATGAAAGAAAGCCTGAAAAATAGAAAATTTAAGCATTATTGAGCTTCAAGACTAACAAAGTCTATTGAAGAGGTAGGACAGTGGATGATACCCTAATTATACATATCAGATTGTGGTACAATCTTTTTTGGTGGTAGGGAATGTGAACCTTTGAGATATGACCACATACCCAAAAAGGTCACAAGAAATATTTAATATAATTATACATTAAAAAGAAGTACCTTAAAGCTACAAAAATACCATAAATTGGTATAAAACTTGGTTTAACTTAAAAACCAATGAATAAAAATTTGAAATAAATTTTACCATTGGATTCCCCATGGTAAAATACACATATACCATTTTTATGGCATATCTGTAAAGTCAATATTTAATAAGTTATAAGTAATAATACCTTATAAAAAACACAAATCCTTATTTATTTCAAAAACTAATGAAGCAAAATGTGAAATGAATAGTACCATTGGATTCTACATAAAAGGCCACACATAAAAAAATTAATAATCTAAGCTTCAAAATCAATACTTAAGGAATTAACCTCAATATATGCACTTTTTTGGTCAATGCATATATTCAAGGATTTTAGCTAATATCTATTGAACTAGGCATGATAGAGTGATGAACCAAAAATAAATTAATCACGTAATTACTGTAGGAATACAGAAATGAAGTTTATTTCACAAGTTATAAACAAGGTTAAAATTTGTAAGGAATTATTGATTAAAATCAGCAGAGCTGTTGACCACTTTGTTGTGAAGGTGGTCCAAACTTAAAAAAAAGTAGACAGTTGGATTCTACTAGTTTATTTGTGAAGAATGATGTATTTTTTATCAAAATATTCAAGGTATAACCCCTTGAAATCATAGCTTGAAGTTGAAAATATTAAATTACGACAGAAAGGATGAGCTACAAGAAAAATCGTCAAAAATAGAGTTTTCATGATGTAATAAGATGCTCTTGGAAGCATAATGAGGTTATGCCAAGCTATCAGAACTCACCCTCTGAATTGCTGTAGCGTGTAAATCTTAAAAGCTATGAGGATCAAAGTTTGAGCTTAATTTGATCATTTATGATCACTCACTGTAACCTTAAATTAAGTTTAACAGTCATATAAGTGATAAAATTGGTAAATACTATTAGTTTATGATTAAAAATAATAAAATCCACGAAATTTGGGGTTCTGCCAAGCCTTTGATGTCATCAAACTTAGAGTTATAGTGATAACTCTGAATAATGGCATAATCATGATGTAATGAGGTTTGATCATGATGTAATCATCACCAAACCTTAAAATATTGATCAATTCCAGTGGATATGATCAGTACATGTCTACTAGAAGCCTGTTGGACTCTAGGAGGGAGGTATTTACTATAAATAGAGCTCTTTTTATTCTGTTTTCCCCTCAGATGCATCAAAAACATTAAATCAATACAAATAAAAAGGTAATATCTTTTTTCTTTATATATAAAAATTTTATATTATTAAAGACCAAAGTTCATCTTATTATAATCATCAATCTTGACATGATTAAATCATTTGTTTAATTGTTTTTGTTAAAAATCTCTCTAAAACTCATTTCCACGTAAAAAATCAAGAATATTTGTAATTTCTCTATTTTTTTATTGTAAATACAATTTGTATAAGTTGTATTTACATTATTTGGCGTAAAATATCTCAAAATTATTATATTAAGTATTAAAAGTAGGTTATTTTCTCTTTATTATTCTTTTAATAATTCTTTAATTAATATAAATAGTATCTATATTAATTTATAACTTTAATATTGGTAATATTATTGTTATTAATTGTTTTTTATTAATAAAAAACAATTTTTTACACCTTTATTATTTGTTTGTAACAATAATAAAGCGCTATTAAATATATTAATTATTTTATATTAATATATTTATTTTATTATATTATCATATTTTATTAATAATATAATTATTTTTATCTTATTTATTTCATTTATAAGGACATTCATAGTACAATAAGTAAAATATTAGTAATTTTTACTTATTGTTTTATAGTCAAACCTTACAGTTTCCTTCTTCTGTTCTTACACTATATCTATCACCAACAAAATTCATTTCTTTCCAATTAATAATCCTGTTCAATATCTCTTAACTTTTACCTTGTCAGATTTTCATATTCAAAATAAATTATTCATGATCTCACTAGCACTCTAAAAGAATTCAAGAAAACCTTTATCAAGGGTAAGAAATTTTACCAAAACATTTAATCAACTATTCACAACACATAAATTCTTTGTCAAATTAACTTATAAATCACATTAATCCTCAAAAAAATCTATCTTTACACAAGGAAACACCTTTTTTTTTCAAATATATTCAACCACAAAATCAAAAAAAGTATACTCAGGTATCTTAAAAGAAGAGATATATCTAAGCCGCAATATCATCATACCAAAAATAAATTTGTATCAAAATATTTTTTATCACAATTAAATTTGGAAAATCTCTGTCTTCTATGAAAAAAAATACATCTTTATGAAAAACTATATCCCACACTTCAAATTCAACCATTAAATTAATCTTTAACAAGCCTTCTCAGTCACAACCAGAAAACAATTTTTCTATAAAAATCTTTTCTTTTCCTTCCCAAAATACCAAATTTGATAATTTTTACAACCAATTGGATAGATACTTGGCAACCTTTGGGATTCATCAGGTTACTTTTTCTCCTCAGTCTTCCCTCTATTAATGTGGATGCTCTAAGCCAGGGGTGGCTCCCAGGTACTTTTTCAGCTTTTGGAAAACTTATTGGGGAATAAATTCAAGTTAATCCACACCAAACTTTACCCTTATCTGTTTTTAATTGTAAAATCTCAGGAGAAATATTAAAAGCTTACTTTTTTTTCCAAGACCATTTTTCAAGGATAAAAATTACTCATTTAATTATTTTTGATGCCAAACATATGATGTATTACACTGGCCCCACATAAATAAGCAAGTAATGGGGATGTATCTTGAAAACAAAAATCAAGTGATAAGACCATGAAAGGTAAAAAATCCATTAGGATTTAAAATCATAAGTAAGAAACCTCTTAAGATCTATTTTCATTAGTAAATTCTGACAAACCGGTCAAATTATCAATAGTATTGAATGCCAATGAGGCTCAAATAGGTTATTTTGATTTACCACTATGTGATAAAACTCTTTCCACACATGAGAAATACACAGTAATCATTAATAATTGAAATGAACTTTTCCCTAAGGTTGGGAAATTTCTGGTAATTATTTAGCAATTTAAAGACCCATGTGAGCATTTTTGGAAAAGGTATTAAGAGGGATTCAAGAAAAAACCTCCATTAATCCGATATGTTCCCACCCTTTCCCACTGGATGTAATCTTTAATTTAATTCAGAAATTTATCTTTATCAGAACAAGAAAAATCATGAGTCAATTCCATTGGAACCTGATTTAGGTGTTAAATAATATCAATCTTTTCAGGGACTCTTTCATAATTAGGTGAGCTATTAAGCTTTTGGGAATCTTTATTTCTGGTTTTCTCTTCCCATAACCCTATGCACTCTTGATTCAGAAACTCTATTATCATACTTGAACATCCAGGAGGAAGTCCCAAGAACTTGAATATCTCTTTTAAATATTTAAGTTTCAATAAATTGACTATGAAGTTGTAACTGCTTTAGTTCTATTATTTGAAAAAAAAATGTCTCTTGAAGATTCACCTGCATGAATCCCCAAATGAGGACTTTCCCTTTTAAATGACTTAATTTCTGGATTATAACATGGTAGTAAGGTAAAACATGATTTTTGGTGGGTGCTTTCAATTGAAATACATTGAATAATTATTCAATTGGGGACAAATAAGCTAAATAAATCTCATTAAACTCTAGGTATTATCAGAGATTTTGTATTTTGAACATTCAGGGGTTGTGGTATAGAGATGCATGGATAATCTTAAGGCCTCTTTGTGGTTCATTTTCAAGAGGAAGAATTTCCGTCTGGAACTGTTTATGTCCATAGGGAGTAGCTTAGGATCCTTGGTATTATTTAAGGCCTGTATAAATTATTGTAATTTCTTTTTTGATCCTCAGATATGTGAGAGTTAATTCAAAAGTACTCCGAGAATATTCTTGTGGTGTTCATTTACAGACAGAGAAGGGATAAGTGATCAAAAGTAATATTTTCCTTGCATTAATTATAAAGTATCTCTTACTTTTACTAAATTATAATGTTCCATTTGTAGATTTTTTTTCCATTCCCTCAAAAGAAGGGTATGATTCTCCTTGTGGAGTTCCATGTCAGTGGCTTTTCTTGGGAATATTTCTTTGAATTTTCCTTAATTGATAATCCAATGAGGATAACTAAATTGGAACAAGGGACTTGTTCAAATCCATAATTAATTTAGTGGTCTCTTCAGAAGTGGTCCAGGCACCCAAATGTAGATAAATGGATTCAGGGCATTTGCCTTCCCATTGTGAAGAATTTCCAAAAAAAACCTAGTACAATGCTTATTTAGGTTAGAGGTATTATTGGAAAGAATCCAAATGTAACTTCTTTATTATTAAATGTGGGGGATTATCCAAATGAAACAAGAAGAAGATACATTTGAGGTGAATCGCATACATTAAATGCCAAAATTTATATATATAACAAAGCATATGTTTATTCTTATTACACTTCCCTCCTGGGATGAGATACTGATAAAATGAAAGCTATTATTAAGTCTGAAGCAATTTAATTAGTAACAGTGACATACTTGCCTCATGATAATCATAAACCCTGAACTTGACCTGTCACCTTTATTTTGGAGCTTTGGGTGGTGGTGGTGGTGGGATTTTTCAAGGGAACAATGGTAAGTGCTGTCTTGGATGACA
Organism: Austropuccinia psidii; assembly: GCA_023105745.1. Taxonomy (NCBI): domain Eukaryota; kingdom Fungi; phylum Basidiomycota; class Pucciniomycetes; order Pucciniales; family Sphaerophragmiaceae; genus Austropuccinia; species Austropuccinia psidii. Next base: position 26,541,019 of record JALGQZ010000015.1, read on the forward strand.
TTACAAGCTTAATAGTTGTGATAATATTCACTTTAAGAAGAATAATTATTCATCTCAGTATAGGGCATACTTTCCTTTGAAGTGGCATGGTAATTGATTGAAATCGTATTAGTTATTGCGTCTAATACAAGTGCACAACCAAGTTGAATGTGGCTGGACTCAAACAATTTGTTTATGGAAGCCACAAGTAGTGGAAAAAGTATAAATATCCCCACTATGTAAGCCAAAACCCCATGAAACTTGGAAGTATGAGATGCATCAACATGGTTAGGGTGTGAAAGGCTGAAATTGGTCAGATCTTGCTCAGGTAATTTGTTTGGATGACAGATTCAGAAGTCAGCTGGAATAGATCTTGAGCTTCAAGTTCATCAAAATTTAAAAAAGATCAGGAAAATTTGTTAGATTTAGATTTTTGGTTGCAAAAACAGTAAAGGTATATGTCAAGAAGTAGCAGGTGGTTTGGAGCTGTGGAGTTAAAAGCAAACATAAGAAAATGGAGGAAGTGTGAAATTTATTAAGAAAAAAAAGTTGGGGAGAGCCCATGAGAAGAGAGATAAAGGAGGGGGGGATGGTTGAGCATCAGGGTCTGGTAACCAAGAGGGCTCCAGACCAGTTGGTTTATGGTTGAGCTGAATAGGGATGTACCCCCTATTTGGTTAATTTGTCCGGTGCTGAGTGTTAAAGCATTTACGAAATACAAAATGAGCAGAAAAATAATTAGAGTGAAAAACTCCCCTAGTGAAATGATGAGGAAGTTTATTTTATTTCTCATACCTGTTAAAGCATTTACGAAATACAAAATGAGCAGAAAAATAATTAGAGTGAAAAACTCCCCTGAGGGAGTAAACAATAGAATAGCTAATATTTAAACATGTATCTCAAATAGTTGTAATGTTTTGTGTAACTAATTTTCTATCATGTTCTGGAACTTTCTCCCTTTTTCCGTTACACTGAGTAGGTTGGATTGGTGGCAGGCAAATGCTTGTTTGGCCCCGACGGGAACAGCGGGTAAATCGGTTACTACTGTACCTCCCGAGTGGACTAGCCGGGGAAGCCGCCCGAACGGGGCCCCGGTGTATACTTAGCAAACCATCAGCGAATCAGTACCATGTTCTGCCGTCCCAAATAAAAGTTACAGTAATTTCTAAAACAAATAAGTGCGCATCAACAAAACCTAACGAAAATAAACCTAAGTGGAAATAGTGCGGAATTTGAAGTACAAAGCACTTTAAAAAAAAGTCTCAAATAATAATAAAAGCTGGAAAAATTTATAAAAACAAAATAATTTTAATTCAATTCAGAAAAACAAAGATCTACAAAATAAATTACATTTTGTTATACATAAACAAAATAATGAAAATAATGAAAGAAACAAACATTCATTATTTTTTAATTCCTTTGCTTGAATCATCAAGTCTTGTGACAGAGCAAAAGCTTAACCGAATTTACTTAAAAATAGATCAGTATGTTCAAAAATCGATACCAATTTATCAATTCTTAAATACCATTGAGAAATTGCAATTATAAAGATGAAAGAAAATATAAATATGATTTTGACAGTTTATCAACAATAAATAAAACTAATGCTCGTTAGGTAATGCATGAGACAAAGATGATATTTGAACAAAAGAAATTACAAGCCGAAAAGTAATATGCTGGGAGATTGGTGCTCCGATCTTACTTATTAAACGTTTTGTTTGAATGAGCTCCAGCAAAGGCCCCAAATGTCGATTTTTCCACATTTTTTTGTTATTTATCTGCTTCTTTTACCAAGTCAAACATGCGTCAAAAACCAAACTTCTATTTTTTTCATTTTTTTTCGCAAGAAAAATTACAAAGCATCATCATTATTCTGAACTTTTTCCAACGTTTTTGTGTGTTGATCCAAAAGATATTTATGAAGTTTAGAATTGTTTTTTGTAATATATATCCAACTAAACAGAAAAATGGTCGGCACTGGACCTAGAGGGCGAGAAAAGTGTAATGGTATTTTCTTCACCGTCTGAGACAATCAAAAAAATCATTAATGGTATATATGCGTTGTTTACTTCATATAAGTCGGAACACCTTTTTTATTTTTTAAAAGGGGAATGAGGGTTAGAAGGAGCTTTTGGTGATTAAACTAAAAAGGGTTACAATGCACATGACAAGCTATTTTTGATGATCCTAATGATATTTTGAATTATTGTATACCTAGCCTAGCAGCATACTAATCAAACAAAACAGTTCAGCTCAATCAAGCCTATTTAAAAAAAACAATGAAAGGACGAACCTCAGGATAATTTTCTACAAACGCTAATTGAGCTTTAGCTGCTACATCAAATTGCAAGATTTGAGAAAGTCCAAGTTCAGTCATTGCGATTTCGATTCCCTTTTCATACCATTGAATTGCTTCACGGATTTTGTTTAATTGTAACTTAAATTGAGCAATTTGCTGAATTGCCACCTCACAGTTCTCATCAACTTGGATCGCTTTCAGGCAACACTCAATTGCTTTTGGCAAATCAGATTGAGATGTTGAATAAACCAGCGCTTTATTAACCCAAGGTAAAGCATTCCGAGGTCCTGGCCTATTGATTTGGTATAAGTTCAATGTTAATTTGAACCCAAGAAGAAAAAAAGTTCAAATGCATGTAAAAAAGTCTTACCTCTTTGCTTCTAGAGCAATAGCAGAATCAAATCGTTTGAGGGCTTCGTCAAAGTGTTGTTCGGCAAATAATAATTCTCCGTAATAGTTATGAACTTCTGGGCTAGTAGATTCTTGACCATCAACAATTAAGTACTCTTTAAACATATCCATGGCTTTTGAAACGTCACCAGTCTTGTAGATTGCGACGGCTAGTTGAACATGAGAAAATATGAATGATGGATCAAGTTCGATAGATCGTTGATAATCTCGGATCGCCAGACGATGTTGCTCAGTAACATTGTATACCTGCCCTCGATGATAATAGACATCTGGGTCATTAGGGCCCAGCTTCAATGCTTCTTCGAAATCGTTCATTGCAATTTCCAATGAGCCTAACTCCATATCAACGCTGGCCTTGCGAATCCATGCCTGACCAAAATTTGGTTTTTCTATCAACGATCGATTAAACTCATCAAGGGCTGCTTGTGACTGTCCAGTTAGAAAAAGAGAGGTGGCGTTCATCATGTATGCATGTGCTCTTAACTCTGGTGTACTTGGTACTTGAGAAGCGGCCTCCTGGAATAGCGTGAAAGCATGCTTGTAATCAAATGCGGAAAGTGCATCGTAGGCCAACATTAAAGTGTTATCGGCCTGATTTGGCTCAGCAGGGAGTTCAGGTTTAGGTTCTATAAAAGGATTGGTAAATATTCTCAATTACGATAATAAAATGGATTGCATTAACTCAAGACATGAGCTACTTACTCGGTCGGAATGCGTCTAAATAAGCTCGGATAATCATATTAGGAGGGAGCCTAGGACCTCGTTCCTTTAGATCGAAGTGAAAAAATAAACCCGAAATCCCAAAATTGGTATTCAAGATGATTTTTGGTAAGAAAAGGTTAGCTAACAGACCTTGATGATTGATTTTGCTTTTTCGCTAGCGTATCTCTTCATTACCCGATCAGCTGTTGCACCTTTGGTATCTGTCTTGAATTCATCTAGTATGACACAAGCCGTAAAATCTAGAACATGAAGGTGAATAATCAGTAAAAATGAAAAACTTGAGGTTTTGAGATGTTTTTGTTCTTACCACACAGAGCCAAGAATAGGTTTTCTTCACCGCCTAAAAGCTCCCGCGCAGCTGCTCTTCGATTCAAAGCTTTGATATAATATTTGTCCAAACGGAGAGCCTCCGTACAATCCTCAATGACAGCTTCGGCATTGTTCAAGTTGGTATGACCTGAGGTAAATGCAATTTGGAAATGAATGACTGAAGGAAGAGGATGTTGGATTAAAAAAATGGACAAGTCCTCACAGGCTGCCCGATTACTATAATAGACTGCTTTCTTTTCACAATCAATGGCCTTCGAGTAACAATCTATAGCTTCTTCATATTTTTTGGCTTGAAAAGCTTTATTTCCATTTGCTTTAAGGATAAAGGCATAACGAGATCTTTTTTCTGATGTTAGAGCTTCAATTTCTGATTTGGTAAGTCGTAAAAGATCTAATGGTTTCCACAACGAAAACAAAAAATCAGCCAGTTCACTTGATCGATCAAGTTGAAGAGTACTTTTTTAAAAAGTTGAAATGAATAATGTGATAGTAAGAAAAGTATAAAACGGACCTGAATCAGAAATTTCTTGAGATTTCGAGTCTGAATTGGCTGTAAGATCAGTCTTAGAGGTATTAGTTGATGCCTTCTTTTTAGTCTTTTTCTTTAGAGTTTTCTTTTTACTCTTGTCTAATTTTGAGCTTTCTGAACCAGATGACGTTAGATAAATTGTTCCGGCAGCAGCAGCGACTGCTACAGTTAATGAAATTAAAAGTGCTCGCTTGTGTGTGAAGACAAATTCGTTTAGTTTGCTTAAAGAAGAATAAGAATTTGTTGTTGATGAGATGGCTGACATCTTGATCCTTCCAAGAAAGTAGAATTTTGAGAAGATTTAGTTAAAAATTCCGATTTCCAAGAAGTGATGATGACCCTTCTGGCCCACCGTGCTTAAACCAGATGTTGAGTAGGTTTGAAATTAAAATTAAAATTTCAAGTTTTGGAAGAATTTGTGGCCACAAATTTCAATTTAACAACTCAGTTGACGTAAGATTATCATAAAATTCATATCAAAAAATTTGGATTAGATGGATCTTTATCATAAAAAAGTTAAATTAAATTAAATTAAAACTGAGTATTATTTTCAAAAATTTGAAGAATTTTGGATGTAGACATAAAAAGCCATGTAATTCAAGTAAAAAAATATGCTGAGTAATTAGAAAAAGAGATTAAAAGCTCAAAGATCACCAGTAATGAATTAAATCTTTCAATATATTAATAAATTCAAGAAATTCTGAATATTTATGTATGCTTTGATGAAATATATCATATATAGATATTTCTAACTTGCTTACAACCAGAAAGAATAATTCAAAATTTCATTGATAATGTGAACAGTGAAGATGAGGTAGACCAATATAAAATTTGGGGGAGCATGAAGTACATTTAGTTTAGTCCATATAAGACAGCCATTTCATAATCTTTCCAGAGCTATCAACTAGATAAAAAAAAGTTTGGAAATTGATAGATTTATTTGGGTTAATGAAGACTGGCCTGTCCAAATCTGAAAAAATGATATGATCAATAAAATAGAATACCAAAATACTTAAAATGGTCATTTTAATTATCTGGCACCATACCCTAATGATTAAACTCCCTAAAAGCTTAGGATACTTAAGAAAAAATTGATTTAAATTGTATTTCTAAAAAAACTCAGTAAGAATTGTAAATTCCAGTCACTAGTGACTTGGAAGTTGACATATATCTCTCTTAAATTGAATTAAAATTTGAAGTTCAATAGAAAAATATAGTCAAGAAGATCTCTTTAAAGCTAGGAAAAATATACAAATGAGATGAAAAACATTTTTTTTTTAAAAAAACTCAAGTATTCAATGCAATTTTATAGTTATTTTTAGTTTAGATTCTCTTGATTATCATTATTATGATCATCCATTATTATTATAATTATCATTATCATTATTGTTTTGATTCTTTAGCTTCGTACTAATATGTTAATAAAAATTTGATATATTTTTAATAATTCTTACATAATTTATATAAATCTTGTGATTCAATTTATTTATTGATTAAATTTTTACTTCTTTAAAAAAAACAATCAAATAAATTTCATTTAATTATTCAGAAATTTAATTTGAATATTTTATTATCAAAATAGTACTAGAATTTATTTGTTTACTCTTAAATTTCATCATGAAAATATTTATAAATCCATTAATATATGTTTAATCCTTCCAAATTTAAATTCAAATCTTATGATATATTTTGAATTATTATACTTCTGAAGAAAATTTATTTCACTCCCCAAAACAAACCCAATTATCTGATATGTGATTATCTTGAGCTCAAATCTCATTTATTAAAACCAAATTCTTATGGAGTACAGATTATAAATTTAAAATAATAGGGGGTGTCAAACCTATCAAATCCCGCATTTGAAATCTTTATTTTTTTTTCCTGAAATGCGGAATTTAATTTCTGGGATTTCCCAAATAACACACCCCCTGACCAGTGGTATTTCGAACATGTAAAAACCTATATTTTTGCCTGCAAATACCGAATTATAACCCTTGAAATCCCAGCCTATCATTGCTGAATGTTTAAAAATGGTGCACAAAACCCTCACCCAGGGAGTTTAGCTTTGAATAAATTTCTTTAGACCAAATTCTTTTCAATAGAATTCAAATATATAAATATCAAAAAATGCCAAAAACATCAGCAAGAATCCCATGACTTCATCAACTAAATATCATGCAGAATATCCTTGTAATGGAATCCGATATTGATTCAGACTTTGAAGAAGATGTATCACTGTTACACCATCTCAGTACCCAAAGGTATCTTACACCCCGCATAAAAATCCTTCTGCATATATATACAGCTCCAGTGAGTTGGTCCAGTTATCAAGTCATAAATTCAAACAACTCTGCTGTACTACTCATGAATCTTTCCAGAAGTTAGTTACCTTGATTCAAGATGATACAATTTTTCACAATTCCTCAAGATTTAAACAGAGAGATCCAGCCATACAATTGGCTGTAGCATTAGCACGATTAGGATCCAATGGGAATGGGGCCTCTTTGGGAAAACTAGGAATGCTATTTGGAGTTAGTCATGGGGCCATTGTATTATATACACAGCATATAATCAAAGCATTAATCAAGTATGAAAAGAAATATATTATGTGTCCAAATTCACAAAAGCAATTGGAGACTTCCCAAGTAATGCAAGCCAAAGGGTTTCCTGAATGTGTGGAATTTATAGATGGTAGTCTTACACCTTTGTCTCAAAGGCCACCCAGAGATGGTGAGGCATACTTTGATTTCAAGAAGAGGTATTTATGCTATTCATATTGTATTGAACCATTTTTGAGCTGATAATAGATGTGATTTAGGTATTCAATGTCAATTCAATTAGTTTGTGATATCAACAGAGTATTTATTTCACTACATGTTGGCTGTGCGTGCTCTCTTCATGATTCAAATGTGCACCAACATATGCAAATCTGCAAAAATCCACATGAATATTATGGAAAAGATAAATATCTACTTGCAGATTCAGCTTATGCAATCTCCCATTGGATTGTGCCAGCATACAAAGGTGTAACATCCCACTCAGAAGATAATCAAAAATTCAATCTATGTTTGGCCAGATCAAGAGTATGGATTGAACATTCCACTGGTGTTTTGAAAGGGTGATGGTCATCTTTGTGTGGGATGTGAAATCAAATGTGTAATGTGCAAGAGGTACAATTATTTGTACAGTGGGTGGTAACCTGTGTTATATTGCATAATCTATTAGCACAAGTAGGTGACCAATGGAGTGATTTATATGAGGATAATGACCCCCCAAGCTCCAAAATATCACACAACAAGATGATGAAAGAAGCCATTTGAATATGCGTGAAAGAGTCAAGCCCTACACTTTAGATTGGTTCAGGAATAAATGAATAGATGAATTACAAGTGCTGACCATGTTTTAAGATCAATAAAACATGTTTATTTTCAAAGAGAATTATCTGAAGACTGATATTTGTAATACATTTTCAATCTATGTCTAGAGAATGGTAAGTGTTAAGACTGGAATTGAATAATAATTATCAAATTTGTAAATATATATAATATAAAATATTCACAATTTTATTTTTTTACATAATCTTTTGTTATCCTGTTCATTCCACATAATTTGACCATTGAATTTTGTTTCAATTTCTTCAGAGCTGAGCTTTTTGAATTTTTGTCCTGTGAGAAATAATTTCTTGTTGATTTGAAAAGAACAACCAAAGTGTGTGATGGATTGGTGTTCAAGCAATTCTTTTTCTGGCTTGGTTGTTTGATGAAGAAGTTCAGATGTTTTCCAGAGTATTTCAACAATGCCTTCTTTTTTGGAAAAATCAAAAATGAATTTGTGGTTGGGAAATGATAATCCATTCCCAGAGGGTGTGAAATCTGTAGGAATTGGAATGAAATTGTTTTTATCAATAAAAGAGAATATACCATATGTCCATGAATTGATGTCCTTATTATCAGTATGTGGTTTATTGTGGAAGCCATTGAAAGTAACTATAACATTTGAATAAGTTTTGAAATTGGGTGATTTGTTGGAATGCCATTAAAGTTGGCTGAAGTTTGGCAAATTGGCCGCATTCATAATTTATTGATTGTCTTTAAGTGCAGTATTTGAAAATCCTTGAGTTCAGGAGTGAATTAATTAATCAAATTCTTGGAGTGTTGAAAATTTCTCATTATCTTCATCAATTGTTTTTTTAGTCAAGCCCGCTTTCCTTGCATAAACCCCAGCGGATTTACCAGAATAAGAACCCTGACAAAATCCTATTCCTTTCATAATGCCATCAAGCATATCAGGGTTAGTGATCATATTGTGACAGTTGTTTGCAAGCTTATTTAATGTTATGATCAATTTTTGAAGTTTATGGAAGACTGGTGTTGGACTGCTGAATGAGTGAATTTGATACATGAAAATAGGTAAATAAGGCTTGTTATGTCTATTGATAAGTACATAGGGTCTGGGAAGCAGTTTGTGTGGAGGAAGCTTTAACCAGGGGGCATTCTCATTGTTCTTATTGTCTAGTGTAATTATGGAGAAGTTGGGATTATAAAGGACAAGCTGGTCTGCTGTCTGGTTCATATAAGAAAGCATTCTTCTTTGTTTTCTGGTATTTGGGTGATTATGATTAAGATAATTCTCTTCTGTTGAATCATTCTGATTGTGAGGTTGAGTCCCAACAGGCTTCACATCATGAGGAATTAAAGAGATTTTGGGCACATTCAGCTCATTTACAATCATCTGGTCATTTGGTTGAGTCCCAACATTCAAATGATCAGATAATTGATGAGGAATGGCTAAAGAAGGGGAGAGTTTATTGTTGGATGGTGACATAAGGATTTCAGACTAAATATATTCCAAATATGAATTATTCCTCCTCTAAATTAAAACAAAAAAAGTTTATAAAACAAAATGATTAATCAGTATTGCATACAAAAGCACATGAGCCAAAGAGGGAATGGTTGGTGGTAGAGATGTTGGAGAAGGAGGACATGTTAGTTGGGTGGTGGATTGGTGGTGGTGGTGGATCAATGGAGGAGGTGATGGATTGGTGGTGGTGGAACAGTGAGAATTAGTAATTTATGTAATGATCAATTACATAAATAAAACAAAACAAAGGACTTACCGTTTCTTATCAAAAAACAGCCTGATCTTATGCAACAAAACAGTCACCAAAGGACCCCAACCAACACTTTTTGATCAAATAAAATCTGTGCAGATTGAAAGAACATCAGTGAAAGGAAATTAAGATCAGTCGCAGTGTATGAACTCACAAGAACTGTCACTATGGAAAACTTGAATGGCTTCCAAAACAAAAATTTCTTTTAATAATACTGGTAATTTTGAAATCAATTGATCAATCAAAACTTGGGGAACTTATTTAAAAAGAAAGACTGCTGAAAAAAATTACCAAAATGAAGAATTTTGTAATCTTATACAAAAGACATGTGGTGAATTTTCAAATAAGGGATAAGAAAAAGCAATCAATTATTTTCAACCTTGGAACCTTTTGAATTGTTTCTCTTACTAGCATTACGTTTGCAGCATTTCAAATTATAATTCATGTTGATTAAAAGGACAAATGTCCATAGCCTCTGCTTTGTCACTGGACATATTAAATTTGATCAATTGCCACAAAAATAATTTCAAAGGCCAAACATGCCATCAAATACAAAAACATCCTTTGAAATTAATTCTTTGAATGGGTGTCCCTACCTATCTTATGTGAGAAGACACCTCCAGTGTTGAATTGATCATCTTCAAAGTGGAGAATTTATTGGTCATTTACCCATCAAATAACAAATGAGCCTATTTGGGAAAACCAATTCTGTCAACAAATGGCACCACTCATATTACATGCATAATATCTAACAAAGAACACTTACTTCAACTATTTTTATTAATCAAATTTAGAATACACTATAAATTGGCAATTGGATGGGATGAATTCAACGCCACTATAGTCAAGTCCATGTTCTGTTGTTTTTAATGCATCTCAACTTCTGTTTGCCACTTTTATTTCTCAAAATCAGGGTTTTTTGCCTCTTTGGCCATATCAAAATCAAGTTGTTATTGTATTTTGGAATGTTCCAGCTTTATACACTCAGCATTTTTTTCCCGTTCAAATGCAATTTCCATCTACTTCATTAATCTCTGTTGTTCAGTTTGCATAATATGAGCACCCCATTCTTCATTCCACTTTTGTTTATCCCACTCTAACCAGGCCTCATCATGAGCTTCTCTCCCTGAAAAAAACTTTTATTAGTCTTCATGAACATCAGAATAAAATCATATCCTACCAACCTTTTTGATGATCAATCATTATTTGTGAGTAACTGGGAGACAACACATCATACAACTTCTTCCGTGTGCCACTGGTATTATTAAGATTGAAGCTGGAACTATGTTTTCTCTTTTGGGATGAACCATTAATCTTATCCTGTAACTACAGAAAGAATATTTCAGAGTTTATTTGTTTCATATTGGTTTGATGAAGCAAATCTTACTTCAGGCTCTTCCACGTGGTCATTCAATTTATCTTCAGAAATCTCAATATTTGGTTGAATCCTGATTGTTCCCTCCTCTGTTATTTCCAAAACCTGGAAAGAAACAACACATCCAAATTTAGCACAAATAATGAAATATTGTATCATATCTTACTTCATGTTCCATTGGTTCTTCCTCATCCTCATTTGAAATCAATCCAGCCTCTTGAGAATCATATGTTGCTAGTGGAATCACATTTGGCTTATGGCCAAAGAGTGGATCCATTTCTGCAAAAAATGGACACATAATTTTGAGCTTATCATACATAGTATGCAGCCCTTTTTTCTAATCCTATTCTGTTATACCTGCCCCAGTGAGATTATCAAACTTCTTTGCTGTTGTGTATTTTTTCTTATATGTACGCCATTGGTCACAAATGCTTGTTGAATTGAGATTCAACCAGTGTCATGATTTTTTATTGACCTCAATGGCCATACAATGAAATCCATTCTTTTTAATTGAGGGTGGCCTTCCCACCGATGTGGAGCCACCAGTTGCAAAAAATGCATCAAAGTTTGATTTATGCGTCAACCAATTGATAATACATAAATAATCCGGCCGAGTTAAGTGACATGAAGGATGGGGCAGGCCATATGAACTCTTGGGAGTGTATTTATTTGTCTTCATTGGGTGATGTGGTGTTGCAAGGATGTTGTTGGTGGGTGATAAAGCAGTAATTGAATAATTTAAGAAAGGGGGAGATTGAATGGAATTGTAAATATATTGGTTAATTGGTTACACCAGGGGTTGTGTTAAAATTTACTTTTGGAGAAGGGCAGTGGTTAGGTTTGAAATTTCAATATCAAATGATTTAGTTTAGTTTTAAATTAGTATAGGAAATAATGTGGTATTTTTCAAAATACCTGGGGGACTGAGCTAAAAAAAGTGGTTTTTGGGAGAGAAAATCACTGATTTTGGAATGTGGTATTTTGGTCTCAAATCACGCTTTTTTTAATGTGGGATTTCATAGGTTTTACACCCCTTAATAATTTCATTAGAGAATATTATACATCTCTTAATTTAGTAGAGATACAAATGCACATGTAATCCTCACTGTAATTTTGTACTGAAACACATAATTTAAACTATACAGTTTCTAGATGAAAATGAAATATTTTAATTATTGATTTCCTCAAAAATCAAATTGGACTAATTGATGAATACATAGTCCCTTTTTTGAAAATTAAGTCTTCAGATCATATTACCTAATATCAATATATCAAGAATTTAATGAGATTTTAAAGAGGAATTCTTAAAATAATGGTTCATATTTGTAAGGCTTCTTTGGAAAAGTGAAAGATTGATCTTGAGGCTTATATAATAATTATCCCATACCATCTTATATAATCTGAATATGAATTATTTTCTTTAATTTTGTTTATGAATATAATAATTGAACAAAATTTGAGATGAGATTCAAAATAAATAATTATAGATTAAGCCAAAATCAGAAAGAAACTATTTTCTTCTCCCATTGTTTAATTATATAGCTTCTTCTTGATTGAAAACATCTCACAGTTGATGAAGTACTAATTAATTATACCAATTATAAAAAAGCTGAAGACTTGTATTTTGACTTGTGTATTCTGCATGATTAAATTTAAAAACTCTGTGATAGTTCCTTGGGAAATGATGGGATTAAAGTTCAATCTCTATTCAATAAATAACAAATAAGGTATATGTTATCTAAATCCACTACGAAAACAACATATACCTCAAATGTATATTATTTATTTAGTAATCATATTAATAATTAATTCTTTACATTAAAATATATGTTTACTTCTAAGAATCCATACCCTTTGCTGATATCTACCTCATCATACTTGATATTTGATTTATTCAAAATATGAAAATTTTCTGTTTAACCAATACATCAACAGAATATTTAGAAAATTAATACATATTTTAAAAGAATCAAAAGCATTAAGGTTAACCCTCAAGTAATATAAAAGAAAACTTTTTTGTTAATTCTTTTAAATTTAATAAATAATGAAAAATAAACCTGGATTTTTTTCATCATAAATAACATTAATCTTTATCTATTCACTTATTTCTCTATTCAAATTCCAACTTTTTATATATGAAATTTGATGTTATTTTGATATTGAAACAACTGGGCTTGAATCAAAATTCAATATTTATTTCAACACCAAAATAACTTCAGTTTAATTGGAATTAATAGCTATTTATAATGAACTGGTTGTTTGCATGAAATGGATAGATTAAGGGGTATCAAACCTGAGCAAAACTTCCTATAAAAAGGGATAAATTTGGAAAACAGGAATCTAAAAGTACACCATTAAAAATGATTATTTGGGAAAAATACCTCACCATTGAAAGGAATATTTTGAGGCCAATTTAATTACAATTTTTTTTTTAGAAAAGCATTATTTTATATCATTCAAGCCATATTTGTGATGTTTTTCTCTGAAAATCCTGATATCATTTCTTCTGATAAAGAATACTATGAATGTTATTATGAAATATAATGAATAAATAATTTCTCAATTGATTTTCTTACTTGTTATACACTAATAGTTATCATAACAACAATAATTAATTGTCTACTAGAATCAATTATAAGGAATTTTAATGATAGAATTCCTTTATAAATTCTGGTATAAAGCCACAAAATATGGAAAAAAATTCAATATTTCATTCTATCACTCACCAACACTCCAATAATATCTTGGAAAATATTGATAGAGTTATTTGATGAATTATTTGTGGATTTAAGGAATCAAAAGTTGGTTTAAAGAAATAATGTAGAAATGATAGCTTTAATAATATTTTGAATAGAAATTTCCTAACATTAAATGTCCATCTTTATTATTTAAAATATCAAAAATTCTAAGAATGATACAATAAACAATACTTACTTAGTGGTATTAATGATTTAATTATTTAACTTAATGATAATTGGACTGCCTGGAAAGAACAAAAATAGTAGGCTTATTTTAAGTCTAAAAAAGTTCATAGAGACCTCCCATGGATGAAGCTAAAATATAATTTAGCAATAAGCCAGTTATCATATTTTGTTTATTGATTAAATCCCTTGTAGTCATGTAGAATTATCATAATTACTTAATTAAGTCATATTATGTGACTACCAACCCATTTATGGTCAAGAAATAAAGGAGTTAATACTTCAAATCTTCTTTCATTTAAAAATGAACATTAATTTCTCAGAGGTATTAATTTAATTGGAAATTTAATCACAGTTTCTATTTTCTGTGATTTTTCGAAGATTTTGGTGTTTCATGTGAGCTCATCAAAAATGGACTGTAATTCAAGTTTTTAATTTGAACTATGAAGTAATGATTATTCTCAGTCTTATTGTGGATTATTATATGCACAATTTCTCCTGAAAGATTCAGAAATATTCATTGAGAATTATCTTTTTAATTATTTTTTGAAGTTCTACCTTATTTTCTACATGGCATAAGCAAATAGCATAGTGAAAGCTGGTTTCTATGAGGTAGCTTCATGATTAATAGTTCCAAAAAAGTTCTCATTACTCTTTTTGAGCTTATCAATTGAAAATAATTAATAATGGACATGATTACAGGAGTCAAAGCTTCTAATTACCTCCTTTTCATGTCAGGATAGAACATTATTCTCCATTTCCGCATGATTTAATGGGATTTAAGCTTTCTAACAAGGTTATAAAAAGGGTTTAATATAAATTTTGGGTTAATATAAGCCATGGAACAAAATTTTGGAGTATTTAATTCCTCAAAGGCCTCAGAAGCTGGGAACCCTGCCTCTCTTTGATGTATTTTTTCCCCTTAGCTATTTTCACATCAAAAATAGTAATTCAAGCTTAAATATCAATATTAACTGTGTGTTTACCAAAGCTGTATGTAATAATAATGTATCAAGTGCTATAAACACACATAAAGCTATTATTAATGTATTTGTAACATGGTATTTCTCACAATCCCATTATTTTGGCATGAAAATACAAATAACACAAATTTTCACAATTCTTTCATGTGGAATTGATGATGAGGTGTTAAAGTATTTTCAATATTACAACCTAATGGAGTTCATTTAATTGTATTCACCCTATGGAGTTACCCTAGGTGAATTTTGTATAGAATCCAAATATGGCATTTGATCCATTTACTACTCAATCACAAAATGTTATTTACGTTTTTCTATATGAAAAATACTGAATTTTGGATATATACATTAATTGTGGGTTCTGTAAATTCTGGAAGTTATTTCTGAATAATTTGTGGTCTATTTTGGTATGCTAAATATACCTCAAGGCACAAAATATTATGATTAAAAGAACATAAAAAAATAATTTAAATATAGCTCAAATTAATGATTGAAAATCCTAACATCCTCACAGAATATATTAGAAATGCTATACCACAACTGGAAGCTATTTTATCATATAAAGGAACCTCAGGGATTATCATTATTTAAGAATTCTTATCTGACTCATAAGGATCAAATTTTGTTTCTCAACAACTTATATGAAAAGCAATATCTGCTACCACACTAATTTATACAACATTACACAGTTTTTGAAGATGATGATCTTTTTTCTATTATAAACAGTCACTTCAAGCAGCTATTTTGAAAAAAAAAGAACATTTTCTTCTTTTGAAAAGGATTCAAGTTCTTCCAATTTTTAAAAATCAATCATCTTATTCAAAGGAATAACCTGCACTACACATGTCAGTTGGTATATCTTTCCCGGGATCAAATGACAATTGGGATTCAATTTTACAAATAAAAAATATTTTTAGATTATACCATTAAACTATATTTTTGTATAGTTGTAAGTCCATTGAAACAATTCTTGCATCTCAAAAAATCTTAATATAATTGAAAAGTTATCAACAGCATCTTGAAAGATTCCAGGTTATTCAGAGAGAAGTATTTTGAGGAGGTATTGGTTTATTTTATGGGAAAACTATACCATGCAGTCAGATCTATCACTTAATTGGAGTCACTACTTTCAATGTAAAAAATGATATCATTTCCTCATTTTCAAATTAAGAATCAAATTTATAACTTTTTTGGTAAGATAATTGGCTTCAGTACCGGTCGTTTTCAATTTAAACAAGAAGTTTATCTCGATGAATTAAGGATATCCAGGCTCTTTCCATGAATATTGTGTCTTCAAAAGGATGAATATTAGTCAAAATCCAACCAATCATTTCAGAAAAAATGAATATCTCCTAGCCAATTCAGCATATGCAAGAACATGCTATGTGGCACCCGCCTATTGTAAAGCCTTGCTTTCACATCCAATTGATTTAAAATTAAATCAATTAAAAGCTTTCTAAATAGTATTAATAGATAATTTTCCATGAGAAAAGTGGCTAAACCTGAAAGCAGGAGTTCCATTTGAATTTTTAATTAGAATATAAATTTGACTTAGGTAGGAAATACGACAGAAACACATTTAGAAAAATAATTTTTGAAAGAACTTGAAACACATATGCAAGCCACAAATTTTCAATTAAATTGGCT
This sequence comes from Austropuccinia psidii, assembly GCA_023105745.1. Lineage (NCBI taxonomy): Eukaryota > Fungi > Basidiomycota > Pucciniomycetes > Pucciniales > Sphaerophragmiaceae > Austropuccinia > Austropuccinia psidii. The sequence continues at coordinate 26,557,323 of JALGQZ010000015.1, forward strand.
TACTATCAGTGTTTGTTAACAATTTTCAAAACTAAATAACTTTCCAATACATAATATAATTTGTAATTTAAATTTTCCATGTATTTCAAGTTTATCACTTAATATCATTTCATGAGAACAAAATCCCAAATCTGAATTATTTGATATGCATTCTTACATAAAGATTACAATTTAAATATGAATAATCTCTACATATTACTTATCTGAATAGACAGATCAATTATATTAAAGCTGGGGCTGTTTGAACCTGGATTAAGACTTCTACTAATGAAAAACTCCTCAAGTCCTTGAAGGTTTTCTGAAAATATATTGCAAGAAGTATACCCTGCTATAGAATTGTTTTCTCTCAAGAAAATAAGTATTGAGTAATAAATTATATTACTTAATTTTATTCCCTTATTAGTTTAAGTCTTTTATTTAATATTGAAAGAAATCATAAGTCTTAATTTCACAAATTAATTTTGAGGAGAGGCTAGCCAAGATGAAGTACATAATGAGTGATATTAATTATTATCTAGAACCATAAAATTCCTTACAGGAGGTATTTTTACTTATATCAATAATATATAGGTATTAAGTTTTAAATACTTGGTTTTATCTTTCTATTGGAAAATTTTTCATTACACAATCCAAATTTTTAAATTGAAAATCATGATTATCTTCATGAAAAAAATATGGATTGATAATTTTATAGTTTATTCCCTTAAGCAGCTAGAATACCAGGTCCTTTGATTTTTTTTCCTATTAATTTTTTTTTATTAATGAAAACTCATATACCACCTTTCATATACCTTCTGAAAGGATAATATATTATTCATTTTAACTTCTTGATGTAGTGGTTTATTTGAAAGTATGAAAAAATTAAATGATATTCCCAGAAATTCTTGATCTTGTGAGTTACTATTTCAAAACGTTTCAGGGGAACCCATAACAAGAAGTGTGGTATACCTCAAATGACTAATATTTATGAAACTTATATGAAGTCAGCTCAAAAAATATATTATTCAGGTTTAAGGGAAGGTGAAATTAATTCTCAACAACAATTCAATTATTTAAAGATATTTCATGCATACCACTTTCTAGGTCTTCAATTTCTGAATTATTTTGATCATATTTGATATCCATTTTTTCCTTTTTGAAAGTTAGTTTATTTTTAATCTCTTTTGTTACAACTAGTATTTATTGAAAGAAATCCATTTTTTAATACATTGAAAATTGAGTCTATATTAAATACGTTTATAAATAAACTATTCCAAAATTATTTTGTGATTATCTCATTTATAAACAATGAGAAAACCAAGTTGTGAAAATAAATTGAGGAAATTATTTCAGAATGTCTCAAAATTTCATTTTTTTAGAAGATATTGTGGAAAAATTCTTGTATTCTCATTAAAAATTAAATAGAAAATAACTTTTATATCAAATATAAATTCAAAACAATAAGCCACTACTCATTCCTGAAGAAGCAGAGAATTAATCTGATTGTTTTGGGATAATTGAAATCAATTGTGATATTGAAGCAAAGATAACTGTGATCAATGATTTCTTCTATAAGATTGTCTACTCAAATTTTATGTAAAAAGATTATGATAAATTTCTGAAGTTTTGTTAACATTGATAGATGGATAAAGCCTAAAAAAAAGTAAGTTGAGGATCATGAGTTATTTATAAGTTTAATCTGATTGAAATAGGTATATAAATAATTTAATTTTCTTTTAGATGGAATTTTTGCATAATCATTGTTTTTTATTTTGGTCTTTATGTTAGAAAAGAGCTTGAAATATTTAATAAGCTGATCTTTTGAAATAAGAGGACAAAGAAATAAGATGAAAATTTCCAAGAATTACACTTACAAAATGACAAAATTTAATTCAATGCCATGTAAGACCATATTCAAAATATATTCTTAATAACTCTTCAAATATTTATATCTATATATTAAACATATCCCGAGGAATTCACATTTTTTCAGCTTTCCATTCATTGGAATTTATGGAAATTTTAATATTAGAAAACTTTCAAGCCCATAAATATAGTTTTTGTTCTTCAATTGGAGTTATTTTTCAATCCAAATCATGAAAAATATAAATTCATTAATGAAGATATGATTAGATCTCAAAATGGTATTATTTTTTAAAGCTGAGAAATTTCCCTAATCTTTTTGAAATTGAAATAATAAAGTCAATTTTAAGGTTGAGCTTTTCTGAACAGGATTAAGGTTCAATTAAGTTTTTTGTAATATTTCTTACTGAATTGTATGAGTAATATGTTCAAATAGCTTTTAGATAGTGAGTGACTTAGTCGTCATTTCTTGAAATAAAACAGAATATTGAGGTCTGTAATTAAGATGAGCAAAAGTATATTGAAGTCGAAAATTCGCTATTATCAACTGCCACATTTTTTCTTACTTCATTAGAGACTCTTTTTATTTCTGAAGGATAAAAGAAAGAAGGAAACCAAAAAAATTAATTCGTAATTTTATTTCACAAAGGACTCAACTGAGATTATAATAATAGCTTAAGAAAATTAATAATGAAAAAATTTGTTAAAACTGAACTATTTATATTCTTATTTTTACTAATAAGATCATTTTTTTCATTTTGATTACAGGAATTACAGTAGCAAAAACTTTATTCCTACTACTATGAAATTATTATTTTCCTTGATTATATTTGGTTTTGTGAGATTTAATATATATTGCTGTGTATTATATAATATTACATTATATTGTTAATTTTATTTTGAGATTTTCCACCAATTTTTTGGAGTTTTTATTTTAATTATTTTCTATTTGATTTTTATTTTATTATTTCATTGTTTTGATTTCTTTAATTCATTAAAAAATTCAATTTTAGATTTAAAATTACATCAGTAGCCCTGTAAGGCCTTCTACTGTAAAATTGTCAACAATTGTTGACGGTTTTTCATTAAAGTCCTGTAGAACCTTTTATGGAAGTATTCCTGACACTTTTGATAAATTTAAAATTAGTTGGATTCTTAATACCTGAAATTTTTATGCTCACAAATTTAAGCACATTTCCAGTAGCAGGTTCTGTACTTCACAGTGTGTGGTGCTACTGATATTTCAAGTATGAGAATATAACTTATAAAAAACAGTAAATCATTATTTTATCTTTAAAAAAGATAAATGAGATTTTAAATGATAGAAAAACTGATAAACACCATTAAAAAAAATAATTATAGAGAAAAGAACAGTCAAAATAATAATAAAACTAAAAAACTCCCAATCGATAAAGAAGAAAATATATAACTTTTGTATTTTTGCTTTTGGAAATGAATCAATAAGGATAAATCTTGGGAATATTTTACTTTTACTTTTGAGCTCACATAAATTTTAATATACAAGGCACAAGAAAGCTCAAAGGATTTATATTTTTAATATATAGCTTTCATTAAATATAGGTAATTCTGAATAAAATATTTCAAAAAATAATAAGTAGTAGTATTTCTATAAGATAAAAGAAACTATCCAATGCATTAATAAAAAGGATTTATTCATTCTTTGAGCTTTATCTGTGTCATTATAGCCTTCAAAAGACAATTATAAGTGTTTATATTGGGATAATCTTTCAAAATTCGTACTATAATAGTAAATACTATTCTAATGAAGATTAAAATTGAAAGGAAGAGAAATTTCATTTGACATACTATGAGTATATTCTATCAGATTAAAAAAGAAATTGAAGGATTTTAAATTCTTTGATATTCCAGTGGCTTGGAATAACCTGGAATATCAAAAACCAATTGAATATTTGTTCCAACCTAGTTCAGAGGGAGAGTCCAAGCTCAGTCTAAGCCAGGTATAAGCTTATTTCCTAATGAAAAACCTGCTTTAATGTGCAGCCAGTTTTCTCATGGTTATTTAATTTTAATTCTGAAAGGCAGATGGTCATTACTCTGTGAGATGTATAATCAACTTCAGAAAAAATCAGATATGGCTAAGTTAAATAAATGAGTGGCTTTTTGTGTGATTTTACACAACATTTTTTCAGATATAAAAGACAGTTGGAAAAAGATATAAAATGAAGAAAATCAAAAACTGTAGAATTTAACTTTTGAGGAGGGCTATGGCCATTTTCAAAATCAAAGTTCATGGTGTTTAGTGCAACCAAAAACTATTAGGTATTTTTAGGGTGTTGGTAAACACACGTAAGCTTTTAGTAAAAACACGTAAGCCCTTACGTGTTTTTACCATAAACTTACGTGTTTTTACCAAATTATGGCCAAAACACGTAATTTTATGGTAAAAACACGTAAGTAACCTAATTTTTTTATAAAAATTCCTCAGGCTCATTTTTGAGAATTTTTAACATTTTTTTTTGCCATATTTTTTCCGACATGGGATGTGAAGGTCCCCAAATTTTTTCAAATTTTTTTTTTTTGCCCAATTTTTCTATTTTGGGCAATTTGGTAAAATGGCCCATTTTTTTGAAAAAATTCATTGAAAATGTTCCCACTTATGGATTTGAATAATTTTTTTTTTAAAATTAAGGTGAGAATGTTGAGAATAATAAACCAGAAGCCCAAAATTTTGGTATTTTTTTTGAAAGAACATTTGTAGGCCCAAAAAGTCCATGTTTTTTGATGTTTTTTTGTTCATGTTTTTAATTAAATTGAAAATGCCATTTATGACATAAATTGAATTCAAAATGTAATTTATGATGGGTGGAGGTTAAAGTTTGATTTTTGGCATTAACAGTGCCATTTATCACATCAAAAGTGCCATAAATGGCATCAAGAATGACATACAGATGCCATTTATGGCCAGAAAATTGGCATAAATGGCATTAAAGCAATGCCATAAATTGAATTTAATGGCCTTGACAATGCCATTTATGCATTTAAAAATGCCATAAATGGCCTTAAAAATGGCATTAATGGCCTTAACATTGGCCTTAAAAATGGAATTAATGGCCTTAACTATAACATAAATGGCATCAAAAATGCCATTTATGGAATCAAAAATTCCATTTGTGGCATTACATAAATGGAATTAACAATGCCATTTATGGTGTTACATAAATGGCATTATGCCATTTATTGAATTGATAATGCCATTCATGGAATTAGTAATGCCATTAATGGCATTGTTAATGTGGCATTATTAATGCCATTTATGGCATTAATGGCATCAGAAATGTTGCATTTTTGATGCCACAAATGGCATTAATGGCATCAATAATATTTCATTGATAATGCCATTTATGACACTGCTAATGCCACTTATGGCACTGTTAATGCCATTAATGGCATTGTTAATTCCATTAATGGCATTGTTAATGCCATTAATGGCACTGTTAATGCCCTTTATGACACTGCTAATGCCACTTATGGCACTGTTAATGCCATTGTTAATGCCATTAATGGCCCTGTTAATGCCATTAATGGCATTGTTAATGCCATTAATGGCCCTGTTAATGCCATTAATGGCATTGTTACTGCCATAAATGGCATTGTTACTGCCATAAATGGCATTGTTACTGCCATAAATGGCATTGTTACTGCCATAAATGGCATTGTTACTGCCATAAATGGCATTGTTACTGCCATGAATGGAATTGTTACTGCCATGAATGGAATTGTTACTGCCATTGATGGCACTGTTAATGTCATTTATGGCACTTTTAATGTCATTTATGGCATTGTTAATGCCATTTATGGCATTAATGGCATCAGAAATATTTCATTGATAATGCCATTAATGGCACTGTTAATGCCATAAATAGAATTTTTAATGCCACAAATGGCATTAATGGCATCATAAATGCCATAAATAGCCATATTTCATTTAAAAACCATCCCTTACGTGTTTTTACCATAAAATTACGTGTTTTTACCAATATATGGTAAAAACACGTAATCTCTTACGTGTTTTTACCAATTTGCTTGGGTGTTTTTACCAATACCCTATTTTTATAATATTAATTCAAATTTGTTTTTTTTTTATTTTCATTTGATAAATATTGCGAAAAATCCCTTAGATAGATTAAGGAGAAGAACAATTATGAAAATATTTTGATTAATAATTAAATCTTATTGTGAGCTAGAAGCAACAAAATACATATGAGGAATATCTCCAACATAGTTATCACTATTAAAACTTTGCTCAAAGGCTTCCTATGAAATTTATTTAGATAAAATTACTGAACTTAAAGAAATCTGAGTTGAGAATCCTGAACAATTATTAGCTCCTTAATTGAGTGTAGGTAAATTTTAATCAGGATAATTTGATTAAACTCAGATAGTTTCCACAGCAAAATAACTTCTTGAGAAATAAACAAAATTCTTCATAGGGGAAAACACAAGGAACTTATTGAGATTGAGATTTTTGTTTCACAATATTACCATTAATATTTTATGTTGGAATCCATAGCCCAGCTGAGAATGGTGTTTTATCATTATCTTGATGTGAGAAATCTAAAAGTTTTTGAAGAGTGAAGGTGATATTTCCTGTAAATTTTAATGTATGGTTTTCTTAATCAGTATTTTTGTGACTTAGTGCTTGCGCATTAAGTGCTTTAAATTCAGTTTTGATATTGGTGAAAAATATTCTGATAGAATATTATATTATTCTCCTAGGAATTTTACAGCTACACAAAGTTTCTCTTGATTTCGATAACACTAATGGATGTTTTTTGATCTTGGTGTTGAGGCAATATTTACAGATAATTGAACTCTTTTTTTGATGATTTTCTCCAACCTAAAGCATATGTAATTCTAGAAATTAATGCTTAAATGTTTTTCATGTTAGATAGAAGCCTGGTAGCTTTAAAAAACAATGAGAAAGGAATTGGAAAGAATTTTTTGAGGATGAAGAAATTTATGAGAACTGAGTTAATACTTATAAAGAAATGAAATTTTTCTCTTTGAAATCCAAAACTAATACTGTGATATTCCATACCATTTTTGGACAAACTAAAACTCACTCTTTACCCGAAATTTAAAAAACAATAGATAAATAGTATATCAGAAATCAATTAAATAATAAAAAGGAGATTTTACATCTAAATTTATTTCAAATAATATATTGGCATAACCACCCATCCCATGAAGGAAACGACATAAAAAAGTTTTCTGGAAGAAAATCTCAGAGAATAAAGAAATACATCAATAAATAAAGAACTTCTTTGTTTTGGAAATGGAATCTATAGCAGAAATAACTTTAATTAACATTTAAAGCCAAGTATAAATGAAAATGAGTTTATAAGATTATAAAAGGAATGAATGAACATGAAAGCTGTCATCATGCAGCAGAAATTTTGCATCTAAAAAAGAAGGACTTCTCTGTTAGTTTTTAAGGAAGATCTCTGAAGCTGAAATATGGCAAGCTCAAGGGTTAAATATACAGTGAAAACATTCTAGAAATTCAGGGTATGGCCAGAAAGGAGTTTACTGGAATATTCTAGGAACATTGGAGAATATTTCAGAAAATATCATAAGATTAAATAATCTCTAGTAATAATGAAAGAAATTGCTAATGAGAACAAACAGTGATAAAACATCTAAACCTAACCCAAAATCTTACCTTTGAAGAGGCATAGAATATAAACAAAATTTCATAAAATGAGATGATTACTAGTGTATTAATTACAGTCACTTACCTATAGGAATAATCACAGTCAAATTAAAAAACAAATAATTTCATTAATCTAATCTCCACTATAATACCATAAGCAACCCTCAAACCATAAAATAAATCATTAAATTTCACCAATCACCCATAAAATCATGAAAGTCCCTGCATGGACAGCACAAAACCTCCTTAAATACTAAATTTAAACATTTAATTGGAGGAAATAAATGGAAATTATATGAGACAATGCTAAATAAAATGGAGTTCCTGAAGAAGGCCCTCAGTGTAGACAGAACCAAGGTGAAAAAATATATCCACAGTAACACCATTAAATTGAATGAAACAGTATCAGTAAATTCATAAATCAAAATAAATAAAATCATTCAAGAGAATATCAGATGAAACCACATTTCTGCGCGTTTTGTGCATTTAGCCATTTTATGCCATATTTCCTTTTAATATGGGAAATATGCCCAAATGGCCATATCAGGCCATTTGGTGCTTAATTGCAATATTTTTGCACTTTTCTCGAACAAATTTTTAAAGCCTTTTGGGCTTGTTTTGGCCAAAACACCAAAACTGTCCACAAAACACCTCTTCAAATCCTGAAGCCACCCAAACTACTCATTCCCTCTTTCTTCCTGGCATTCATTGAAAAGACCTTTGGCTAATTTTCATCTTCAATAACCAAGAGTGCCATAAATGGTGTTCTACACCATTATACACCTTTTGTCACCAGAAATCCAATTGGGCCAATATCAGAAGGTTATTTAAACATCTCATCACGTTAAGGCATCAAATAACCCAGAGGATTCATCAAGGCTCAAGTGCAAGTTTTATTCTCAAATACCAATCACACCATCAAGCATTTATTGTTTATTTTGAATTATGCAGTATTCCTCCAAGGGTATACTGGAAGTTCATTCTCAAGGGATATTCAAGAGATAATTCCAAAAACATTTGTCAAGTGTAAAGGATCCATCAATCCACCTTTGCAATCACATTTATTTCCATACAGCATTGTTTCATCAAGACCTGTAGTTCAACAATACACCCTGGGAAGTTAATTCAACTCAGTTAATTTTCCAATTTGGCAAGGTATAAACTTCATCAAGCAATCAATAAAGACCAGCTGTCAGCCTGAAGGAGTCAAGCTCTCAACCAATCATATATACCAGCCTCTCTTTCAGCCCTGGGTTTTTTTCCACGTTTAATTGATATAATTTGATTTAGTTCTATCTTTATTTTCTTTCATCTTGATAGTGAATACTGATATCCTTAAGTCAGTAATTTGCACCTTTTCTTTCTTTCTTTTCCTTTCAGTGGATATTTGGTGGTCATATTATTACTAATCCCATTGTTCTCTCTGGCAGGTTGAAACAATAGTTAAGGACTTACTTGGTTGGCTCTTTGGCCATTTGGCTCCCTTTTCTCTTATTGCATCTCATCTTGTACTTGCATATTTTCTTGGAGAAAATTTATTCTTTATCTCATCTTCTTCAATCTTTGAAGTCTTCCAAGTGATTTACCTGATTAATAAGTTCCAGGCCACTCTTGTTTTCCCTGTGAGCCCCTGTGACACTAAATAAATTAAATAAAATATAAATATTGAATAAATACTAGAAGAGCTCAAAACTGCCTCTTTTCAGAATCAAAAACCAATACATGTAGTTTTTTTGCAATAATCTAAATTTTAAATTATATAAAAACTAAGATTCTCAGACAATTAGGTCCTCTTAAATTTGATTTATAAAGTTTCTGGGAAGCTTCTGGAGTCATATTCACTTCTATAAGCTTATAAAGCCTCAGATAATAATAAATTTAGGATTATAATCTGTGGAGATATATATTCAACTTGTTTAAATATTTTCGATATATAATATGAGAATAAATTTTCAGTTTATATTTTGAAGAAAATTTCTAGAATATTGATTCAAGTTTCATTTCTTAAAGATAATACACTGATATAAGCAGGAATACGGGGGGAAGTATACTAAAATTGATACAAATATCATATCAGACAATTTCATAATAGGATTCAAAATATTTTCCCATTAATGTATCAAGAGTTCAAAATTCATTATTAAACATTTTTCCAATAGAATAACCTATATTTTATATTTTTTTGAATGGGAAGTGAGCAAATTGTCTTTTCAGAAATTTTAAAGACAACAAATGGTATTTTTCTCATAAAATGGGTTTCTAATGGGATTAAGCTTTGTATAATATTCTTCAATAAATGAAAATTTAAGAATAATTTGAAAATATATCTTCAAAAATCAAAAAATTTCTGTTGATTATCTGACAACAAAAACATTGTTATTAATTTGAAGCTTGACATGATCTCAACAGGATTTAAACAAAATGATTTTTTTGAAATATTTTTGACTAAATACTATGAATAATATGGGAAGATAGCTCTCAGAGATTGAGTGATTTGCTCTTAATTTCTTGAAATCATACAAAAGATTGAGATTTTTGATTTATTTCATCAATAATATTTCTAAATGATATATTTCTTATCAGTCCATTACATAAGCTTTCTGGTTCAATAAAATAATATTTCTCTTGGATTTGAAAAGAGAAAATACAAAAAAAGCCCACAAAAAACAAAATTAATGAATGTATTTTTGAAAAATTTCAACTAAGAGGATAATTAACTCAAAATATGAATACTGAAGCAATTTGTGAAATCTTAGATGTATTTCCTTTTATTATTATAATTAAGTTTACTTTCTTCATTTTTGGAATAAAAACAGCTGAAAAAATCTTAATTTTACTAATTAATGACTGCGTTTTTAGGTATTTCATTTTACTTTTTGAGTTTTATTATCTATTTTTATAGTAATATGTTAATTTATTATGTTATCAGCTTTTTAAAGGTCCTTTTCTTAATTTCTGTGTTGTTTTTTGCTTTTTTATGTTTTCTTTTCAAAATTTTGAGTTGGCTGATATTTAATTTTGTGTTTTTTTATTCAAAATTACAGTAGTAGGCCTTGTGATGACTGGTTCTATAATATCATCAATTGTAATTGCCTTTGCTACAGCAGTATCCCATGTGATATATAATAATGTAATATTTATGGCAATTATCAACCATTTAACATTCAAGATCCCTTTTGTAACTGATACTGTAAATTTATTCACAATATTCAAACTTTTTCCAGTAACAGGGGCTGTACTTCACAGATCCTACTACTGATCTTTTGAATGAAGGAATGAAACCTCCAAAAAAACTAAGATAATGATTTTTTTCTTTAAAAAATAGATATAATATTCTTCTAATAAGAAGATCTGTTAAACTTCATTAATAAGAGAAATTAATTAGAACATAAAAAAAATTCAAGTAATACTTAAATCAAAAATCATAATCAATAAAGAAGAATTTTTTTTTTCAAAATTTTGTTTTTGGGAATAACACCATTCAAAAAACCTTTCAAATTTTCTATTTTTTCCTTTTCAAATTGAAAATATATGTCCATATAACACACAGTAAAGATGAAATAATTCAGTTTCTCAAGGGGAGGCCTTAATTTAAAATAGCTGTTTTTTTAAGCCATCTTTTGAAGGAAAAATCAGAAATAATATTATCATAAATAAATGGTAGGTCACCAATAAAGAAATATAGAGTTTATATATTTTTTTTTTTGAAGTGGCTTTCAACCAGTTTTTTCTCAAAAAGACAAATAGAATCTTTCAAATGAAAAATATAGCAGTAAATCAAAATATTCACAGTAATTAATGTTTTTTTTGCATTAAAATATATATGGAAAAGAGCTTCATATAGAATAATATAATCGTTTTTTTACAGATAGAATCATATATAAAATCTTAAAGAATCTTGAATATTCCAGTGGCTTGTAATAACTTGGAATCTCAAAAACCATTCAAATACTGGGTCCAACCTAGTTTACAGGAATGGTCCATGCTCAGTATAGTCTGGATCAAATCTGATTTTAAAATGCAGTACCAGGTGTATCCAATTTTTATTATGGTGACTACTGGTTTGAATTAGGCTCGGAGGCCATCATAGAGCAAAAAAAGAAACTGATGGCTCTTGAAGTAAATTCAAAGAATAAAACAAGTTGAATCTTACTTAAAAATAAAACATTTTAGTGAACAAAAGTATTGAAAAGCCACTGGTTCAGGCATTAATAGAAATAATTAAAAGAAATGAATTAAAAAACTGACCTATAAGCTGAAAAGAATATTTTTTGGTTTATAATGAAATAGATTTTCCATTTGGTCACAAGTCAAAAATTGCTCCAATTGTAAGTTATGATTCTTGGGATTTAAAATAAACTGTAAGTTTTGATTAGTAAAGGAATCCAGCCCTAAGGTTATTTAATATTTTTCCAATTTTCTCAAATCTTCAATTGACCTTTCATCCAATACTTTTCACTTAAAATTTTTTAAAAAGTATATGATAATATTAATAATTATAATTAGAAGTTACAGATACCAGATATTTCCAATTCTAAATTTCAGATTTTAAGAGCTTAATACTATGTATAGATTCAAACTGAAGGATTAAAGCCTAGAATTAATTTATAATTTTAGCAAAATAGGTTTCATTTAATCTATTAAAAAGTAAAAAGTGGTGTTCGAATTTCAACTTGGGTCAAACAAGTGGAGGTAGAAAGATAATCATGAGTTGTTTTTATAATCATGTGAAGGATTAAGGGACTCGCATCACAATTTTATTTTAGTTACTTTCTTTTTTTGTCTACTGAATACATATCTTGTTTCCTTATAGTTTATGAGGCTATGGACAATTCACAATTAGAGCTGAATAGAAACAAAGAAGGGGTGAATAAGTTATCACAAGACCTGAAAGACATGAAATAGAGATTTCAAAGAGAAGGAGGTCTAAGATGAAGTTGCTCATGAGAAAAAGTTACTAAAGCGGTTTTTATTTGAACAAAAGAAAAAATATCAAATATCATTTCAAAATTAAAAATGGAAAAAGAAATTGGAGCTCAAATAAAAGATGCACCAAAGGGATATGATTGTTTCTACATTGACCTCATAAAGACCACTTTCAGAGCTGTAGAATATTTCAGATTCAATGAATGATTCAAGCATGAGGATTTTTTAATTTTTCAATTTTAAATCAACTTATTTTGATTTAACTAAAAATTTGAAACCAATCTTGTTTCAGAGACTTATAATAAGTGATTCTCAAACTTATCCGAATCAAAATATGATAAATTAAATCATTTATTATATTAAAAGTGCTGTATAAAGAACAACACTAAGAGTTTTTTGAACAATAAAATATGATTTTTTTTAGAATTTTGCTGTGGAAATCAGTTTTCTATCATGTTCAAATCAAATTCAAAAAAAAATATCTATGATTTGTATATAAATCCTAATTCCAATTTAAAAATATACTTTTCTTTATTTGTTTATAACAATCGTTTCAATTCATATTTTGAAAATTGAAATTTTCTTAAATAAATGACCAAGTCCAGTAAAAATAATGAAAACCTCAAAGGATTCTTTTAAAATTTGGGTTGACCATTATCTTTGAAAACATAAGACCATTGATTAGTAATTTTAGAGAGAAAGTTATGTAAGATCACACAACTAACAATCTAATGAGCAAAGAAATACCGCTCTTTCGAATTACACATCTCTCACAATGAAGATTAGTGGAATTTCATAATTCCAATGGCAAAAAAACGTTTAGTGGTGAAAGGAAAAGGTTTAATTTACTATTCTCTTAATTTTGTGCATAATTCAACTTTTATTTTGGAAAACGAACTTTGTAGCTTAAATATGTTGAGCTATTAAGCAGGTATTTATTTTTTGAATGTTAGTTTACAGGAAATGAAGAAGTATCCATTACCTCATAAACATTTTAATCAAGCAGTGAACCAGTACATCCCACAGTTAAAGCAATTCATTGCGTTTTTATATTGAAAATCAGCTCTATTGAAATTTAATATACATATTTCAAAAGTCGATACACATTTTTCTTTAGATCTTTATTGAATATTCAACTCAAGCTCCTTTTTACTGTAAATATGTGAATCCCGATCTATTGGAAACATTTGGAACAATAAGGTTGATATGAAATTTTTGAATCTTGTATAATCCATGATTTTTCAAACTGATTTTTTGAAATTGGCCACATGATGAATTGTTTTTTTTTTACTTCAGTAATAATGAAATGAAATTTTGGCTATATATTAAAGTGGATTCTTGAATTACTCCAAAAAAGAATTCCCATTTTTTCCAAATTGAAAAAAAAATATATCTCATTATTGAATTTAACGTTACCATTTCTTAAAGCTAAAATACCAAGGGAATATTAAATAATATTTAATAACTAAAATTAATTAAGAAAAATTATATATTTATTGCAGAATAATTTCATGAATTTTAGTGGTCGAAAGATTTAATCAGTAGCTATATATATGCCTTGGAAATGATAGTTTGTGACTTAATGTATTTTATTTCAAAACTTTATATAGAGAAAGTATATAATATTAAATATTTAGAGATTCAGCATAATAAAATGAATGAAAGTCTTTTATTATGGCCTTGAAGATGAAGTACCTGTGAATTATTTGAGTAAAGTGAATGTAAGGAGAAAGATTGCATGGAAAAAATAGATAATTAATATTTATATTTATAATTAAATGGATTATATTATTTTTTATTTTATGATTGGCTGTTTCTTAATGATTATAAAATATTTTGTGTTTCAAATATATAATATGGTATTGGGTATCAAAAAATATACATTTTTAGTATATTAAAACCACAGTAAATGGAGTGTGGGGCTCATGAAATTCTATGAATTATATGGGTAATTTGAGTCAATAAATATAAAAAAATTTAATTTGATATTTGGAAGATTTGAAATTAACAAATATCAAGTTTTTCTAGGAAGAAAACATATTACATCTTATTTCATATTTCATATCAATTTGATTATGAATTTTATTATTAAAAACCACTCAAAAGTATCAAAAATATTCAAAATATGAATCCCAAACATAAATTAATACAGTTTCGGTTGAATTTTTTTTTAATAATAATAATTATTAAGCTTCTTATTATCCCTTCTCAAAATACTCCCAGTAAGAATATAATAATAAGAGAATCTTATATTCATAGAATATGAAATTAGTTTTCAATGAAAAGTGGCTAAGATTATTTTTGAATTTTTTATATAAAATAATAAATCTAATTGAACATAAGTAGAATTTAAGTTATATTAATTATACAGAGATCATAATAAAATCTTTAGCCAAAGAATATATCAAATTATTTAGAAATAAGCTCCAGTATAATATGAAAAAGCCTTAAAAGAAATCACTTTTTTTATAATAAAAGGTTTTAACTGAGATCCTAGGAAGTTTTTCTATATCTCAAGTCAGGAAGAAGTATAATATATTTGAATTCAAAAAAAATATTATTACAGTATTATTTTGGTTATTTATAAATTCAGATTTTTCAAATTATTGAAGAACCATTCAAGTAAATATTGAATTAATTATATGTATTTGATTCATTTATATTTAGAATAAATATGGAAAATTACCTTATCATGAAGCCATTTTTAATTTTTAGAACAATTAAAATTCATGAAAAGGGATTTATGAAAGAATGAGATATTTCATTTATTTTCTTTGTTTACATTGAGGGAGTTTCAAATTCAAATTTTTTAAAGGATTTTACTCTCTTGATAAGACTTTTAACCTAGGTTTCCATTATTTTATTCATTTTTTTCCTTAATAAATATTAATAATCTATTTGTATTAGTCTTAAAAGTATTTGAAATCAAAATAAAAAAAATTAATAAGTTTTTTGAAATCTTCATTATTTTCTAAATGATTAATAATATTTCTTAAATTCTTAATATATGTTAGAGATTAATTCCATTCATAAAAGTAAGAAGGAAATTTTCAATGGACTGTGTTTTTACTTAAAGATTTAAGTAGTAAAGATTTCAAACATCAATAAAATTAAGGACAGTTTCCTTGAGACAAATCTCAACTATTTTATTCTGTTTCCTAATTGAATCATGGTTTTTAATAATATAATTATGAATAAATTTCAGTAAAGATACTATCACTACCTATTCAGATTTAGAAAATCTATTTTCTGGGTTATAGTTAGCATTTTACCCTTACTATGGATACCTTTCTTTCCAATTATTATGAAATAAAACAGTAAAAATGAAAGGAAAATATACTTTCATGCTTAAATATTGAAAAATCCAGATTATATTTAATATCTTAAGATAGACATATTTGAACACATATTTTCTTTTATTTTTTTATTAAATGGTACTACCTCAGTCTATATTGACTATCAAGATATTTGAATTAATTATGATCAAATGAAGATTTAAAGAATATAGCTCATAAAATTGTGTTTTCCTTCAGAATATATATCATTTTATTCATTAAAAATTAGGAAATAAAGGGAATCTATATATAATTAAAATTTAAGGGGAAAAAAATCAGTTCATAAAAGAAATATCTTACTATTATATGAAAGATAATTTACCATAAATTTTTGAATAAATTTTGTATTTTGGCCAAATTTCATATTAGGTTTATCTTCTCAAGATTAATTCATTGATTACAAAAATTAATCGTTAATTTAGATCTTTTGAATCTATACTCTATGAGGCTCATTTGGTAAACTGCTCAAATGAACCAAAAAATTTCAAGTGTTCTTTTATGCTTAAAAATCAGGATTGTATCTTTTTGAAATAATAATTTTCCTGTTTTCCAGGAACAGTGGTTGTATTTTAAGTCTCACTTGGCCTTTATCCGAAACCCTAGCCATGAAAGTATAATTCTTGTCATTTTTATAACAGTTGAACTGAATATTTCCCATTGATATTTTCAAAATGGAGTCTTCTCTTGGCTTATAGAAACCATACAAGAGAAACTTGTTTACAAGAAAAAAAAGCTTCCTCACTGTTAATTGGCTTTAAAAGCCCATTGTAATGATTATCAATCCACATGAGCCAATTTCCAAGAAGCCGAAAATCCCTTGCAGAAAATGAGTCTTTGGTTTAATAAACTTGAAATATCTTTTAATCTTATTAATTAAAAGAGATTGAGAAGTATAGATGAGATTTTTTATAAGTTCCAATACACAATATCATCTCCCAACCCCTGTTTCTGTTAATGGTTTGAAGTACCCCATAGGAATTACTGAATTTTTACTTGAATATTAAGGTATTTTTTTATATTATGAATTTCTATCTGATATTATATCTCCTATATACTTTGATTAAATTCTGAGGAAGATTTATTTTTCTAAAGAGAATCCAATAGCATAAGTCAAAAGATTATTATTGAGATACTAATGATTTCAATTTTTAGGATTGAAATTTTAATTTACATATTTTTTATCAAATTGAAATTAATCAAGCTTTCAAAGAGAAATAAATAAGAAGCTTTTCTATAAAAATAAAATGGAAGAAGAAATTGTTGTTACAGCTACTTCATGTAATCCAAAAAGAAAACAATTTCCTAATTCTTTTGTGTTTACATATGACTTTTTGGAATTGATAAGGGGCCACCTCTCTTTATTAAAAGGCCCTTTATATATTAAATTAACTAATATATATATATATAAAGATTTTAAATTTCTAACAAAGAGATCATGGTCCGAATGTAAGTGGTAAAGCTATCTTCCACATACTTAAGGGAAATTCCCCTTAATTTGTCGCAAAACTTGCAAGCTTATCCCGATAAAGATTTATCACAACGGGTTGGTGGTTTCTTAGAGGATTAATCATAAATAATCCTTGGAATAAATATTTCCTAAAATTGTACTGGATGGAAGTTGTAAAAATTAATGCAAGAGAAGATATACCTTGATAAGATCCGCCACCCTTTTCAATTAAAAAAAAACCGTTATGAATTGTTTTCAAGCCTAAAGGAGAAAAAAGAACATCAAAGGATAAAGAATAATTTTATCATAAGCATAAGAGAATTCAAATTCAAGAAAAAGAAAAATTATGAGCCACGGTAAAAAGTAACTGAGGGAGGTCAGATCACAGAAATGTTAAGTTTGAAAAAAATTTCTTACACAGTTGAAGAATCACACTTAAATTAATTAATCTAAGCTACAGGAAAGACCTAGCTTTGAGAAAATTAAAAAATAAATAATATTACAAAAGCTTATAACGACTCAGCCTGACCTCATGCAGAGTTAATTTGGCTTACCTGATGAAACTATTTAGGTGAAGTAAGAAGTTAAATATTGATAATTTTGATAATATTTATACAAGTAAGAAGTTATATATTCATATTCTAGGAGAATATTTGAGGAATGGCATGAACCAAAAAAGAAATAATTCAATTAAATAAGCCTCTTGGCTTGAATATTAGTACTTTCAAAAAAATGTTTTTTAATAAGTATATTGGAAAATTATACTGAATTTTCTAGGATAAGAGTATTCCTCTCCATTTTTTTGTGGAGTTTTAGATGAAGGTATATTACTATAAAATACATATCCGAAATACATTTAGTATTTCCTTTATCTAAATATAGTTTAAAAGTAAAATTTGTTGTTAAGTATCTTGTAAGTTAATAAATCTTCTTTATTTAGTTAATTAATATCAAAATTTCTCATTGAATAATTATTTTGCCGTACCATATCTCAAAATTAATGAGGCTCTTCCTGTATATTTCCTATTTTATATAAAATGAAATTTTCAATAAATCCATAACAAATTCCAATGGGTGGACCGCTTTTCTTCATCTTTAATAATTATGAAACATTTATCATCTCAAAATAATACTTGAAATTCATAGTAATTGGTAAAATTAAATAAAAAACATGAAATAAATGTATATTTTTAATTATTTGATATCCATATTGTTCAATAAGCTTCAACACCTATGGTCTTTCAAATAATAATATTAGCTTAAAGATCAGATTAAGTATGAGTTTTAATTTGATGTTCACAATTAAAAGATATCAGTTTGGAAGTACTAAAATATTCTTTATTATTTTTTTCTCATCAAAATTAGACAAGAGTTATAAATTGATTTCTTGGAATGTATTTTGTTTTGGAGCAGAAAATATACAGAATTAATTATTAAAGGCAAGCTTGATTAATCAAAGGAGAAGTTTACTTACTTTTGTGTCAAGAAGCTGTATTATTTTTTATAGTCTCACTTCTGGCTAGGGGTGTTGACCAAACCTGGTCAAACAAAGAAAGCCAACTTCCCTGCCTTAATTGGCAGGGGGGAAGGGAACTAATTTTTTACTTAAACATTCAGAAGTCCCCAGAAGGGATAGGAGTGGTATCTCTTTGTTCCCCAAAATTGGACTGAACATAATTTGGTAATTAATTTGAGAAACCAACCCAAAAACACAAATGCAGACTATAATATTAGAATGAAAGATACCATGTGTGAGAATAAAAAGTACAAAAGGTTCATTGCAAATCTTTGATTCATGAAAGCTGTTCAACATGCATTTCTGTGAGAGTGCTTGGTGGGTAAGCTGGAATCTTTCTGTCTTCTGAGAAGACAGGCTCAGAGAGAGCACTTATGTATTGAATATCCATTAGCTTAATCTTAGGGAAAATGATCTTAGGGACTTCCAAAAAGTCTGAATATTTGTGCTCTTGGCCTCAGGTGGCCCTGAAGAGAACAATTTAAGATCATTCTCCAAGGCTGTATATTCCTGTGACAATGATGGATAACTCACATGAAATAAGAAAAATGCCATGTTTGATAATTTTGGTGGTGTTTTTTTCTTGGGGTTTGTAACAGAGAATTTCTTTTTTTCTTCATCTTCAAATATAAGAGTAATTTTTTCTGCCAAAAAATTAAAGCAAGCTAAAGCTGAGTTGTGGGTCAAGAAAAACTTTATCTTTAATAAAGGGTCAAAAATTGACACACATACTTCTTGTGCCTTCATAATATTCTAGAGGTACTTGAAGAGCTTTGATTATATTGCATTTATTACTGGCTCTATTTTACTTATTTCATATTGATCACCAGCCTAATAGAGATATAAGAAATTCATTCAGGAAGTTTAAAGAACTAATAAGGAAAAAATGACTTACATTTTTAATATTTTTTATTGATGTAATGTGATACTTTGAGATATGACCGCATACTAA
The DNA here is from genome assembly GCA_023105745.1 of Austropuccinia psidii. Classification (NCBI taxonomy): domain Eukaryota; kingdom Fungi; phylum Basidiomycota; class Pucciniomycetes; order Pucciniales; family Sphaerophragmiaceae; genus Austropuccinia; species Austropuccinia psidii. Next base: position 26,577,036 of record JALGQZ010000015.1, read on the forward strand.
AAAAAAATTCACAAAACAAATTTACAAACCTTGTAATTTAAATAATAATCTTAAAACAAGTGAAAATTCCATAAGAAAGAATAAATTTCTGACTATATTAGGAAAAAATGAATAAAAATGTAATTTAAATTAAACCATTTTATTCCCCATCAAAAACTGAATATATGACTTTTTTGTGTCATATCTGTAAGCCCAATACTTACTGAGATGACCTGGATATATGAGCTTTTATGATCAGTGCATATATTCATGGTTTTTAGCTCATGAACTTTGTATCAAAATTATAAAGGGCTGATTGAAAAATGAATTTACCACAAAATACCTGTAAGAATAAATATATAAGCTTTATTTAGCATGTTATAAACAAGGTTAAAGTGTATAAGGGGAGATCAGGCCAAATAGCAATAGCTGTTGACCACTTTCAATTAAGAGTGGTCCAAACTTAAGAGGGAATATATATCAAGATTCTAATATCCTATACATGAATAATTATGTAATTTTAATCATAATATTAAAGATAAAAACCTGTGAAATCATGGTTTAAAGTCCAAAAATAGTAAATTCTAACAGAAAAGATGAGCTACAGGAAACATCAGCAAGTATAGAGCTTTTATGATGTAATAAAATCATCTTGGAAGCTTATTGATGAAATTACAAGCTATTATAATTAACTATTTAAATTCATTTAGCATGAAAAACTAAAAATTTATTAATGATCAAAGTTATAGCTTGAAAATGATCATTGATGATCAATAAATCTAATCTTATTTTTGAGTTTAACAGTTTAATAAGAGATAAAACTTGTGGATATTGGGATTTTGTGATTTAAAACACTATAACTCACAAAATTAAATCATTTTCAATGCTTATTATGTCAGAAAATTAGAGCTATAGTGATAAATCTAAAAAAATGTTGTAATAATGAGATAAAAAGGTTGAATAATGATGCAATCATCACCAAACCTTAATATAATAATTAATTCCAGTGTATAACATAAGTAAAAATCTAATAGAGGGTATCTGGTCACTAGAAGGAAGGATCTTCACAGCAAAAGGATCCCTTCTTCCTCTATTTTCTCCTCAGACACAAAAAAAACAATAAAAAGGTAAATTTCTCTATTCTTTAATATAAAGCTCTTACATTATTAAATACAAAATTTTTATGTTATATTAATCACTATTTTATATTATATTTCATCAAATTTTTATTTTAATTTATTAAATTCTCTTAAAATCTTTAAATACATGTAAAAAATATTAAAATTTGTAATCCTTACTAATTTTTATTTGAAATACAATTTGAATGTGTTCAATTTAAATTATTAGGTCTAAATTTATTCAAAATTATCATTTTAAGTGTTAAAAATAAGTTATTTCCCCTTATTATAATATTTTTCTCAATTATTATTAATAATAATTTAATTATTAATATATAACTTGAATATTGGGAATATGATTGTTATAAATTGTTAATTATTTAAAAATTTCAATTTTTCACACATTTATTAATTGTTAATAACATTAATAAATAGCCATAAATAAACTAATTTATCTTATATTTATAGATTATTTCTATAATATAATCTATGATAATTTATTAATTGTTAATATTAGAATCATTTTCATGCATTAATTATAATAATTATTTTGAATATTATTAATCATTGAACTTAGGAAATTCATAGTACAATAAGTAGAATATTAGTAATTTTTACTTATTTTTTCATAGTAAAACCTTACATATAAGGTAGATAGGGAGTTTATTATTGGTAATGAGATATCTGGGGGGCTGAAGAAAATTTAGAATTTCTTTTACCTTGTTCCATTTAAGGGGTGAGAGGTGATATAATACAAAATTTAGAGTGCTTAAAAATAAATAATATTCCCCTTTGAGGTCCTATGCTTGTGTGAGAATGTTGTAATTTGAATTCCAGAATATTAAAGAATTAGGAATAGGATTAATATTCCCCTTTGAGGTCCTATGCTTGTGTGAGAATGTTGTAATTTGAGCCCAGAATATACAAGAATTAGAAAGAAGATTAGTTTCTTTGGTAGGTTTAAATTCATCATTTACCATGAGCTTGACAGTTTTTGCAAATATTTTTCCCTTTTGTGGGCTTTGATGAAAACACAATACAAGGCAAGAAATTTGTGAAATTATTGAGTTATAGCTCATATTATACCCATCAGAATGATAAAAACAGTTTGAAATGAACATTTTTACACTGGGCCCTTCAGGACTGGAGGGAAATTCAGGTGTCAGCTGTGCAAGGGAACTAATTTCTTTGCAAGCAGCCAAGTGAATAGTGTGTGCCATGCACCATATTGCTTGAGTTTTGGAATAGAATGAGTTGCAAATCCCTTTATCTCATTTTCCATGTGGGATTTTACAGATGAATTATATTATCTGTATTGATGCAAATATTTTTATTTTTGATATTCTTTCAGGACAAAATATTCCTAAATATTTTGGAAAGTGCAGCACCTGAAGGAGCACCTAAAAATGTAATCAGCTTATAACACACAAAAAAAGAATCAATGAACTTGAATACTTAACTTAAAATTAAGTGAGGCCCAAAATAATGAGAAAAGGGTTAAAATACCTTTCAAGATAGTGGCCTGTTACTACCTTTAGGGCTGGTCCCTGTTTCAGCCCTAAGTTATAAAAAGCTCCCATAGTCCAAGAGGGTTTTCTGGATATGCTCTTCATGAAAAAATAAGACACTTTACAGATGAGCAGTCAATGATATTTGCTGCACCATAATACTCAAGACACCAGTGTTTAAAATAGGGGGTGTCAAAGTTACCAAATCCCACACTCAAAATCCCGAGTTTTTTTTTGCCAAAATCCCGGATTAGTTTTTTGGGATTTGGGAAATCCCACACCTCAAGAGGTGAGGTATTTTGAGGTACAAAAAAACAGGTTTTTTGGTACCAAATCCCGCCTTTAGCTTCCCATAAAGGGACATTTTTCAAACACACAACTCAGTAAGGGCATGTTAAATTGCATAAAAATTTCCTTCTCTTTCATAAAATCTAAATACACTCATCATTTATTAAGTTATTTGATTTCAAATTGCATTTACTACAAGCCTTTTCTTCATTTACCATGCCCAAGGCATCGCAAAAGCTACCTTTACTTCAGACCTTGAACTCACTTCAGTTTATTGATGCTCTCAACTCTGATAGTGATTCTGATATCCAGGAAGATATAATCTTATTAGATATGATAACATCACAAAGATACATCAATCCTCGTAGAAGATATCCATCTCATTACATGTATACGATGAATGATTTACAGACATTATCATATGAAAAGTTTCGACAGCTATGTAGGACCACACATGAATAATTTGAAAAATTGGTTGCACAAATTCAAGCTAATAAAACCTTTCAAAACTCATCACAAAACAAACAACGCAATCCTGCCATCCAATTGGCTGTGGCATTATCAAGGCTAGGATCAAATGGAAATGGGGCCGCTTTGAGAAAGATTGGAATGTTGTTTGGAATTAGCCATGGGGCTATTGTGTTGTACACTCAAAGAGTCATTCAGATATTAATGAAGTTTAAGAAAAAAGTGATTGTGTGGCCAACAATAGAACAACGCAGAGAGATGTCTCAAGTAATGCAAGCAGAAGGCTTCCCTGGGTGCATTGGGTTTATTTATGGGAGTCTCATACCATTATCACAATGTCCTCCCAATGATGGTGAAGTGTATTTTGATTGCAAAAAAAGGTAAGCTGTTTAATCTCTATTCTTTATTTCAATCTTACTGATGGTTTAAATGTAAGGTATTCTATGTCAATACAACTGGTTTGCAATATCAACAAACAGTTCACTGCTCTGCATTTTGGTTGTACTGGGTCACTTCATGATTCAAATGTCTATCAAAATATGAAAATAGCACAAACACCTCAAGAGTTTTATGAAAAGGATCAGTACTTACTTGCAGATTCAGCATATGCAAGCTCTCCTTGGGTTGTTCCAGAATATAAGGGAGTTGTAGCACAGAATGAAGACAACCATTCTTTCAATTACTGTCTAGCAAAATCAAGGGTCAGAATCAAGAATGCAATTGTAATTTTGAAGGGGATGTGGTTTTCTCTAAGGAAAATGAAAAATCAAATGAGGGATAATCATGAAATTGAATATTCTGTTAGTTGGGTTGTGTCTTGCACGATTTTACATAATATGTTAGCTCAAATTGGTGATGAGTGGTTTGATTTATATGAAGATGATGATCCACCACATGCAGAAAATCTGGCCAACAATGACATTGGGGAAGATGTGGTAAATATGCGTTAAAAAATCAAACCAATCACTTTGGCATGGAAAAATAGTCAATTGTAAATTTCATCAGGACCAATGTTTTATAAACTTAATTTATTGGCATACAATGGAGTGGAGATGTTATTCATAAAATAAAAGTATTTACAATCAATATTTTTTAGTTCTTTTTTGATCATGCATATTTCTTTCAAAGTACCCATTGACTCTTGAATTAATTTTGGTGGGTGTCATTTTCAAGAATTTGTCACCTACATTAAATAATTTATGGTTTATTTGAAAAGAACATCCAAAATGAGTAATTTTGTCATGATTGATAATTTCTGGAGGTGGTTTTGTTTTATGATGAACCATTGTTGATGTCTTACAAAGAATTTCCATGATGCCAGGTTTTTTTGAAAAATCAATCTCCATTTTCAATTCGGGGAAGTGTAAGCCATGTCCAGAGGGGGTGAATACAGTTGGAAGTGGATGGAAATCTTTTTTTTATACAAAAGAAAATATACCATAAGTCCAGGCATTGAGATTGTTTAAGTCTTTGTGTGGCTTATTGAAAAATCCATCTTGGGTGACAATGACATTGGTAAATGATTTGAATTCTTCCTTGGGATTGGCAGAAGTCCATTCTAGTTGACTGAAATTGGGTAATTTGGCTGCTTCCATTAATGATTGATTTTCATTTGCGGCTAATTTTGAAAAATGGGAGATTCTTGAGTAAACAAATTTGTCATATTGATGAAGCTTGATACATTGATTTTTATCTGTTTCAATTTGATGAGGAGTTAAACCAGGTTTTCTGGAGTAAACACCTAATAATTTTGTAATTAGTCAGTAATTATTAAGGTAATATGCCAAAAATATCACACACCTGCAGATTTTCCAGCATCAGAACCAGATCTAAACCCAATACCTTTCATAATTCCACCTTGGAGTTGCTTATTGGTTTTAATTTGTTTTCAATTTTGAGATAAGGACATTAATGTCATGATGATGTTTTGCAGCATTTGAGAGTGGCCAGAAGAATTATCAAATGGGGTTATTTCATATATGATGACAGGCAAAAACGGCTTGGTTGTTTTATTAATGAGGATATAAGGATGGGGGAGAGTGTTAAGTGATGGAAGTTTTAACTATGAGGCATTGGCAGATTTCTTGTCAATCAAAATTGTTGAAAATTTTTTAAATTCTTTTTTTGAATGGCCAAGGTGAGAAATTATTTGTTTTGAATCATGGATGTGTTGTCTTTGTCTTTGGGTGAGCTTTCTTTTATTATTTAATTTGGTATTATTATCCTCATGATGTTCTATATTTGGTTTAGTCCTAACCATGACATCAAGAGGAGCAATATGAGCTTCATCATCTTTCAAATCATTCTGATGATGTGCTGAGTCTGGTTTAGTCCTAACCATGACATCATCAAAATGATTGGAAGAATGAGAGAGAGGAGGAGATTTTTTTTGAACTTTAAGGATGATGGAAGGGATGGGAAATGAAATGACATTGCAAAATAAATTCTTATAATTAATCCTCCCCTATATGAACAAATAAATAAAAAAGTGAAACAAAAATTAAAGTAAAAAATCAATCAAGGGTCAGTAATGATTATTATCCAAAAAAAAAAAAATAAAAGAAAATATCATTATCAGTAAATGATTTTTAAAATAAAATAAATGAATAAAAAAAATCAAAAAAAAAATCATCAGTAAAAAAAAGATCATTATCAGTAAATGATTTTTGAAATAAAATGAATGAATTAAAAAAAAATCATTATCAGTAAATGATTTTTGAAATAAAATAAATGATTAAAAAAAAACATTATCAGTAAATGATTTTTGAAATAAAATAAACGATTGAAAAAAATACTCAGTAAAAAAAAAATCATTATCAGTAAATGATTTTTGAAATAAAATAAATGAATTAAAAAAAATCATTATCAGTAAATGATTTTTGAAATAAAATAAATGAATGAAAAAAATCAAAAAAAAACATCAGTAAAATATTATTCAAATTAAATAAATGAATAATAAGAAAAAAAATCAAATGAAATCAGTTTGCACATTCAATAAATGAAAAAGAAATGTTGATTATTGAAAAAAAAATATCATCAGTATTTTTTTTTAATTAAATGATAGAATTAAAAAAAGAAAAAAGAAAATTAAAATAATCATTCTAACAGCCTCTGGGGGCCATTAGAATTGAAAATAACTAAAAAGCCTCCAAATCAATTTGGAATCGATTCGGAGCAATTTGAAGGCCTCAGGCCCTGGCACCTCCCAGGAGCCTATTTGGGAGGTTCCAGGGCTAGTGAGGTGGGGGGTTTTGGGGGGTGGGCCATAAAATGACATTTTCATAAAAAAGGAAAAAAGCCGTCATCTAATTTGATTTTTGAACAGACTTCATATAAATTCTCAATGCAAAACTTGCCCAAATTTTCAAATCTGTCAGAAATTTCAAATAAATGTCATATGAAATTGAAATTGCAAGTTGGTGCCCCAATTATGCATAAACATTGAAATTTCCATTTGGTAATAAAGTGGAGCTAGATTTCATTACATAAGATCAATAATTAAGCATAAACATAAGATTTATTGAACAAGCACCACATATAAATTGATCACATTACATATATGTAATAAGTTATTTTTTATTGATTAATGCCAGAATGCATTCCAGCTCCCCAATTTGCCTGCTTGATGACAATGCTGCTATAGTGAGATCCATCTGGCATTTCTTTTCCTTCAATTCCAATTCACAAATCCACTTTTCTTTTTCAAATTCATATTTCTTCGTATGTTGCTTCTCCTCGAACTCCATTTGCTTTTGAAACTTGACTTCTTCAAACCGTTGCTTGCTTTCTCTTCATTCCACCTCTCCCTGTGCCACTCCAAACAAGCATTGTCACTGGTTTCACAGGCTACAAATCATGAATTTAGTCAGTGGGATTGATCAGAGTAGCCATAAGTCCAAAACATACCCTTTTGTTGTGATTAAAGCAAATTGGCATATGTCGGTGCAAACATATCCATTGGCCTTTTCCTAGAGCTACTCTTGTCATTCAAGTTGTGTGTCAATGCTCAATCACGCTTTTGTGTTGAATGCGTTATGGATTTAATTTGCTGTTCAAAGGAGAAATAATCAATGATGGATTTCATAAGTATCAGGCTTAAACATACTTACTGATTCATCTTGAAGGTTTTCCACTTGAACCAAGTCATCTTCATTATGAACCAAAGGAACAAGATTGAGAGGTGAGTCCAATCCATTATTCTCCTTTAAAAAGCACATGAACTTTAATTATAACAGGTAAAAAAAGGAAGAGACAATGAATTACCTTATTGGGCAAAACATCATCATCATCACCATTTAAGCTGTCTTTTTCTTGTGAATCATAGCTTGCAACCAGAGTGACATTGGGCTTGTGGCCAAAGAGCGCATCCATTTCAGCATAGCAAGGACACATACTTTCAAGCTTTTCACTCATTTACTTTATTCCTTTACTCTCATCTTCTTCCGTTATTCCAGCCCCAGTTAAATTCTCAAATTTTTTTGCTGCCATATATTTCTTTTTATATGTTCGCCATTGATCTCAGATTCTGCTTGAACTAAGGTTTAGTCAATTACGTTATTTTTTGTTGCCCTAAATGGCCATAAGCTGAAATCCATGCTGCTTTGATGAGGGAGGTCTTCCAATAGATGTTGAACCACTAGTACCAAAACATGACTCGAAATTGGCTTTGACTGAAAGCCAATTAATCATGGTTAAATAATCTGTACGTATTAAGTGACCTGATGGATGAGACAGGCCAGAGGTGATCTTCATATCTGTCTTGATTTGTCTTGCTTTGGATTGAGGCATTATTATATGGATGAAGAAGTATAAATGGACTGTAAGCTGTTCAGTCAGATTGTCCAAAATGGAGTGTAGAAGAATATGTTGTGCAGGTATGAATTGTGAGTACTCATTTGGGTTAGGTTTCAAGCTGAAATCCCAGATGCATGGGATTTGGTCAAAATACCAGGGGAATCAGTTAAAATGCCATGGTATTTACACATAAAAAACCCGGGATTTAGTGTTGGGATTTGGGTTCCAAATCCCGCATTATTTTAAGGCGGGATTTGGTGACTTTGACACCCCCTAATATCAAGATAAGCATGGAAATATTTTGATTTGGTTATGGAGAGAGGGAGATCACAATCAGATAGGAAATACACAAGTGATGTCTTGAGGCTTCCAAGCAGCAATGTTTGCAAAAATTGGATTGTTGGATTAAAAAAAGTAAAAATTGGTTGAAAATGGATACCTTTTTTGGGTTTTTTGCTTGGAAATAACTGTCAAGGCTTCCAAGGGACATTTCCAATTTTTGTTGGGGTTGGCCAGATGATGAAGGTGGTAAGGTGATCAGTAATTTCTTTGTTTCTCCCAGTGAAATCAAGTTTAAGTTTTCTGGAATTCTTTTCTGTGGAAATAAATGAAGCTACACTGAAAAAAGCCTTTGTCAATTGTTATAAAATATAGAAAAACCCACAATAATTTGGATTTGGAACATGCATCACTGTTAGACACTTGGGTTCCATCAATTTTTGTTGGTGTTGTGAGTTGAGATGGACAATTGGCTGACATGAAAATTTGAGTTTTTAGACAGGAAAAACAGGTTGAAAAAAAGAAAACAGCAAATAAAAACCCATGTAAGTTCTTGAAAGTCATTGAGGAAAAAACAGATAATTGTGAAGCCCAAAAAATAACAAAGAAAAAAATGGGGAAGAGGAACATAAAAAAAAGGGTATGGTAATGAGGAAAAACACTAGGTGGGGAGACAAAAAATAAGATGGGGCCACAGAAAAAAAGGAAATTAAGTGGGTGATTGGGCCTGGGGAAGGGAAGTAGTTGGGATTAAACAGTCCCCTTAACCCCCTTCTAACCCTGACCTGCAGCAAGGGTTAAGGAGCAGGGAGAATTTTTTGACTGAAAATTCCCTGTAGTCATAGCCAGTTGAGGTATTGTAAGTCCAAATGGGATGGTATTACCATGGAAGGCACCCTTACAGTTGGCTTTGTAAGCAGGGATTATGGTATCTTGACTTAAAAACATAGGCTTTAGTGTGGTATTTGTACTTTACCAGAAAGTAAATTGGGGGTTAGTAGGTTTGACATCCCCTAATGTGGGATTTAATTTTAAGAAAAATAAGTTTTTTTACCTAGATTTTTCTTTGAGAGATGAATTTAGTTTGATTTTAAATTAAGAAATCTCAAATCAGGATTAATATGTGACATAAAAGCACTTTTTTTTGAGAACAAACTCTATTTAAAAAGCTTCATAGCTTATAAAAATGTGTCTTTCCCTGACTAGGAAAAAGATGTATGAGTTATGTTTCCAACTTTGAAAATTAAAATAAACAGTCATAAAAAGTGTAGAGCTTTCTTCTCATTCTTGATAAAAGCTTCAATACTATATTTCAGTATTGCTGAAGCAAGAATGTTTATTTTTTCCATTTCTTGCTTCATCTTGAATTTACTTGATGTTGTAAAATATGTGTTCTCAATGCAATATTCCCGTTGATATGCGTAGCTAAAGGGATGTGAGTCTCGCTGGGTTTGTCATCCTCTCTCTATCCTTCATAGCCAAAATTTGTAAAATGATGCTTAACTACCTCTTAACTTCTCAAACTGACCGCCAATCAACATGCTCTGGCTTCGAAGTTGTTTAAATTGTCGATTGAATTGAGCTATTAACTCTCTCATGGCAGCCTGTTTTCCAAAAAAGCAAAATCAAAAATAATCAGAGGAACAAAGTAAATCAGCGTTTATCTACCAATTAAAAAATGTCTTCTGACCTCATTAGTGGCTTTAATTGCGGATTTTTTAAATTCATGACGAACCCAAGCAATTGTTTCTCTTCTTACTTCGTTCGTTCCAAGGCCTTTAATTAATGGAAAGTATTATAAGCGCACAAAATTCGGAATGATCAACGTCAAACGTGTATAAGACGTGAAAAAATCTTTTTTACTCATAAAAAATACATTATGAAAAATAAATGAAAGTATTTACATCGAGTTTCTCTTAATGTTTTCCTATACAAAGACATTAGTTTCGCCTGAAGTAAAAACTAAAAAAAAAAAAACACATTTTGCAATAAATAAATAAGGACATAGAGGTGAATGACATATTATCGTACGTTTTCAATAAATCGAGTAGAAAGAAGTTAAGAGCAATGACAAATTACCAACGTATTTTAAATCCAAGCCATCGCTTGGGAGTCGACTTTGAAGTTGACGAAAACTTATTAACATGATAAGCTGGTCTCCGATGGCGGTTGGTAGCCTCTGATTTGGTCAGGGGCTTGGTGACCTTACTGTCTCTCATTCGATTCTTTTCCAGGACGGCTTTATGCGCCAAACCCAAAATAGCTCTATACCGGGTGCTGTCCTAGCCGCGTCATACTGGTCAACAGCTTATTTTGTGGATTCCAGGTTGAATCTCGTTGGCAGAGCCACCACGATCAAAATCAAGATAATCAAGACAAGCTCCTTACGAATTGGAAAATGAACCACTTCCCTGGCACCTCTTGGGGAAAGCCCCGTGATGACGCTTTTGATCCATATGCAACTTTTCCGATTTGTAGCTCCAAGGCACCCAAGCATGACTCCTTTACCGAAGGAGTCCAACGCACTCAGTGAGTTTGCATGCCACCTTTTTCGCCTGTTGGGTGGTACTCATCGTACTGATCTGGCTTCTTGTTTAGACAGCCGATTGTTACTGGAACCTCTGTCTTGGGCATCAAGTATAAGGGCGGTGTGATGCTAGCGGCAGATATGCTTGGTAATCCAAACCAGTTTTTTGTTCCCTTTTTAAGCTGAGAGCTGTGATCAAGATTGAAGGAGCTCCAAAATCTGACCAAAAGGTAGCATTGTTCTGTTCCGGTCAAAAAATTACCAGCCTCTTACGGTTCTCTGGCACGTTTTAAGGACATTCGGCGTCTTGTGCCCGTTGGGGAACACACCGTTATCGGCGCTGGTGGTGATCTTTCGGATTTTCAATACATTCAGAAAACCTTAGAGGCCCGCTTGTATGTTTACATTCATTCATCAAAATCATCCACCCCACTGATTTTCTAAATGTCTTTCCAACCTTTGACCAGAGTTGAGGAAATACTTGCCGATGATGGTCACATCCTAACAACTCCTCAGATTTTTGAATACCTCGCTAGAATTATGTACAATCGACGCTCAAAAGGAAATCCTTTGTGGAACTCGTTTGTCGTTGGTGGTGTCGATAAACTGTCGGGACAACCCTTTCTATCGTACGTTGACCTACTCGGTACGACTTATGCGGCTCCAAGCATTGCAACTGGTTATGGAAGTTACATTGCCCAACCAATCTTGCGCAAAGTATTGGATGATTTACCAAATGGCTCAGATGATTTAGAGGCTGACACGGCCCGGAAGACTCTCGAAGAATGTATGAGGGTTCTCTTTTACAGAGACGCCAGAAGTTTGAATAAAGTTGGCCTTTTTTTTCTGTTTTAAATAGTGACATGATCCACTCATCACACTTGCTTCTGACGACTCACAGTTTCAAATTGCCAATGTGACTCTAGGTGGGGTAGAAATTAGTGAGCCCATACAAGCTCCAACTGAATGGGGATTTGCAGAGCAGCTTCGAGGGTAAGTTGGACAATACATCTCCGTCATGCGAAACTACTTCTGGACTGAAATTCTTGTTCCCGTTAACCCCTTTATCGTCATTAGCTACGGGCCGCAAACCCAATGAAGATGCCTATGCAGAAAGTTGTATCCTGTCCCAACCTGAAAATTTCGGCTCAATTCCACTTTGACAAAACTCAATAGGGTTGAGCTGATACTCTCAGCGTAAAAGTTTTAATGATAAAATGTAAAGATGACACTAGCTAGAAAGGACCGAGTTTTACTAAGACTTTCTTTAGTTGGGCTGTATTTTGTTTCAACAAAAAGTTGATGTATTTGAGTATCGCCATCTGCGTGAGCTGGGAAAATTCTTTTCATCCTGTGATGCAAATGCAATGAGTTGGATGGCTCTAGAGTGCAAGACCATCTTAGTCTCAACTTGAATGCAGTGAAAGAAAAACGCACCCTGACGGTACCCTCTTGCCTTTATGGTAATGTTTGTGGTGGGGTCTTCCACTTTCAAAACCAATGGTAATTTGCAATTATTTGGCAAAGTGGCTGTTTCCTAAACATTTTGAGAGCAAGAGCATATAAGTCCTTTTGGCTTTGAAGCTTTGAAGACTATTGTCATTACTGCTGAAAGTATTATGGTTCCATCTATGCTCTATGGAGTAAAGTCATCAAAAAGCATCTTAAAAAAACTATTTCCTCAAGTCCATCAAGTAAAGTAATTTGAACCTTCTTGCAGCCCCATGTTTCAGTTGTCAATTACTATTGATCTTACTGAAAATCCTTTAATTTCTGATTCCACAAGGTAACAATTGTTTTTTTCTAAAAAAAACATGCAATAAATGTGTGTGCTATAAATGAATTTGTTTTTATTAAGCTTTATTAATGTTGATACAATGTTTTTTTTATTTCACAAATTACATGATTTATTACATAAAAATGGATTGAAATTCAATTTGAAATAAAAAACAATCATTTTTTTTAAAAAAAATGAATGTATTTAATTGAAAAAATAATTAAACGTTTACAACTTTTAGTTAGAATTATAAAATAAGATAAAAATAATAATAATGAAACTCTCTTATTAAATTTATAATAATAATGATAATAATAATAATAATAATAATAGGCTCTTATTAGACCATTAAATATAACATCTCTCAACAAGAGGCTCAAGACTTTATAATAGACTTGAAGTTAATATTTACAACTGGAATACTATCATTTTGCTATAATATGAACCTTCAAGTTTGTATTTCAAGCAAACAACATATATCAATTACAAATCAAAAAATTAATTTGATTATTAGCTTAATTGAAATTGGAACTGAATATACCTATATAATTTGGGATCTTTTATTAAATTAATGGAATGTATAGTCAAGTAATGATAATTATGGTGAAAATAATCATAATAATTCACCTATCTACTATTTTAGAAGAAAGTAAAAAAAATGCCTTTCAAAAATTATAAATTTTGATTGAGTCTTTTGAGCTCTCAATTTATTTGTGCAGACCATGAAAGTTCATAATTGAAAATTTTTCTATTTCATTGGATAGACAAATCACATTTTATTTGTCTTAATTCACTATTTTTTAACTGAAACTGTATTTTATTCAAAGACTCAATCATCCATTCACAGACAGATAAATCAATTTTAAAGTACTTAATGTAATTGAATTTATGGATGACTGTTTACAGCTTTAATATTTAGGAACACTTTTTGGGATTATCAGTAGTTTTTTACGGTATAATGTGATAATTGAAAATCCCAGTATCTTACACATCATAATTTCAAAAATTCAAAATTATAAGGATAATTTTCACTTTTATAAATAAAAACAAAATACATGTTCCTCAAAAAGCCTACTTATCTAAGACAGAAAAAATATTTGTATGTCTTTATTTCATGTTAAAACTGATACTTATCATTTTCCAATTTCCTTTTTATCAACTATTAGTTTTATGTGAAAAAATGAGAAGGACCATAGTTTTTTGATTCAATATGAGAGGTTTGATTTAAAATGTGTTTTTCATAATATGTTTTCTATCCTAAAATTGAATTCATAGCTCTCTATAATCAGAAAGGTTGATATGTTAGTTCTAAGTATTTCACTTTTTTTATTCAAAATGAAATTGTAAATACTTATATATTCAAAAAAAGATTTAATAAACTAAATTTTAAGTAATCAAAATTTCCATCATAAAATGAGGAATTTGATTTATTGTTTTAACTTATCAGATTTAAATACTCAAAATTAAATTGAATTTTGACCAAGGTGATTGAAGTTCGTGCAGTTTTCTTTCTTTTCAATCTCAAAGAATTTAAGAGAAAACATTAATATTCTTTGTTTATTTTATTGTTAAGAGATAAAGTAGAAAATAATCTGTTTTCTAGATTTTCTTTTGAGCTGTAATGGAAAAGTTAAATTTATATTTTCTTCCATATTATGTTCTGAATTTAAGCTTGGACCAATTTCAAATGGTAATTCTGTCCAACTTTGAATTATTCTCAATTTTGTTTTCAATTATTTAATTTTATGATTTCAAAAACTCAAAGCTTTGTTATATCAATTCAAAAGAAGTAAATCTGTGATATTCTGGATAATTTTTGATTTGGAAAATTAAAATAATAGTTATTCCTTGATTAAATGAAATTTATTAATAAAAATTATACATTATTTGGTAAATTGAATTTAAAAAAAAAAATATTTTCTCATCCTAAATGCAAAATGAAGAAGTATAAATTATGATTTAGCTACTTTGGAATTTGGTTAAGGTTGGGAGTTAGTTCAAAGAATAAAATAAAATGGTATTATTTATGGAAACTAGTAAGGATATATTTGACAGATTTTTATTTTACAATTTATTCAAATAAAAATCATATATATAAATTAATTTTCTTATTCAAAATGAAGAATCACTATTTGATAGTTTTGATATTTTTGATTTGAATATGAAAGAGAAATTGAAACTCAAAATTTGTTTCATTTTCAATTTTTTAGTAATTCATGAGAAAAAGGATATTATGACGGTAAATGTTGAAATAATTTAATTTTGTATTTTATTGATATTTTTAATAGTAATTCATTTGAGGTAAAATTGAGATATATTTGTTGTTATATTTAGTTGAAAAGTGAAAGAAATTTATTCTTTTAAGAAGAAAATATCAGCTCTTTTCTCTTTTTTTAAGTAAATATAAGAAATAACTCAGAAACACATTTCTTGTCCATTTTTAGGTGTTTAATATTTAGAGGGAAACTAAGATAAACAATGGTAACAATATATCTTCTAGTATCTTCATTCTTCAATTTCAAATGGAATAAATTGGGATTACTTTAAAAAAAGTGCCTTAGTAAAAAATTCTCGATAAGTTGGGCCAATTAGCTTCAATAGATTGTTATTTTAAATTTAAAAAGTAAAATCTATTCAAGAAAACTTATTTCTTTATGCCGGATTTATGAAATTACTTCTGTTTTTTAATAGGAGTTTCACTGAGAAATAATCAGAATATTTGAAAAATAGTAAACCACAATATGAAAATTGCTAATATTGAATGAAACTTATTTTGAGGTCAGCTATTTTTTGCAAACAAATGAAATAATTAATTCAATATATCCCGTAAATTTTTCTCCATTGACTAGAATTCCTGAGATTTCAAGCTTAAAATAAAAGCTTTTAGCTCTATACACAAATATTTTAAAATAGAATGTTGAGATTAATCAGTATTTTCTGTGAAAGAAATTTCAATTAAATTTTGAAATTTTTCTTAAATAATTCCAAAAAAATAGGCTTGAAATAATGTTTCATAAATAGTTTTCCTTCCTTTTGAATATTCATTTCTTTTAAGAATAATTGAAAATTTTTTTAAAATAAGAATTCTATAAGGATATTAGATTAAAGGATTAATGAGGCTTTAAGAAACAAATTTTAAAAATAAATTGAGAGAGCCTTTGGAAAATATTATATGAAGGTTTGTGTGAAATCAAATTTTTAAAATTAATTTTTAATATATTATTCTAATATTAATGCAGAAAATATTTGATAAATTCAAATGAAAATATTTTTGATCATATAGTTCAAGGAGGGTTATTTTATTTTCAAATGATTTTTTAATTAGAAGGAAAAATATTTTTGGAAGGTCTTATAAAATGACTCAAAATTGTTGAGAAATATAATTTTTGAGATTGTAAATTTCGTCTTTTTAATTTATTTCTATTGTAAGAAAACTATAAAGAAGTAGATGATTTGGTTTTACAAAGTCTGGAAGCTCTTTTTTATTATCACATTTTTTAATGCAGCTTTGGGTTAAAAGTAACATAAAGAGAGAATAACATTTTGGACTGACTTTTATGTTATTATTCCCATATATTATTACATAAAATATTTCTTTGAGAATTAGTGCTCAATATATGAAAAGGGAAAATGTTATTAAATACTCTAATTTGATGATATTAATATTCTTGGAATAACATCAAGATAATATATATTGAGATTATTATCTAAATGGTATAATGCAAGGTTTTGGAGTGATTTAATAGACTTATAATATCTCATTACAGAATATTCTTTCAATTTGAGAATTTATGCACCCATAATGTGTTATTGGGAAGTGGTCAAGACTCTAGTATGATAAACTAGGAGAAAGAAATAAAGTGTGACTTTAGAATCTTTTCTAAAGGTTCTTAAGAAAGTATTTTTAAAACTTGTGAAGTTTTCTGTATGAAATTATCTATTAATTTATAGGAAAAATTAATATTTGAAGGATTTAAATTCCTAGGCTTCAGGACCAGGTGTTGTTTATGGCTCTAGTTATAATTAATTTTATTTCTTTATTTAAATATATAATGGACTGAAAAATTCCCAATTTAATTAATATTTAGTATAAAGATTAGTATTTAACTTAAGTTCTGACTAAATGATTCAATTTCTTTACTGAATAAATTATTTATGATTCCAAATATAGAATTGATTTAGGAAAAATTATCTGTTATTATTATTCTTTATGTTGAAAATATTCTTTATTAATTTATATTTTTTTCTTATAGACTCATAAATGAAAATATTAATTCCCCTTATTTTGGAATGGAAATTGATATGTATGTCTTTGTTTTTGCTCAAATTTGAGAAGAAGAAAGGTATATCTTTCAGACTAATATTGCTTATTATATGACTCCTGTTTATTGATGGATTATATAATTATTTAATGAATTTTTTTTTCCTTGGTATTTTGGACAATTCATTTTTCATATTGTCTTCTATTTACTGAAAAATTGGATGCTTTATGTTTTTAATTCTAAATAATTATTTAAACTTTGAGCTATTTGATCTTCCTTAACAGAATTGGGTGTCATTTTTTCAATAGTTTATTTCAAGAGTCCTTAAAACCCCAAGAATAAAATTAGTAACAATTTTACAAAATAAAGTATGTGTAACCAATACCTAGTGATGGGAAGAATTTTTGAGTTTTATTGATAGCTTATTACTCAATTTTCATTTGTGCTAAGCTGGGGGTGAAGGGTTTTTTCAACATTGAGGTTCAGCGAAATGATTAATTTAATTTTATGTATATTCTAGTCATCCTTTGTATGTTGAGGTGAAAATAATAAATGAATTTCTATAAAAACCTATCAAAAAAGAAAAGAGTTGATTAGCTAATACAAATTCTTTTCTAAATAAGATATTTATTTACCATCATCCAGAATGATTCTTAAAAAAGCCTTGGTTTAGTAATAAACTTAATATAAAAATGTGATATAGTAAAATTTAGCTCTTTAAGTAATCTTGGATTATTTTATAAGAGTTTTTTCCAATGGACCAAAGACCATACTTTTTTGAATATTAATAAAAGAAAAGGCTTTGAAAAATTTTTTAGCTATTGATAATTAGAATTACGAATTAAAGTTCTTATTTAGAATAATTTCGATTGAAATAAATATATTTGTAGAATGGAAATATTTATATCTTGGGAATTCTGAATTATTATAATATTATTGGGTGTGGTCTTGGAGACTTCACTTTTGTTTTTTAAATAAAAAAAACTAGATTAATATTCAGTTTAAGTAAATTTATAAGCTATTATAAATAATTGAAATTTCAATCTTGAATTTTGATTAAGTATCATTCAGTATCAATCTTATCAAATGGAATATTTTAATGAAAAAATAACTTATTTCTAAAATATTTTAAAATATTATCACTTGATAGTAATATATTCTTCTTTTAGGTTTAAATTTAAATTTTGATCTAAAAATTAATGAGCTTTCAGCTTCCATAATACTATGAGATACTTATTTATAAGAATAATCAAGTTGATCCTTGTATTTTTAAGTTCAGCTAAAACCTACTTCATTAGATCTTGTGCATATATGTAGATATAAAAATTTGGGATACCATGATAAGCTTTCCTAATATAGATTTTTTATATGCGCTTTGATTTTTTTTTTTGATTTATATGAAGGAATGATACTTATTTCTATCCAATTTTGAAAACTAATTTAGAATTTGGAATGTTTTCATTCTAGATGATAAATTAAATAAAACACTACACAATTCAAATTAATTCCTAGTAATTATTCCTAACAAGGTAGAATATATATAATAATCTACTAAATCAAATCTTAACAAATTGCTTGTATGGCTTCATAGCTCACTTTAATATAACCCAAAACAGTTTTCCTGAAATATTACTAAATCAGTTAATAAAATTTGAATTTTAAGTTAATAAATGAAATTCATATTTTTTTTCATGGAACTGATGGTGATTAAGACAATAAATATTAACTTATATTAATGAAAATTTTCTTGAATAATTACTAAAATCACAAGAAGAATTTGAGAAAAGTATCAAGCTTACTTAAGTTTTGAATTTTACCAAGTTTCTCAAAGAGAATTCTGGTTTCAAAAAATATAAAGATTCAGAACAATTTTTCAAAGTTGAAATCTAGAAGGTTATGATTAACAAATTTCAAATTATATAATGAATATTTTTGAAGTTTAGTCCAAATTGCAATCATATTGTATTATCATTAGAAGTATATCACTGAAAATATATAAATATTTCTCAAAACAACTTGGTTGAATTTGTGTGATATCAAAGAAATGAAAAAACCAAAAGCTATAATGAATATCCCATCTTACAGCTTAATATTTATAATTAATTGAAGAATCAAAGTCAAATAAGAAATAATCATAAAATAAAGATAAATTAAAAAATAATTGGATTAGTAATCATTAATAAAGAGCAGAAATTTCAAAAAGGAAGCTGAATAAATATCATAATTAATATTCTTGAAAAAAAAAGTTCATAATTTTTTAAATTTTACCAAAAATTTTTTCAAGATGTGTCTTTATAATTTTTGTGAAGAAAGATTTATAAAATAAGAAAAGTCCTCATTTAATCATATCTTGTAATTAAAAGAATCCTTGTAGGTTAAAGTATTACTACTTACCAATAATTGAATTTCAGTGTACAATAAAATAATGTGTCAAGTTTTTTTATGTGTTTATTGAATAAAAATATATGAAATTGAAATTTTTATAATTCTATTGTATTTAAATTTTTATATTTTGATTGAATAATTTAAATTCAAGTTTTGAGGCAGTTTTTTTTTGAATAATTTTTGGGAATGTGTTATATATATATAGAATCAAATAATATGATAATTATTGAAAATTTATATTCAAAATGAAGAAAGAATAATGGTTATTTGATAGGGTATCTGAAAGATATTTCAATTTTTGGAATTCAAGTGATAAAAAATTAATATTCTTAAAAAAAATTGCATTTTTATATGGAAACAAGGACTCACATCTTTTTTCTACCAATACTATTCAAAAAGGCCTATAAATTACAATTATTATTCAAAGATGATTAAGGCTTCTGTCAGCCTGTGACTCAAAACCAGAGCACAAGCATGATAGCCAAAATACCATAAACCAACAGTAGAGCAAAATACCACCAAGCATGGAGCTCAGCCAAAATAGCTCATTAATTGTATTAAAAGAAAGAGTAAATACACCTCTTTACAAATATATAGCTCTCATAAACATAAGAAAAAGAATAACAAAGCTATTCCTGCTCAAAGAAAGAATTAAGCATAAACCTTAATTTTTACCGCTCATCTAAAATCCAAAGAAAGAGGCAGAACACAATCAAATTGGTGTTCAAATTGAATCTCTCAGTCAGGGATATTCAATGATACTAGCCAAATAAAGCTAGAATAAGAATGACAGAGGTTATGGCCAAAATTAAGCCAAATAAGGGTGAATGACATATTCACCTCACATCTAACTTCTACAGTTTGAGTGTGAGATACCTCAAGTAGGGTCTTCCTGTAAAAATTACAATCAGATATTCTTGATGGTGCCATCCCTTTTCTAATAATCCATCTAGAAAAGTATCCATGGAAAAAAACTGTACACATAATTTTAAAAAAATCCATATCTGAATAATGGGATTTAAAAATGGTGTGACTTTGCCATATTTATTTTACCCATACCAAATTAGATGCCATTTTTTATACCTCATTAAGGGCTAAAAGAATGAGCCAAATTTGAGCTCATTATATTTCAATTCTGAAAAGGCTATAGCAATTTTAAGGTTAAAATACCACAGTAATGTCAAAAACTCAATACTATGGGATACTATCCCTTATAATATTAGGTGACAATTCTACAAAGGTTCTTGTTTATCCTTAAATAAATTAAAGTTTGGCAATTATGGAGTCTCATACAGGATTTTTAAAGAATTCTATGTGTCATACATGTCAGAAGAGGGCCATTGGGTCCCTAAATGCAAATTTTTACACTGTATTGGTGAAAACTACTCATATGTGGTTTTGAAACCACATATGAGACCAATAAAGGGTACAAAGTGTGTTTAATAGCCACAAGCCTTTCCTTGGAAGTGATAAAATTTTCATTCCTTCTACATGGTAAGTATCAATGGTCCTTCCACCCAATTTCAGGGTAAAAAGGGACCTTTCTCTTCCCAAAAGAGAAATCCCCATCCTTCTCTTGAATTCCTACATATAAAACCTGTTTAATAGAAGTTTCACTCTTGGAAAATAACCAGGTGTAATTATAATTTAATTATTGTAGTCTTTATGATAATAATCCAATTAATAAAACTGCACCCAGGGTTTTCAACAGCACTAACCACCACTATTTACCAATAGCAAAGCCTTAAATACTATTATTATAGCATTATTTATACTTTAAATTGGTTTCACATTCATATTTGAAGCTTTACATATTATTATTAATTTATCATAGACTCAGCCTGACATTTTGGTGGCCTGGATGTGGTTTTTACCTTATTTTGAGATTTTTTGGTGGAAAAGTGATTTATTCCTCTTACTTTTATATTTAATTTAGCATAAAATCATCTTAAAAAAATAAATAATATATTATTGTTTTTTAGTGGTATATAATCATATACCACTGGTTTTTATTTTTTTATTCATTTTTGATGTGGTTTATTATAATTTAACTTCTACAGTCTTATTTGGGTGTGATGTTTGATATAAAAAAGGAAACCCTTATATACTTCTTTTTTACTTAAAAAAATGCTCCTATACTTTCAATAACATTCTTAGAAGTGTGGTTTGACATATTGATAATTTCAATTTCCCATTATATAACCACTTTTAGGATTACTCTTGTTTATTACGAGTTAATCTGTGAGATAATTTGGAAACAGTAGTAAAAAATGAACCCACAAAACATTATGTTTGATGTATAATTAATAATTTAAATTATGCCACATAATACAGGGCTCAATATGTACACATATTTTACCAGAGGCCATTCTTAGATGTGCAAACAGAATATCAGGGGCATTAACTGACATAAGTCCTCATTTTATGTTTCAGTAGAAGAACATTTCACACCACTAGAAACCAATTCACAGGGAAATACACCAGTGGAACCCTCAGACACAGATGTTCAGAATGAAAAAGGAAATAGGCACAGTGAAGCCCTCATATCCAATAACAGCTGGTAACCAATTTCCACTCAGACGACTAAAAAACTACAAAACTATGCCTCCATACATGGTAAACCAACCTTGATAACTTTGACAGGAAAGATTATCATAATTTACCCAGTTGTAACCTATAAAGGTGAATTTCCCAAAGAAGCTTAACACAAATTTGTAAAAAGCATAGTCAAAGGTAAATAATTTAAGGACAAGAATTTTTTTACTGCTAGAAAATACTAATAACATGTCCCCTGTACACCTTGGGAACCTTTCAATCCCAAGGAATCAGCCAGAGTAAATACCAGTACTTTTCATAACAAGGAGATCAGGGTCTGGAAACCATGGTTGATGGCAGAACACTCAGGGAAATCATTCCCAAACTGACATTCACCTTCTAATTCTACAGGAACCTCAAACCAGAGGACTGGAAGGATATGAATCAAGTTCTTAAGCTCCACAAAATACTCAAAGACTTATTTCAATTTAGAATGGACAACAAGAAGCTCAACCTATTTTCACACTGGGAAGAAATTGGAGAAGGCTCCAAGAACATAAGTCTCAGAGAGATACCTTTCACAGATCTTATGGTAAACACCAAAGGTTGGAATCACAACAGCCAGTTCAAACTCCTTGAGGAAATGGAAGCCAGGATAAGTGATAATAAAGCCACTATCCAATTCATATAAGAACAGTTTAAGATTCCTTCAGGTTCACAAGTAGTAAACCAACCAGACTCCCCAGTGGCTTAACACCACTCAAAAACCAGAATATCAGTGCACGAGAGTCACCATTCTTCACAATTCCAGGTGGCTTCCAGAAGAAGACAAGGATAAAAGGGAAGGAACAATACTTCTTTCAGCCAGTGGAAGAAAGATTCAGATCCAATTATACAGAAGCTGTTGAGCTTAGTTAAAGAAGTTCAAAAGAGCCAGAAATAGTTGTAAATAAATCTTATAGAATAAGTACACCTACAATTGGAAATTATATTCCCCCTCAGAAAGAAAATAATGTTGTTACACCTGAGAATAACATAAACAGTAATGAACTGTGGTTACAAATTACCCAATTTTCAGAAAAAAACTAAACAAGATTTTGAAAGAATCCATTAAAATATCTCAAGCTTACAAGAGGTAAACACTTTACAAACAAAAACCATTCATACTATTCAAGAGGATCACAATAAACTAATTAAAGCCTCAGAGGAAACCAAAAAGAGACTAAATAAAGTCTTAGAAGAGCAATATCACTGAAAGAGGGACAGTAAATACCTGGATCAAGACATAAAAAAACTTTCCAATGTCTTCCAAAAAATAAAACACACATTTCATTAATTTAATTTGATTTTTTTATTTCCTTACATGAAATAAAGTCAAAAAAAAATTGTTTAAAAAGGCATCTTTTATTTTCAGAACTGTATCCTTTTGGAAAAATATTTATAAGATATCAGGAGACTTAATAAAGTCAAACTCTCTCATTTGATATAGTATTATGGGGATTTTTCAAAATAATTAATTCACTGTAAATGACTGTAATGGTGTTTAGATTTTATTAGTTTTGGTTTCATATAACTAATATCTCTGGGAGTTAAGAAATTAATTCACTTCTGTACTCCTCTTTATTTTTGAAATCATTGAGAGAATACCTGAATTTCTACTGCATGAGGGATTATTCAAAAATAATAATAATTGAAAGATGATTTTTTTTAATAGAATCCAAATATTGAATCTCTGAAATTATAATACAAAGCTTGATTAATTTGATATCATTATTACTTGATTAATAGATAATTTAAAGAATAATATAAAGCCGAAAATTCACAAGAAACAATGAATTATTAAAAAAGAGCTGTATGGATAATATTCACTATAAAACTTTAGTATTTTATTTGAATTTGAATGTGATTTAACATTTTTTAATGTAAAATTATTCTCCAAGATTAAATACAATTAAAATGTTATAAAAAATCAAATGATCCAGTAAATTTAAATTTTTGTGATAAAATGGATTAAGATAAAAGGAAATAATATATATATATATTTTTATCTAGATATTATTCTTTGTGAAATACTTATATGTAATATTTTTCAAAACTATTTTACCTTTGAAAGGAAAGAGTTGAGCTTATAAAAAGATGAAGAAATCTAGGCTCTTTCCATAAATTTGAAAGGAAGTCTCTCTTAGTATCTAATAAACTAATTCTATTAAAGCAATAAAGTAACGTAATTAATTCAAAATTATTAATATTTGGAATCATATTTGAAACGGGTTTGGAATCACTGTATTTTTCATTATTACTACATATACTTTGAATCATTCTTCATGAGTATAAGAGCCAAGCCAAAAAATTATGTAGACAATACTTTTATTATTTACAAAATCCTAAAAAAGCAGACCACTAGGTAATGTGTTCACACCAAAAAGAGTATGAAACAAAGAAGATGACCAGTTATTTATTTATTTTTCTTTTTTTTCTATGACAGAAGTCAAAATTAATTTCTTGGAAATAATTTTAAGAAAATTGTAGGGTGCAATTATCCAGCTGAACAGTAAAATATTGTGCATGAGGAATAACATATTGAAAAGAAATGCATAAATTAATAATTTTCAATAAAGTAAGAGAGATATATATAACTCGAATTAAATCATGACTGATTGAGATTAAGTGCAAACAGTGCATATATTTACTTGTTCAAGTTTTTTTTAATAAGGGGATTTTTATTTATTCCAAAAATTTCTTAGAAGTATGGCACTCAAGGTTTAAGTTGAATATATTGACCATGCAAAAAAAAGTAGGGCATAAATACTATTTACTGGGATATTGGTGCATTCATCAAGGAAGGATATGTTCAATCTTTAATAGAAGTTTTTCTTCCAATAGAATGAGCTCATATTTCTCCTCAAGTTAGGGGAAAACTGTATGCAAGACTTTCAAATATGTAGGAGTAGTATATGAAAATTGAAAAAATATTTCTGATATTGTAAGAAGAAGGTTCTGTAAGAAAAAAATAAAGGAATCTTTGATTTGAGAAAGGGTTCTATAAGTAGCTCATGGATATTTGGAGTATTTGCCTTTGTGAAAGCTTGGAGATAATAAACTAAGGAGACTTGCCAGTGTGGTTGTTTTGAAGGTCTGGAAAGGTGACTACCAATAGAAATTGAGGGGAGTTGTAAAACAATATCAGGATCACATCTTGGTGCCTGATGCCTTTTCATCAAACCTTGAAGTTATACAGATTTTAAATAAGGTGAGATTGATTGGTGATCATGTTTAATATGATCGAACAGCTGATGAAATCTCGCTTCTTGAATTGTCTTGCCATAATATTTGCATTTGGCTTTGCAAAACAACAGATCTTTGAGAAAATCAGACACAAGTGAAATCAACAAGCGCCATGATCAGAATCTTGCTTAAGCCACTTATAAGAGCAACCAGGAGTCATTGGATTAGAGATGAAAGATAGGAAGAAAACAAAAGGTAGTAATGATATTAAATTGGAACTTGGAGAAAGTACCAAAAAAATTGATAGACGTTTTGAGAATCAAGACGAATTGAAAAAGGAAAAATTCCTTTTGAATTAAAACCCCCTATGAAAAGTACAGTACATAGGTGTCATGATTAGTCTTAACTATGAAACATAGCAACAGGACCCGACTTTTGTTTACAACCACTAGAAATATTATTACTTAAAATATAGCGTATTCCTTTAATTGACATAGCTTATAAGTTTACGCGACGCGTCTTATGACATCATAATTTGTCTCAACTTTGTATTAGTCTGTTTTAGCGTACGTTGTTACCTTAAAAACAGATCTGCTCTTCTGTGTCTTCCTGCTTCCACGAACTATTGCTTGTCTTTGTTTCTTTATCACAAATCATGACTTTCACAATGGGGCATGCAAACCTTGCTTTTTTGGGTTGAGTTGGCATGCTGGGGGATGCGCTAGGGGTGTATATATATGTATGTGTGTGCCGGGGTTGGCATGAGGAGGCATGCATTCTGCGTCACACCATCCGCCCTCGAATTGGGAATATTGTTCCAGTCATGTGCTGACATCCGTATTATCTAACCAAGTTGATTGGTAAAAAGAACTTTTCTAAAAAAATTATCGATCAAAGCTTTAAAATCCTCTTTTCAAAGAAAAACCTTGAATGAATTTTCCATCCTTTATCAATTCTTTACCAAACTTCGACTCGAATATAACTATGAATTTCCACTTCATTCTATGGGAGCTTCGAAAAGAATTAGTTCACAATAAGTACAACCTTTTTCTCTTGATTGGATGTTCTCATTGCAAAAAACGCCACATTTGCGCGTCAAGAGCCTTTATATACAAGTAGCATCCATCAAACTGACATTTAGGTGTTTCAAGCCTATTCTAATGATCAGTATCATAGTTCTAAAGAGCCTGAAGCATGTAAATGTGCCTTTCTGGCTCATCCTTGCATCTGCGTTTTAGGGTTTATTTCATAGTTGGCTTCTGAACTTCTTTTGACTCTCCCCGTCCTTTGAATTTCAAACTTCTCAACAAGTTTTGTATTTTTGGAGTCTTTAACATCAATCCTAAAAATAACTAGCTTGAGTTTTTTGAGCTATTGCGACTGCATTCAAACGACATGCATACCTTTAAAAGCAAAAACTAGGAGTTGATTGTAGGAAGAAAATATTAGGACAAGAGTGCGGATTGTGAGATATCTGATTTAGTAGGAGATAGTTTCATTCTTAACAAACCAGTTCAAGGAGTAAGCATATTTGAAGTAAAAAAACGCATCAAAGTAGTAGAACATATTTCGAAATCCAGCTTACTAATTTTTGCACTTCTGAGAAGACTGTTTGGTAAGAAGTCAAATAATCTTCTTCATCTTCCTTAAGCTTTTGAGCTTTTTCCGGATTTGCTTTGATTAAAGCTGCTCTCTGAGCCTCTCGTCTATGCAAATGTGATAACAGGGACGTATTCAGCAATGTTTTATAGGAAATGCTTGTAGCATAGAAAACCCTTGCGTACTTCTTTTTGGCGGCAGCGCTACCGCCATTAGCATCGGTGATCATGACACAACTAGTGGGTCGTTTGGTATATGAAGCAGACCCCAGGGACCCCTAAATCCAATGTAGGAATAAAAAATCCATTTGGTGACGTAAATGGGACATGCCATCAAAAAAAGGGGAGGCTCATGGGGATAATCGTGAAAATGAAGGTTTGCTTACTTTTGTGGGCACAAAAATGTAACCTGAACCGTTTTCTTCTGCCAATAATGGGATATGTGTTAAGACGTCCATAGGCGAGATATCGCCTGCCATCACAACCAAGCTTTAAAGCATCGATTTATGCCGCAAAAAACAAAACAAAGATGTTAGCTTCCGGGGTTTGTCTCGCCATGCAAAAGGAACCTTTCAATGGTGAATAGCTTGAAGTTTACCCCTTTTCACCCTTTTGAAGAGCTTTAACCACCTCTTTCACACCTCTTTTAATTAATCGTTGTTTGGCGCCTGATTCATAAGAAATGAAAAAATAATAATATCATTCAACAGACACAAATAGATCGAGAAAATATGATATACTCAAATAGATAGAGAAAATATGATATACTCAAATAGATAGAGAAAATATGATATACTCAAATAGATATTAAAAAAATGAAGAAACTCTCAGCACACCTTTCTTGACAGTTCTCAATACACGCTTTCCCAGTTTTTTATCAGCCAAAGGATGAGCGATTGGGCTCAAAGCACCTTCGTTTTGATCCGCCTCGTCGTCATCCGAATCGGGTTTCTCTTTTTGTTTCTTCTTCTTCTTTTTTCCTTCACCATCATTTGTCTCATTTTTCTTGTGTTTTTTCTTTTTCTCATTACTGTTATGTTCTGTTCCGATGGATCGATTGGCCAAATCTCCATCCTTTGCAGTTGGATCACGAGTTTTTCCATCGGTAGATTTGCGTTTTTTTGATGAAGACTTGGGGCTTTCCGCTATTGAGGCCATACTGGTATCCATTATAATCGTTATTTTTGGTAAAGAAGGTTAGATTCGGTCAAAGTTAAATTATCTTCCACCCTTTTGGTCAAGAAAGTCAAGACAAAGTTGGCTTTACAGAAGAATTTATGCAACTTTGCATATTCAATGTGACAATCTGGCGCAGACAGCCTTTTCGACTCAACACCCACCCAGGCAGGCAACACCTTTATAGATAAAAATTATACAATTGGCAATATATAGCCTAATCATCATGTCTTTTGACAATTATCAAAGTGAGAAAATTATAGAAACAGATCAGTTAATAAAAACTTCCCGCACTTAGTTTTTTAATAAACCTTCCTTTTTTTCAAAATAATGTAAAGGTTTTTTTTCAAAATTATAAACTCTTGTAATCCCTAAAAGCTTTCAGCTCAAGTTAGGTAGAGGAAGAAAGTTTATTAATAATAATAAGTCTTATTTTATCCATGTTTCAGATAAATCAAAAGTGCATTTTTACTTTTTGAAATTCCCCTTTTGGAGAATTTGCACTCATGAAGTGATTTTTCAGGGGTTTTCAGAAAAATTGCTTTCTGTAACTGCCTTGATAGAGTTTTGTAGGGGATCTCAAGGAGGAGTTATTTTAATGAACCATTTTTTACATTTTAATTATAAAAAACTAACTAGGAAAACCACAGTCATGATAATTCTCATATTCTGGCCCAATTCAGGTAAATTTAACTTATTTTTGGCAAATATTTTGGCTTAAAAAGGATATTCTGATAGTTTGCAAGGACTCACGTAGACTACAGAAAGACGGATTTTCGCAACTGTGCTCTATATCTCACATTATTCATCATATAGTACCAACATACTTCCATCAAATTGCATGCCAAACAACTAAATCAAGAAAAACCCCATCAACCTTTTCCAAGGGTGAAGACCTTATTATCAAGAAAAAATTCCCGAAATATCAAAAATAAAGCAATCCATCAAAAAAATAAACATTGTTTGTATATATTTTCACGTATGATAGATTAATATCAAAATGAAAGAAGTACTTGAGCTTAATAATGATACTTAATTATGTCTTCTTCAATCACCAGAAAGATTTAAATAGAACTGACTTGTTTCACAGAAATTTCTCTTAAATATTATAGCTTCACGAAAATAGAATTGTAATGAATAGCTTATTCTGGCAAAGTCTGTTTCAGGGGGGGTCCAATGAAGCTTTTGATATTCATTTTATCTTTGACATGAGAAACCATAAAAAAACAGCACCCCGTGGAAGGTGCTTCAGGACAAACAAAGACTGAAACAGGGTTATGACTAAACTGAAATACTTCTTTTTTTTTCAAAACATGTATTACTTGCCTTTTTAATCCTATTTAATATTCTCAGATGCAGAAATATAAAAATAAATCCGCTTTCTATATTTGAAAATCATACCTTGGTTCACTAGGGGTAATATATATTTCAAGAGAAAGTGGATTTAAATGTGAGGGAAGACTTTTTATACTGATTAAATGTAGAAAAATTGGATTTGGCTCCTTTCCCCCTTGAAAGATTAACATTAAATTTACTTTATCATTCGGAAAATCAATTCAAAATTACAACTTCATTTACCTATTGAGATTATAAAAAATTCTTTCTATTCTTGATAGCTATTTTTTCAAATCAACCTTTACCTTCCTTCTGGTTCCACTCTTTTGAATATATTTTAATTTCAATCAGAATTCCCCTAAAGCAAGTTTTTTCAGTATTTTTTGAGAGGGATTAATTATTTTTGGGCAGAAGTTAAAGCTCCTGGATGATCTCTTAATATTCATATTATGAGAAAAATGAAAATGGGTATTTTGAGCTTTGAAAAGAAGATAACCCAAAAAGATTCTTTATTCTCTTTTGGAATTTAAATTGGTAACAAAAATTAAATGAAATAATCCGATATTCTTGAAATTATTTCACTATGAGTTTTAATTCTTTCTCTACAATAATATAAGCTTCTATAGTATGTATTAAAACCCATTTTGTAAATCTAATGATTTATTTTAGATCATTCTATTCTTAATGAGTCCCTTTAAAATAGTGAAATATTCAAATATGAGCTATAGATATACTTCTGAGGAAGTTTTTTATTTTATAGATATAATACAGAATATATGGAAAGGTAAGGAAAGCTTCCTTTAAATAACCTTGAATAATTAATTCAATTTTTTTACATTTTATTTTCAAATACAAATCTAGATCTTTTAATAGAAAAAAAATATTAGAATTTTCAGAAGATAAAGGTAATATACCAAATATTTTCATGAAAAAAATATCTAGTATCTGAGCTTGAAACTATAAGATATGGATTGTCAAAAATAATTTCTTTAAATTGATATAATACAAACTTGATTGAAATCTCATTCAAAATTTAACAACTATTTTTGAAAAAGAATGCCACACATATGTTCCAAAAGTTTAATTTTTGAGATTTGTGTTGATTTAATTTGAAATAAGTGTTGAAATATTATTTGGATGAAAATTCAAAATTGAAATTCAATTTATGAAAGAGAAAGAGAGATTTTTTGGTCTAAATTCCCAAAATAAACAAAGAAAGATATAATATCATCAAGATAAAGCTTCTTTAACAAGGAAGCTTAATAATACTTCTATCATCAAGAAGGAACAACAGTGAAGATTTTGATTCCAAAGAAAATTCAAAAGAGGAGGATTCGTTATTAATCATAATTAATCAAATTAAATATTTGAATTAAAACTCCCATAACCATCTCTATAGTAAGCTACTGAAGCCTTTTTGTTTTATTTTCATTAGATTGAATTATTTCTCATAAATTTCTTCAAAAAATAGATCAAATCTATATTGATCCCCGCAAGTATTTTTGACATTTGATTGTATTGTAATCTCATATCTCAGATCACTGTATTTTTTGATTAAGAGAATTTTGGCTTGATAAAAGAATATTGAAAAATCATTTTACATAAAGGTATTCTCTTCTCAAAATAAAAACATCAATTAAAAAATAGAAATTATTCTTATTGATTTAAAAAACATTTAGTAGAGCACAAATATATTCAGTGTGATTAAATGAATCTATTAAGATGGAAAATGAAAATGAAATTCCTCTTCTTGATCATAAGGCCCCAAGGACTCCTATCCAATGAGGAAACTTAGCATTTTATTTCTAAATAATAGATCTAGTGAAACTCAATTATTTACGCAAGAAGAAAAATTGAATTAAATTCAAGCAGTAATTTTACGCTTCAATATACATAGAAAAATTCACAAACTTAACTTTTAACTTTAAACATTGGGAAAATTAATCTCTAACATATTCCAATATTTTGAATTGAGATGCTTGCAAAAACTATTAATTAATTGATAATATTTCTTAACATATTATTTCTTTCAGAAATAAAATTTCCAAAAGAAAAATACAAAATAAAAAGTTTGACCCAAGTTATCTTTACTTGGAGACTCAAATCTTTGAGATCAGAAGCTTAAAAATGAACTTATATTTAATATTCATTATATTTAACGCCTTTTAAAATCCATTAAAAGGGATATATTTTAACAATAAAACTTGTTGAAAGCTTTTGACTCCACAAAAAAGACTTCTGAATCATGATGAAAAAGATTCCTCACAAGTTTAAAGAGAAATTAGAATAATTTGAAGGTGGAGTGTACTGAGTTTTGGTATCAATTAGTAGCTTTTGATAGCAATTTTAATTTTATTTTTTGAATATCTTTAGATATTTGAAAAACATTGACATAAAATCAAGAAATTTTATTGAAATATTATAAATTATCAATTATATACCTTTTCTAAAAGTAGAAACTATCCAAAGAGACAATCTTAGAGGAGGGAATATTCACATATACTACACATATATTTTGGGAAGACATCATAGTTTTGTTGGAAAATATTTCAATCTAGATATATTCACTTAATAGTTCTTAATAAATAAAGGATAATTATGCTAGAAAATTACATATGATATTATTAAAAAATATACTTCACAAGTTAAATTTCAAAATACAATTTAATATATCTCATAAAGAAAATTATGATAGATTTTTTATATAAAAATACAGAGAAATTTAATCCGATTCTCCTTGAAAACCTAATATTAATAATAGGCCCTCTTCCAGCTACAAAGTAGCAAACTATTTTTGTATAATTAATCTAAATCAGTTAATTTAATTAATTATTGACTTAATTTAATGAAAGTTATTTAAAATTAAGCTACAATGAAAGATTATCAAAACAAAAATCCTTCATTTTATTGGATAAGATGTCGTATATAAAAGAAAGGATGTTTTTTGAACTTTGAAAAATATGTGATATTCAAGAAAAAATAATCTATCTGTAGAGCTCTATATTTCTCATTAGAATGAATTGAATCTTTAAATAATTAAAAAAGGACAGACTCAATATTCTATAGCTCAATGTTGGGATAATATAATATTGTTTAATAATGGATATAATTTCGAGGAGAATTTTTTCAAAATAGATAGATATACATGTTTAAATATATCTTGCGCTGGGTTTGAACAAAAACTCAACCAATTTTGAAAAAACGTTTTCTGAATAAAACTCAACATAGCTTCATGTCACCTGGATTCCAAAAATCAAATATTTTGGGCTATTTTTATAACATGAATTTTTAATTTCCAATCAAAAAAAGATCTTTTTAGAAATACCTTTCCAAGTAAGCCTATCTTAGAGGGACTTTCCATAAGATAAAAATATAATTTTCATTCCAGTAATTTCTGTCTAAAAACAAAACATGTTTCTCACAAATCACACTGCTATTCCTGCTATCCAAATCTCCAATTTATATATTGAAAAGTATGCTTACTGAAATTCAATAATTGAACATAAGTGGTCTCTTGAGATCTATCTTTCATATTTAGTATAACATTTTATGGGAATGATAACTTCTAGTCAAAGTTTCATTTCAAATATATAATTAGAAAATCCTAAATATGCATTCAATATTCCTTCATAATTCATTTTAAATTGAATACTTTTGAGATTATGAGGAACTAAAAACAGAAAGAAATCTGGTTTTTTGTAGAAAATAGATATAGTTTCTATACACTTCTGATTTACAGAAAAATTACGATAAGGCCTTACATGATAAATAATGGGGAGTGATATTTCCACGCCTTAACCTAAAACTTACGCCTACGCCTACGCATAAAATTGTGGATTCAGATACGCCTTCACGCCTTTCATGGATGTAGTTTGCTAAATCCACACATCCAAGTGATTACTAAATCCACGCCCCCATTTTTTTTAATCCAAAAGAACTATAATTTCACAGTTACCCACTTTCAATTTTGCTGTTCATATGAGTCTCTAAGAAAAGTTTTGATAGCTCAGCATATGTCAAAGTACTTGCTAAAGTTGTTCTTACATGAAAAAAATAACCACCATAAGGACAGGAAAATAAAATCCAATCAGTGATTTGAATGATTAAAAATGTACACACCTTGCCAAAGTACGCTTCCTCTGTTGTACCTGTAATTCATAAATATAAAATAAGTGGTTCTAAATTTTTCATTAAATAAAACTTCTTATGAATTAACATACCCTTTGAATGTTTATCTCCACTGTATCAGGTGATATAAAATGGTATGCCATTACATTTTTCCTTTGTCCAATACGATGTAGACGATAAATAGCTTGATCTTCAGCAGCTGGATTCCAATGAGGCTCCTAGACATATATTAGATATATAGATTATATTAAAATATTGCCTCATGGTCATATAATCATAATTCATACCATTATAAATACCACGTCTGCACAAGTTATATTCAGGCCAACCCCTGCAGCCCCTATTGAAGCCACAAGTACTTCTACATTGCTGTTTTCCTTGAATTTCTTGAGTTCTGCTTCCTGTGTAGCTTGGCCTATTGTTCCGTCAACATATGTAAAAATGATCTTATTGTTTTCTAAGACAATTCCAATCCTACCAGTTTATCACAAATAATTGTCAATCAAAAGCTTCATAATTATCAAAGGAGAGGTACAAAGCAGAAGTTTAATAGACAAAATAAGGGAAATAACCCAACTTACAAATCAAGAAATGTTGTAAACTGTGAAAAAATCACTGATTTTGGGGTTGAATTTTTAATGTTTTGGCATGATAAAAGAATTTTCAGGAGCCTCTGAATTTTAGTGCTTTGTAGACATGTTTTGACATCAACATGTTCTGTTATGGTACTATTAAATAAACCCCCTTCTATCTTTGTCCCATATGGTGAGATTATACCTTCAATGTCATATATACTTTCACTAAGCAAGTGATGATTGCAACAAAGGCGAAGCTTGTTTATATACTTGAAGAACATTTCTGGGCCTTGATTAAATGATGATATTAACTCTTTGTAAATATCATTATATCTATCTAACGTCCAATCTGAGAGAGGTTCATGGATATAATCATGATTAATTTCAGGTAGATCATTTAAAATGCCGTCCTTGTTTCTTTGTAGACAAAGATGCCTCAGGCATAACTGAAGGGGGCTATAATTTCCTTTTTTGAGCTCTTCCAATATATTTGGTACCCAATTCTCTTATTTTTCACTTTGAGGTGCTGTAATGAAGGTGATTAGGCTCATTAAGTCATTTATACTGTTTTGAATAGGGGTTCCTGTCAGGCAAATGCGTCTGGATGTTTGTATTGCTCCAATTGCTTTGAAGAAAGTTGACTCCTGACTTCTTATCTGACTAGGTATGTCAATTTAATTTATATATCATTCATCAGAATTCCACAATTTATAAATAATAATTTGAAAAACTCACTGGGCCTCATCTAAGACAACTCGGTACCATTCACTATGGTAAATCCAAGAGTTTTCTATATTATTAGGCTTACCAAACTCATGAGCTAACAAATGATAGCTGGATATTACAATATCAGCTTCAGACCATTTTTTCAGTCCAATCTCCTTTCTTTTCTTCCCATGATAGGTGACAATCTTTAGTCGGGATATGTCTGTATGTAATTTTAATTCATTTTCCCAATTCTTTATCAAACGAGGTAAGCATATTATGAGTGTGGAGTGTTTTTGTTTTTTATTAATAAAGTGAATGGATGGTGGAATATCTCTTTTGGAATCTTCAAGAGTCATACATATGAGTGATATGCACTGAATTGATTTCCCTAGTCCCATGTCATCCGCAAGCAGACAGCCCAAGGGAGTATGGCTGAAGGTGTCTTCAAGGTTATTTACTTGCTTCTTCGTGATTCTATGTATCAAATTTATTCTTGTAGATGAGGATGATGGTTTACTTAACCACAGAGAATTTGCTGATTTTCCATTTGGGGCTTCTCTATCTAGGAGAAATGCTAATCCTTGCTTTTGATGAGGCTTGAGTGATGATTTTAGGAATGGTATTACGGATTCGATTTGTGGAAGGTCATTCCCACTTGGAATCTTTAGGAGCTGTGAGTGCAGCTCAGGTGACAACAATACGTTCTGAGAAGAGATAACAGGCTGGGGCTCCAGGTGTGAGATAAGTGAACACCCACAATGTTCAGAGCTGTTGTATGTGGCTGTTTGGTGAATTAATATTGAATTCTGTCTAATGAGGTCAAATATATCAATGCTTGCTGAGGAAAACAAAAAAATAAACATTACTATTGGAATAGTGATGTTTATCTTGTTGTAAAGGTTCAACTTGAGAAAGCTTTCAATGAATACTTTCTGGTTGGGGTTTTTCTCTAGATTGGTGTGCCACATGCCAGAAGGACCACAGGATATAAAGAAATTGGGGTCACCCAGTAATGGTACAAGTGCAGAGGTGACATCCAGAGGAAGGCTACCCAAAGCTTCTCTTTGATGTCGTGTATACAAGAATAAATTTTGACTTGTATGACATAAGAAAATCCAATCATCCGGAGGAAAAGGTTTCTGAATGGGATTAGTGAGGCGTACATGAGTTTTCAATATCCCAAGGCAATAAGGCTTGGAAGAATCCATATTTCAAAAAAAGATTCAGTTTGATCTTGACAGGAATGAATTGTAAATGCAATGAACTGGAGAGCAAGAATATATACTAAAGTAATTTTGATACTAATCAGGCCAGCTTGTGGTTTGCAGTTACTATTTGTATTATAAATAGAAACACGCAAGGTTCAATAAAAGATTGTTTGAAAAAAACAGCTCAATTTAGAGAGGCAAGGAAATTTATTCTTGGATATGTAAATATAATTGTATTAAGCTCTGAATGAGA
This sequence comes from Austropuccinia psidii, assembly GCA_023105745.1. Lineage (NCBI taxonomy): Eukaryota > Fungi > Basidiomycota > Pucciniomycetes > Pucciniales > Sphaerophragmiaceae > Austropuccinia > Austropuccinia psidii. The sequence goes on from JALGQZ010000015.1 coordinate 26,613,162, forward strand.
AAAATCTTTCTATTTGAAGTCCTGACTTCAAACAGAATACATGAAGCAAATTACTAAGGATACTTAAGGACATATATTTCAAGAAAGTCAACAAAGGAAAATATGTACTCAAGTTTGCATCAACCATCCCATTTCATGCATAAGTATCCTAGTCTAAGGTTGAAAAGCTACATCAAAAGAAATGGTAAATTACAAGAAATTTATATATTTGAAAGCTTCATTTTTTTCTGTTGATGTCTTTGCTTTTCATTTTGAATCCTTTCTTGACGTCCATATGTCTTCTCTTCTTGGGTTATTGGATCCATACATATAAGGCTTTTAGCTCTTGAATATAGCTTGGAGTTGATTTGGAAAGAAAATACAAAGTGAGTTATGGTAGGAAGTTCATCAAAAATAGGAGGTGGCTGAGTGGTCTGGTGAAAAGTGGTCGAAGTTTTCCAGAGAAGCTCAATAATACCTTGTTTGCAAGAAAAATCCAAAAGTGTGGAGTATTCAGGAAATGAGAGGCCATAGCCACAGGAGCGGATGGGAGATGGAATAGGTTTTATGCCTGATTTGTCAAATAATGTGAACAAACCATAAGTCCAAGTATTCTTGTCCTTCTCATCTCTATGAACACAATTATGAAAACCATTTGTTGATATGATAACATTGGAGAAAGACTGTAATTTTTGGTGGAACATTGGATTCCATTCACCTTCATGCCATTCAGGTAGCTGGGCTTCTTGCATGATTTCATTATTCTCACGGGCAGCAGACATAGAAAGAATCTTGATGCAGGAGGAAACAAAATTTTCAAACTGAGAAAGGGTCATCCATTCTTCATTATCTGCGTCTAATACTTCTGGATTCATTGTGGTCTTCCTGGCATAAAAACCTAGTAAAAGGAGAATAAAATTAACAAAAAAACTTGAATATAATTTTCTAAAGACTCACCTAAGGATTTACCACTATCACTTCCACAGCGAAATCCAACTCCTTTCATATGACCATCAATGAGATCACTATTGGATTTAATATGAGGATGATTTTGGGCTAATTTGTAAAGTGATATTATTAATTGATTTAATTAAGTAAAAGTTGGAGAAGGAATATGAAATGGATGCAAGTGATAAATGAAGAGGGGCTCGTGATTTTTTGAATTGAAAACAATTGAAGGATTTGGTGTTTCATTTATGGAAGGTAATAAAAGCTTATTTATTCTATTTGGCTTGGGCTTAACTGGAACTGTACTGAATTTGCCTCTGCTTCTTGATGCATGGTCCAAAATTTGGGTGAGTAATTTTTGTGCAATTTGAAATCTTCTATGTGAATGATTAGATTTCTTATTTAGAGATGAGTCATTTTTGGATAAGGGGGAATCATTCACAGCTGGTGAAATAGTCCTTCCCATGGAATGATCCCCAGAATGCAAAAATGACTCATCCTTTCCATTTGTGCTGTGTAAGCTTGAGTTTCGAAGTGTTTTTGGATGCATTGAGTCACTAATTGATGAAGAAAAACCATTTACAACTGGTGAAATAGTCCTTCCCATGAAATGTTTTTCTTCATCATTAAGTGACTCCATACATTTTGGGAGCTCAATGAGTTGGTATGGTGACTGTTGATTCATGATCGGTGAAAAAGCAAGAAACGACAGGTGAGGCTTTCCCCTAGAATGATTTTTATTAAAAAAAAAGTAAAATAAGTCAATAAAAATCATGGTTGCTTGAATTTTAATAAAAAAAACAAACAAGTTTTTTTTTTTAAAAATAATTGTTGTAACAAAATTGAAAAAAAATTAGTAAATATAAATTTAAATTTTTTATTTTAAAAAAATCAGAGTTTACGGTTGAATTAACACCAAAACAACCAAAAAAAAACCAAAAATATTTTTTTTGGAAATTAAATCAAAAAAATAATAATAAAATAAAAATCAAAAATATTTATTTTTAAAAAAAATCATTGTTGCTGCAGCTTAAATTATTGAAAAAAATAATTAAGAAGTAAAAAAAAAGATTTTTCTTTTAAATAAAATTTTAAACAAAAAAACAAAGATTTTTTTTTATAAATTTTTTGATTGTAATCAAATTAAATAAAAAAATTAAATATTAAAAAATAAAAAAAAAGATTTTTTTTTTTTGGATTGCTGGGGCTGTAAGAGCCCCAGAAAGCAACTTAAATAAAAAATAAAAATAAAAATAAAATCTTTTTTTTTTGATCGCTGGGAGTGACCAATTTGAATAAAAAAAATAACATTTAAATAAAATTTAAAAAAAAAATTAAATTTTTTTTTTTCAAATTAAATAAAAAAATAAAAATACCAAATTAAATATTAAAAAATAAAAAAAAATGTTTTTTTTTTTTTCATTTTTTATTGATTGCTGGGGCTCTTGCAGCCCCCAAAAAAATAAAATTTAAATATTTTTTTATAAAATAAAAATTAAATATTGTTTTTTTTGATTTTTTTTTGATCGCTGGGGCCAAGCAATTTAAATCAAAAAAAATAAAAATAAAATTAAATATTAAAAATTAAAAAAAAAATGTTTTATTTTTTATTTTTTTTGATCGCTGGGGCTGGAAGAGCCCCAGCAAGCATTTTAAATAAAAAAAAATAAAATATAAATAAAATTTTAACAAATAAAAAAAAATGTTTTTATTTTTATTTTTTTTTGATCGATCAAATTAAATAAAATTCAAATATTAAAAAATAATGTTTTTTTTTTAATATTTTTGGATCGCTGGGGCTGTAAGAGCCCCAGCAATCAAAATAAATAAAAATATATGAAATATAATTTAAATATTAAAAAATAATTTTTTTTTAAAAAAAAAAGGTTTTTTTTTTAATATGTTTTGATTGCTGGGGCTGTAAGAGCCCCAGCAATCAAAATAAATAAAAATATATGAAATATAATTTAAATATTAAAAAATAAAATTTGAAATAAAAAAGAAAAAGGTTTTTTTTTTTTTTAGAAAAAAACAATAAAATAAAAAGAAAATATTGTTAAATTGAAAATTAAAAAAAAAAACTTACTTCAGTGTATTGATTACAAGTTTTTGGTTGAGAGGATTATTTTATATTTAAGAAAAATATATTATTAATTTTGAAAAGGTTAGGTTTGAGTGATTAAATTAAAAATGAAAAAAGGTCTGTGGTGGGGGTTATTTTGATTTGAAAGGACCAACTAAAATCAATGTGATGTGAATGACCTAATGGTTAGAGCATCTGCCTCTTAAACTGGTTGAGAGGTGGCATGTTTGATCCTGGGCACTGGCCAGACTCACCCGGGGGCACCTGGGTTGTGAATCTGGGTGGTTGGTGACAATAGCTTTGGCAAACCAAATCCAACTCATTCTTCCTTGGTGGAACAGGTAGGCTCTGTGGGTTCAAGCCCCTCAGAAGGTCCCTGGAATCACTTCTCTCATACCTTCATCTTTTTGCGCTAAATTCCCATAAGCACAATTATTCTCTATCATGATACTTGTGGCATCAACTTGTTACCCATGACTTTTTTTGCACTCAGGTGACAAAAGCACACTGGATAATCTTATAAGAAGCTTGGCACAAAGCTGTTCGAAGTCATGACTCCGCACAGTAAGTGTATCCTGAACCCAATAGTGCTGAATTACAGGTCACAGGTAATAATAAGTAATATGACACACGCACACGCTACTACACCTTTTGAATTTCTTTGTCAATACCAACCTTTTTAGGTAAGTTCATGATTAAATTAGACTCCAAAGGGTGTTTTTTTTGCCATGCCTCACTAAAATCCAATGCTAAATATTCTGCAAGGCGGTATTTGCTTGGGCAAATTGGTGAAGATGAAGGATTCGAGAAAAAGCTTTCATGAAGGATTTCACATATATACTTGTTTGTGCGCTTCCAAATATCTTCATCTGACAAGGATTCTTTTCTCTTGAGCATTGATGTAATTTCCAGAAGCTGAAGGGTCCCTTTTGCTGAACTAATTCGGTAATCAGCTGAGAACACCAGAAGTCCACGTACACCCCCTGTAAGGAATGCTGCAATCAGATTGTAGGAGGGGGGAAAAGTTCTATTTGATGAAAAAAGAGGCAAGCCAAGATGATGAAACTACCACAAAAAGAAAAAGAAAACTATTAAATGATATAGGAAAATTGGAAAGAAACTTGAGACCCAAAATAACTCAAATTGTTTGGAAGAACCAGTGAGTGGATAAAATTTGATATGCAAATGAATAACTGAAAAATAACCTCCTTTTCAAAGACTCTCTATATTTATCAGATACAGCCACCTTTCATGCACCAGTTCATTGAGAAAATTTTTAATCCTCCTGCAGATAGGAATTGTGGATTCCATGCAGTGGCAAAAGGATTGTCACTTTCAAGCCCACAAAAGGAAAAGAGCTGGAGAGAAGTGAGACAAGATTTGATAGAAGAAATTGATAGGAATCACAATTATTACAACCAAATATTGGGAGGAGCAGTGGAAATGGATAAGATAAGAGATAATCTGATGGCTACAGCTATTACAAGAATGGATAACTGGTTAAGTAAATGGGATCATGGACCAATATTGACAAATACATATAAGCGCCCATTTGTATTTTTCCATCCAGATTGGCAGAACTTCCCACCACAAACATTCCTTCCAACCCTATGCAGTCCATGTGGAGTTTCAATTATGCATCCAATCTCCCTAGGTCACATAAATGGTAATCATTGGATAATCATCATTTTCAATGAACATGAGATAGGCAAATTACCTCTTCCCGAATTGCCATCGCAGTGGCCCGGGGCACATTCACATCAATCAGCTTCAAATTGGAGAAGAGTATATTCCTCATCAATAAAATTATTCCGCAAATGTAGACAGATCACTTGTATATAGCATTTTTTCATTTGAGAGTTTTTTGTCAAATTTCTGAGATAAACATCTTATAAACATCTTATTTGGCGTGGATTTAGCAAACTACATCCATGAAAGGCGTGAAGGCGTATCTGAATCCACAATTTTATGCGTAGGCGTAGGTGTAAGTTTTAGGTTAAGGCGTGGAAATATCACTCCCCTAAATAATAAGCAGTGAAATAGAAAATTGGGATGCAAGAATTTTATCATGAATAAAATTTTAATTATTAGTGTAAAGAAATTTCAAATAAAAATCAGAGGTAATCTCAACAATATACTATTTTTTGAAAATGTGTTCTACTTCTTTGTTGAATCTGATAAATAAAAATAAAATTCAAATATCTCTTCTTTATTTAAGATTTATTATTTTGGAAAAAAATAAATTATGAATTTATTCAAGACTAATAATGGTGTTTTATTCTTATATAAAAATACCACTTTCTATATTTTCTTTCTCTAATTTCTATATTGACCTGAAGCTTTGTTACAATTGAGCTTAATAATATTTAGGCTCTTTCTTTTGATTAAAATTGAGAAAAAAAACTTATTAATGATTTGTAAGCTCTTATAATTGTCTCTTCTCCTTTTATTGATATTTAAATCTATGTATTATTATTTAGTCTTATAAATTATTTCATTTTATTTTAATTTTAATGGTTTCTTTTTTTTCTTTTTTAGTTACTCATTTTTTTAATTTTGAAGTCTTTTTCATTTCGATAATTTTCTGCCTTGATACATTTTTCTTGATATATTTCATTGTTAATTTGTTTTTCTCATTATAATAATTTTTCAAATCTTTTCTTCTATTGTATCATACTTTTTTGTAATTATTTTGATCCCGTTTTGTATTTTCTCCATTTTTTCTTAATATTCTTGCTCTTTTTCCCTTTTCTTTTTCTGTATCTAACTTGTATTTTATGATTCTCTTGATTACCCCTTTTGATGGTGTTTTGGTGATTTTTTCATGCTGTTTTATTTTTTGTGAATATATACATAGATATTTTTTTATTTATTTACAAATTTTGATTTTCTTTACAAAAAAAAGGAAAAAAAATAGAAAGAATAAAAAGAAACGGAAAAAACAGCAAAAGTCAAAGTTGAAAAATTGAGGTAAAAAAAAGAAAATCAAAATAAGCAGATAAATAAAAATCTAGAGTAAATTAGGAGGGAAAAAAACAAATTCCAAGGAAATGAGAAAAATATTAGAAAGAAAGAAGTAATATAATAAGACTCAGGATACATCAAAAATGAGATCAGAGTTAAAATTCAAAAAACGATTATGACAGAAATTATAGTAAAATTCACACAGAAATAGAAGAAATATGAAAACTAAGAAATTGAAGATAAAACAAAATTTAATTATATAAAGATAGTAAGAAGAAACAAATAAAAAATGAGATATCAGAGTGAAAGAAAAAAAGGGAGTAAGATATAAAAAAATACCAATCAAAAATGAATTCTTTTGAAAATATTCTAAAAGAAAAATATATAAAAATATATGGAAGAAGTTAAAGTAGTATCAAATTGAAGGAATCAAATTGGAAGATGAAAAGAAAAACATTGAAACAAAATCAGATTAAGAAAAATAATAAAATAATAGAAGGAAATAAAAGAAAAGAAAAACAATCTTGTAAAAAATGGAAAAACAAACAAAAACTTAACAGAGTAAATCAACAATACAATTCCATTCTAATCTGTTGAAAAATAGATATTTTAATAGTCTCAATTACCCCTTCACCCTGCAATTTGTTTGTTTCAAATGTATTTTTCTAAAAATATTATGCTAAAGTTTTCAGCCAATGAATAATATTTATTGTATCTGTAATTGAGGAGAGAAATTCTTTAGTAAGCAAAATATATATGGGGTTGTCACAAAAATAAATGTGGAATAATTTGATTAAGCTCTTATCATCTATCTGTTTTCATTTTTAAGATTTTAATAGAAAAAAAAGAAAAGAAGAAAATTTATATATGATAATTGAATGTGAATAAATTCTTTCCAGTTAAACTGTATGATTCAGAAACCCAGTTTTAATATACAATAAACATAAGAATATTTATAATTATAAATTATTATATTTTTATTTAGTAAGCTTCTAAGAATTAAAAAAAGGCTTGAAGTAAATTGAAAAGAAAGGCCAGGTTGAGAAACATTTTATTTCATTATTTTAGCTTTGTTAAACTGTGAATATTTGAGATATGACCACATACCCAAAAAGGTCACAAGAAATATTTAATATAATTATACATTAAAAATAAGTACTTTTAAAAATACAAAAATACCATAAATTGGCATAAAACTTGGTTTAACTTAAAAGCCAATGAATAATCATTTAAAAGAAATTGTACCATTGGATTCCACATGGTAAAATACTCATATACCATTTTTATGGCATATCTGTAAAGTCAATATTTAATAAGTTATAAGTAATAATACCTTATAAAATACACAAATCCTTATTTATTTCAAAAACCAATGAAACAACATGTGAAATAAATGATACCAGGGGAATTTCCATAAAAATCCACATATAAAACAATTAAGAAGCTAAGCTTCAAAATCAATACTTAAGGAATTAACCTGAATATATGCACTTTTTTGGTCAATGCATATATTCAAGGATTTTAGCTAATATCTCTTTAATTATGCATGATAGAGTGATGAACCAAAAATAAAGTCAGCACGTAATTACTGTATAAATACAGAAATGAAGTTTATTCCACAAGTTATAAACAAGGTTAAAACCTGTAAGGAATTATTGATTAAAATCAACAGAGCTGTTGACCACTTTGTTGTGAAAGTGGTCCAAACTTAAAAAAAAATGGTCAGTTGGATTCTAATAGGTTTTTCGTGAATAATGATGTATCTTTTATTATAATATTCAAGGTATAACCCCTTGAAATCATAGTTTGAAGTTTAAAATATTAAATTTCGACAGAAAAGATGAGTTACAAGAAAAATCATCAAAAATAGAGTTTTGATGATGTAATGAAATGCTCTTGGTAGCATAATAAGGTTATGCCAAGCTATTAGAATTCACTCTCTGAATAGCTTTAGCGTGTAAATCTTAAAATTCATTAAGGATCAAAGTTTGAGCTTAATTTGATCATTTATGATCACTCACTGTAACCTTAAATTAAGTTTAACAGTCATATGAGTGATGAAATTGGTGAATACTATTATTTTATGATTAAAAATAATAAAATCCACAAATTTTGGGGTTCTTCCAAGCCTTTGACGTCATCAAACTTAGAGTTATAGTGATAACTCTAAATAATGGCATAATAATGATGTAATATGGTTTGATCATGATGTAATCATCACCAAACCTTAAAATATTAATCAATCCCAGTGGATATGATCAGTAAACGTCTACTAGAAGCCTGTTGGAGTTAGGAGGGAGGTATTTACTATAAATAGAGCTCTTTTTACTCTGTTTTCCCCTCAGACGCATCAAAAACATTAAATCAATACAATAAAAGGTAATTTCTTTATTCTTTATATATAAAACTTTTTATATTATCAAATAACAAAGATCATCTTATCATAATCATCAATTTTGACGTGATTAAATCATTTATTTAATTGTTTTTGTTAAACATCTCTCTAAAATCTCATTTCCATGTAAAAATCAAGAATATTTGTAATTTCCTCTATTTTTTATTGTAAATACAATTTGGATAAGTTGTATTTATATTATTTGGGGTAAAATATCTCAAAATTATTATATTAAGTGTTAAAAGTAGGTTATTTTCTCTTATTATAATAATTTTCTCTCTATTATTCTTTTAATAATTCTTTAATTAATATAAATAGTATTTATTTTAATTTATAACTTTAATATTGGTAATATTATTGTTATTAATTGTTTTTATTAAAAAAAAAACAATTTTTTACGCCTTTATTATTTGTTTGTTAGAATAATAAAGTGCCTTTGAATATATTAATTATTTTATATTAATAAATTTATTTTATAATATAAATTATATTATCATATTTTATTAATAATATAATTATTTTTACGCCATAATTATAATAATTGTTTATTATTATAATTATTTTTATCTAATTTATTTCATTTATAAGGACATTCATAGTACAATATGTAAAATATTAGTAATTTTTACTTATTGTTTCATAGTCAAACCTTACATAAACATACTTTAATCTTATTCTGGTCCTTCAGAACCCACCAATCGGTTCTTGATTTTTATTATTATAGATCAGAATAAAAAAAAAGGAAGTTTAAAATCAAATAGGGGATTTTCATATTTAAAAAAACATAATTTTACTATATTAATAAAAACCAAATAAATTTGAAAAATTCAATGATTTCTCATAATATTTCATTAAGGCTAAAAAAATGGTCTCAGATTTCAATGAAATATCAGAAGGAAGATTTTATCATATCTCTGATATGGGGGGGATTTATTTCAATTGAAAAAAGGCTTATAAAATGAATGAATAAAATTTTCTAATATAAATAGGAGGCATGGAATAAAATAAGTGTTCAGAGAGGTATTCTTTGACATATTTTAAGTATTAATAGATTGGAATAATTTCCCATTTTATCAAGAACAAGATTGGGAAGCATAATACTATTAATATTGAAAAAGATATGCCAAACATATGAAAAAAATACTAAAAAATTGGGATAAGAAATATAAAGAAATAATAGCTAGATTTCCTGGATCTTGTGAATATTGGATGGTCTGTACAAATATGGTATTATGTAAGAATACACATTATTTTCTTTGAAAATCTACCATTTGAATATTTAATTGGATATTTTTTCTTTTGAATAATCTATTTAACCAGGAAAATATACTTTTTGAGAATTTGGGACAACTAATAAATAAAATTCTCATTCCAGAACTCAGGGACAAATCATCTAATTCCCTGATGAATGTTACATTAAGCTCCTGTTTAATAGAATTCAAATTCTTTTATGGAAAGAATTTTTGGAACTTGAGAAGTAAAAATTATTATCTTAGTTATATAAAATTGCCATTAAATATAAGTAATTATATGTGAAATTATGTTTATTGGGGTTAAAAAAGACTTTAATACACACAAAATTTTATAAAAAATAGAAGAATCATGGATGAAACTAATTAACAAAGGACATAGTTAAAGAAAAATTTGGGCTTCTAGTGAGGAACTGTATTAAAATACCTCCAGATTGAAAAGTTTTACGAAAGATAAGCATTTTTCCCATTGCTACAACTGTGAGCCTTTGAGATATGACCACATACCCAATAAGGTCACAAAAAAGATTAAGAATAATTATACCTTTAATATAATTATACTAAAATTACTTAAAATAATTATACATTAAAATTAATTACTTAAATATACAAAAAATACCATAAATTGGTACAAAAATTGGTTTAACTTAAAAACCAATGAATCAACATGTAAAATAAATTATACCATTGGATTCCTCATGGAAAAATACACATATACCATTTTTATGGCATATCTGTAAAATCAATATTTAATGAATTATAAGGTATAATACCTTATAAAAACCATAAAATCCTATTTATCTCAGAAAACAATGAAACAACATGTAAAATAAATTGTACCAGTGGATTCTCCACGAAAATCCACACATAAAACAATTAATAAGCTAATTCTCAAAGTCAATACTTAAGGAATTATCCTGAATATATGCACTTTTTTGGTCAACGCATATATTCAAGGATCATAGCTAATATCTTCTAAACTATACATGATAGAATGATGAACCAAAAATAAAGTTACCACGTAATTACTGTAAGAACACAGATATGAACTTTATTTTACAAATTATAAAAAAGGTTAAAACCTATGATGAAATATTGATAAAAATCAACAGAGCTGTTGACCACTTTGTTGTGAAAGTGGTCCAAACTTAAAAAAACGTATACAGTTGGATTCTACTAGTTTATTCGTGAAGAATGATGTAATTTCTATTATTAAATTCAGGGTATAACCCCCTGAAATCAAGGTTTGAAGTTTAAAATATTGAATTTCAACAGAAAAGATGAGTTACAAGAAAAAATCATCAAAATTATAGTTTTGATGATGTAATGAAAAGCTCTTGGCAGAATAATAAGGTTATGCCAGGCTATCAGAATTCACTCTCTGAATTGCTGTAGCGTGTAAATCTTAAAAGTTATAGAAGATCAAAGTTTGAGCTTAAATTGAGCAGTTATGATCACCTACTGTAACCTTAAATTAAGTTTAACAGTCATAAGAGTGATAAAATTGGTGAATACTATTAGTTTATGATTAAAACTAATAAAATCCACGAAATTTGGGGTTCTTCCAAGCCTCTGATGTCATCAAACTTAAAGTTATAGTGATAACTTTAAATAATGGTGCAATGATGATGTAAGATGGTTTGATCATGATGTAATCACCCTCAAACCTTAAAATATTGATCAATTCCAGTGGATATGATCAGTACACGTCTACTAGAAGCCTGTTGGACTCTAGGAGGGAGGTATTTACTATAAATAGAGCTCTTTTTACTCTGTTTTCCCCTCAGACGCATCAAAAACATTAAATCAATTAAATAAAAGGTAATTTCTTTATTCTTTATATATAAAACTCTTATATTATTAAAGACCAAAGACCATCTTAATATTAATCACCACTTTTATGTGATTAAATCAATTCTTTAATTGTTTTTGTTATAAATCTCTCTATAAACTCATTTCCATGTAAAATCAAGAATTTTAGTAAAATTTCTTTATTTTTATTGTAAATACAATTTGAAAAAGTTGTATTATATTCTTTTGGTGTAAAATATCTCAAAATTATTATCTTAAGTGTTAAAAGTAGGTTATTTCATCTTATTATAATAATTTCTCTCTTATTATTACTCTTAATAATTCTTATTTAATATAAATAGTATTTATATTAATATATAACTTTAATATTGGTAATATTATTGTTATTAATTGTTTTTTATTTATAAAAAACAATTTTTTACGCCTTTATTATTTGTTGGTAACAATAATAAAGAGCTTTATAATATATTAATTATTTTATATTAATATATTATTCTCAATATTATAATTTTATATAATATTAATTATATTATTATATTTATTTAATAATATAATATTTTTACGCCATAATAATAATATTTCTTTATTATTATTATTATTTTAATCTTATTAATTTCAATTATAAGGACATTCAGAGTACAATAAGTAATAAATTAGTAATTTTTACTTATTGTTTCCTAGTCAAACCTTACCTTTGGGGGCCTGGCCGTGATATTTACTTAAAAGACCTTTAAAAAGATTCTATTTGGGTTTATCCAATAATAAATTATATTTATAATCATAAATTATATGATAATTTTATATTTTATTGATTTTAAAAGCTATTGAGGCATTTGGAAAGCAATTGTACTGTCTTACACGTGGTTTTTCACATCCTTAGACTTGCAAGAACTTTCTTTGAGTGACTCTAGTGATTAAAAAAGATATTTTATAAATTAAAAATAATTTTATTATAATTTAATTTTATAAGAATCATATTCTTTTTTATTTTATTCTTTAAAAAATAAAAAATATTAAAAACCAATAAAAAAAGTTATTTTTATTCATTTTTATTCATTTCTTTATTTTATTTCAATTTTTTAAGATATAAAGCAATTTCTACGTGGAAAATTGCCATATCTTGCCAAAAATAACACTTCTTATATAAAGACTTATATTTATTTGTCTTTTTTAGTGTTTGAAGATAACCCAACAGAAGATAACCAAGCTACTGTTGAGAGGTTGGTGGAAGAAACTTGTCAAAGTTCTCCAACACCAGTTATCACCAAAAGAAAGAAAGCTAAGAAATTAGACTTTCCAGGACCCACCATTCAAGACTCTGAAGGTGAGCACCTCTTTTTATAATTGCCATAAAAGAATTTTTTCTGAAAATACTTTTATTTTTTCTTATTCTTTAATTATGACTACCAGAAGAGGTTCCCAATACTCCATCCAATCAGATGGAGCTGGACTCAGAGGTAGAATTGATCCCTCAAAAGGGAAAAGAAAGGGGAATATCCCCAGTGGAACAGAATCCACACAAGGAAGTGCCTTATCCCAAAGGCAAGTCCCAGAAATGCCCATGATATCTGAGCCTGAATTGGAACTAAGTATGAGTAACTCAAATAGGTACAAATCACATTCAGAGGGCTCAAATAGACATCTACATGAGCCAGTACAAGCAGTATTGCACAGTGTACAAGGACAAAGATTGGGAAATGTTGCCTCAAATACACCAAGGAGTGATGAACTCCTGGCACATCCTGAAAAAGTTCCTCAAAGAGGAGGAGATAGTGAAATACTCCAATGGATGGAATCCACTGTCATCCAAACCTCAAATCAAAAAAATCAAGGATTACCATGCCAAAAAGAGGGAGGCAACCAAGGAAGAAGCCCCAGTAGCTTCTACCAGAAAGCCCCAAGCCAACCCACTTCCCCAAGAAGGGAAGAAGAACAAGAAAAAGCATTGGAGGAAACCATATTCCCCAAGCTACAGAATCCCAAGAATCCAAAAGGATGCCATGGACAATGTTTTCAACATGGCCAGAACCTTGATGGAATTCAAGGACAAGGAAGAGCAAAGAATGAGACAACCTCATTTCCCAAAGAAATAACCTTGTCCAAAGATGTTGTAAATACTTTAACAGAAATTAAAAATAGTATATTACCTCTAAAAGAAATTAAAGACAGTTTATTATCACTACAAGAAATAAATAACAATTTATCTTCTTTAACAAAAATTGTTGTACAAAACAAGAAAGAAATTGACAACATTAAGTTTATTGTTGAAAATAATAAACCAAAGAATTTAATTGACAATACTCAAAAATTAATACAAGAACAACAAGAATTGTATAAGTACATAAAAGATATCAAAGATAAAACTTTGACAATCAATTATGATGTGAGTATTGACAATCTTACAGAAAAATTAAATAAATTAAGTATTTCTGTAGAAAAATTTGAAGAAAAGACTTCATCACACCAAAAATTACTTTTGGACCATGTGGAAAGAAGTGATGAAGCAAGAATGCATCTGAAAGATGATATTCAGAGTGAAATAAGGCTTATCACTGAAAAAATGGATAAAATTAATGAGGCTAATTTAAATATGCCAAAGTTATCAACACCATTTTCTCATATAAGAAGCCCTGTTAAAACAAAAGAGGAATCGTCAAATCCTTTCATAACAGACTTGAGTCACCAAGACAATAACCAAGTCTTAATGAAGGAAGCACCTCAATTGAAAGAATGGCCAACATTCACAGGAGAAGGTGAATATGACCACATGTCATTTATTAAAACAATTGACATGTTACAAGAAGATTATGCCATACCAGATGAATTAATCACTGCAAGATTACATTCTTTGTTTGAGAAATCTGCAAAAAGATGGTATTATGGCATAAGACAAACAAATGGTAAAAATACCTGGTCTTGGTGGAAACAAGAAATAATAACCAAGTGGGCAAATGATTCCTGGAGGTATAAGATAGAAAATGCATTTGAAAACTCTTTCTTTGACCCAGAGAAAGACAAACCTTTAACTTGGTTCTTGAAACAAGTTGAAAGGCTTAATGCTCTGTACCCAGAAATGTCACAAAAGATGGTGCACATGAAAATACTTAAAAAATGTGGAGGGGAACTAGAACATGCCCTAAGAAGCAGGTGTATAGAACCATGCTCTACAGAAGAGTATATAAATGCACTAGAAGATATAGTGACAAGAACAAAAATTGGCAGGACTTGGAAAAAATTGGACATTAAAAGCCCAAATAAACCATTTATCAAAAAAGATAAATCAAAAGAATCCTTTAAGCCCAATACATCCAACAATAATGAGCAAAGAAAATGCCATAAATGTGGAGGTATTGGACACTTAGCCAATAATTGCCTTAAAAAAGCAAAGATTAATGAAATTGTGGAAACAGAAAGCCACAATGACAAGGAAGAGGAATCTGACTCTGAAAAAGAGACAGAAGAGTCAGAAAGCTCTGAAAGTGATGAAATCAATATAATTAATGCACAAATTAATAATATTGACTTAATTTATGAAGTACTGGATGTTAATTCAAACTTGCCACAAGTTGGAACATCTGACACAAACCTGACAAACATACAAGATGCCAAAATGTATAGAACCAAACCTGCAAGAGGAATGGGATATACAGCTGGAAAATCAAGTATATGTATTGTTATGGTTGAAAACCAAGAAGGAAAAGTTAACTTGGATACAGGAGCATATTGCACTTTTGTTGGAAAAGTTATTTAAAAACCATTGTCCCAAACTGGCAAGAAAAACTTATGCCAATACAAGGTGTCAAATTCAGTAGTGCAAGTGAGAGCATGAAGCCCCTTGGAATAATTGATTTAACACTAATTTTTCCTCATCCCTCACAATGTGTCAGAATTAAAGTAGAGTTTGTAGTAATGGACAACTGTACTAGTAATCATTTCATACTTGGGAATGACTACTTATCAATCTATGGTATAGATATCTCCAACCAAAAAGATAGATATTTTACCATAGGAGATAACAAAAGACAAAAGTTTGGCTTCTTAAATAACAAAAAACAAATCACAGTTATTAAGAAAGAAGAAAAAATTCCAGAAAAGGAAATTTTTATATCTGAACAACTTAAAGAGGCAGAATTCAATCAAGAATTGACAGAAAAAATGAAAGAAAAATTGATTGACCTCTTATTTAAGTATAAAAATGCCTTTGCAACTGACAAAGAACCACTAGGTGCCATAATTGGACATGAAGTGGATATAATTCTTAATGTAGAAAAGCCTTACCCACCTTTATTAAGAAGACCTGCTTATCCAGCCAGTCCAAGAGCTAGAGAAGCCTTAGAGGTGCACATTAAAGAATTAATGGACCTTGGAGTACTAAGAAAGGTTGGACATAATGAGCAAGTAGAAGTTACTACACCTGTCATTATAACTTGGCATAATGGAAAATCAAGGATGGTAGGAGACTTCAGAGCCCTGAATACCTATACCATTCCAGACAGATATCCAATACCCAGAATCCATGAGACATTGACCCAATTGTCACAAGCTAAGCTCATCACAGCTATGGATGCTCTTAAGGGTTTTCATCAAAATGTCTTAACAGACAATGCCAAGAAACTACTAAGAATAATAGTCCATTGTGGAATTTTTGAATACTTAAGAATGCCATTTGGGATAAAAAATGCACCTTCCCATTATCAAAGAATGATGAATACCATATTTCCTGAAGAATTATCAGAAGGATGGTTAATTATCTATATTGATGACATTATAGTTTGCTCAGAAACTTGGGAAAATCACCTTACAAGACTAGAAAGGGTACTACAGAAAATAGTCCAAGTGAATATGAAAATTTCCTTGAAAAAGTGTCATTTTGCATATAGTGAATTAAAAGCACTAGGACATGTGGTATCTGGACTTAGTCTAGGCATAGACAAAAATAAAGTAGCAGCAGTACTACTTAAACCAATGCCTCAAACCAAAAAAGAAATGCAATCATTTCTAGGATTTGCTGGTTACTATAGACAGCATATAAAGGACTTTGCAAAGATTGCTAAATCCTTGTATAAGCTATGTGACCAACAAACAGTCTATGAGATGACAGAAGAAAGAGTCAAGGCATATGAAGAATTGAAAAATTCCTTAACAAATGCCCCATTTCTTCTAATGCCAGATTGGAAATTACCCTTCAAACTGTACATTGATGCTTGTGGAGAAGGACTAGGTGCTGCACTTCACCAAACACAAATTATCAATGATAAACCAGTGGAAGGACCAATTTGTTTCATTTCAAGGCAAATAAAGCCAACAGAAGCAAGGTATGGAGCAAGCCAAATGGAATGCTTATGCCTAGTGTGGGCTCTAGAAAAACTGCATTATTATTTGGATGGCACAGTATTTGATGTAATCACAGACTGTAATGCTGTGAAATCACTATTAAATATGAAGACTCCAAACAGACATATGCTGAGATGGCAAATTGCTATCCAGGAATATAGAGGAAATATGACTATTGTTCATAAATCTGGAAATATTTACAAAAATGCAGATGGTCTCAGCAGATGGGCTCTAGCAAATACCCCTGACAATCCAGCATGGGTACCACAAGAAGAGCACCATATAGAAGGAATATGTGTTACAGACATTGGCACAGAATTCTTTAACCAAGTTAAAGAAAGCTATAAGACAGACAAAAATTGCCACATCTTAAGCCAACTTCTAATGAAAGACTGCAAAGATCCATCACTTTCATCAAAACTAGATGAAATATGGAAAAAGGCATATGATGAAGGAAGATTTCACCTCCTTGATGGAATCCTTTACCATAGAACAAAACACACATGTGTTATGGCCTTAACAGACAGAACACTAATAAACACCATTTTACATGAGTGTCATGATAGTGTTGCATCTGGACATCTCTCAGAAGATCGGACACTAGAGAGGGTGAAAACCTGCTCTTGGTGGCCAAATTGGAAGAAAGATGTTGCAGAGTACTGCCAAACCTGTGACAGATGTCAAAAAGCCAACAGAGCCACAGGAAAGAAATTTGGAATGATGATCCAAATTCAAGAACCAAAATACCCATGGGAAATAGTTCATATGGATTGGGTAACAGCCTTACCTCCAGGAGGAGACAGGAGTTATAATGCATGCCTAGTGTTAGTTGAAAGATATAGCAAAACTCCCATGTTCTTACCATGTCATAAAGATGACACAGCTATGGATACAGCCATAATGATATGGAATAAAGTCATTAGCCACACAGGCTTATTCCAAAATATTATAAGTGACAGAGACCCAAAGTTCACTTCAGCATTATGGACAAATCTCCATAACTTGTTTGGGACAAAGTTATCATTCTCAACAGCTTATCATCCTCAAACTGATGGTTTAGCAGAAAGAATGATACAGACCCTAGAGGATATGATCAGAAGATTCTGTGCTTATGGGCTAGAATTCAAAGATTCTGATGGTTTTACCCATGATTGGTGTACACTAATACCAGCACTTGAATTGGCATATAAGACATCAATCCATTCTTCTACTGGCAAAACACCAGCAATGCTAGAGAAAGGTTGGAACCCAAGACTTCCTTATGATACCCTCAAAAAGGACTTAGTGGATATACATCCAACAGCAAGCAGCTTCAAGATAATGCTTGACAAAGCAAGACACCATGCAAACAGATGCATGCAAGACTCTTTTAAATATGCAAAAGAAAGATGGGATAAAAGTCATAAGCCACCTGATTTCAAAATAGGAGACTTGGTTTTAGTATCAACCCTTCATTTCAATAACATAAAAGGCCCAAAGAAATTGAAAGATTCCTTTGCAGGACCATTTATGATAAAAGCACTTCATGGACCCAATGCTGTGCAATTAGAACTCACAGGAGAACTAATGAACAAACACCCAACTTTCCCTGTAAGTCTGATAAAACCTTACAGTTCAAGTGACAAGGAGTTATTTCCACTAAGAAATAAACCCCCACTTGAGATTCCCCCCTTGGAAGAAGGAGAGGAAAAGAAAATAGTAAAAGTCCTTAAAGAAAGAAGGACAAGAAACAAAAAAGAAAGAGAATACCTTGTAAGGTATAGAAATTCAACTCAAGAAGATGAATGGCTACTTGAGAAAGATATAACAAATGCTGATAAATTACTAAGAAGGTTCAGACATGAAAGAAAACCTGAAAAATAAAAAAGTTAAGCATTATTGAGCTTCAAGACTAACAAAGTCTATTGAAGAGGTAGGACAGTGGATGATACCCTAATCATACATATCAGATTGTGGTACAATCTTTTTTGGTGGTAGGGAATGTGAGCCTTTGAGATATGACCACATACCCAATAAGGTCACAAAAAAGATTAAGAATAATTATACCTTTAATATAATTATACTAAAATTACTTAAAATAATTATACATTAAAATTAATTACTTAAATATACAAAAAATACCATAAATTGGTACAAAAATTGGTTTAACTTAAAAACCAATGAATCAACATGTAAAATAAATTATACCATTGGATTCCTCATGGAAAAATACACATATACCATTTTTATGGCATATCTGTAAAATCAATATTTAATGAATTACAAGGTATAATACCTTATAAAAACCATAAAATCCTATTTATCTCAGAAAACAATGAAACAACATGTAAAATAAATTGTACCAGTGGATTCTCCACGAAAGTCCACACATAAAACAATTAATAAGCTAATTCTCAAAGTCAATACTTAAGGAATTATCCTGAATATATGCACTTTTTTGGTCAACGCATATATTCAAGGATCATAGCTAATATCTTCTAAACTATACATGATAGAATGATGAACCCAAAATAAAGTTACCACGTAATTACTGTAAGAACACAGATATGAACTTTATTTTACAAATTATAAACAAGGTTAAAACCTATGATGAAATATTGATAAAAATCAACAGAGCTGTTGACCACTTTGTTGTGAAAGTGGTCCAAACTTAAAAAAACGTATACAGTTGGATTCTACTAGTTTATTCGTGAAGAATGATGTAATTTCTATTATTAAATTCAGGGTATAACCCCCTGAAATCAAGGTTTGAAGTTTAAAATATTGAATTTCAACAGAAAAGATGAGTTACAAGAAAAAATCATCAAAATTAGAGTTTTGATGATGTAATGAAAAGCTCTTGGCAGCATAATAAGGTTATGCCAGGCTATCAGAATTCACTCTCTGAATTGCTGTAGCGTGTAAATCTTAAAAGTTATAGAAGATCAAAGTTTGAGCTTAAATTGAGCAGTTATGATCACCTACTGTAACCTTAAATTAAGTTTAACAGTCATAAGAGTGATAAAATTGGTGAATACTATTAGTTTATGATTAAAACTAATAAAATCCACGAAATTTGGGGTTCTTCCAAGCCTCTGATGTCATCAAACTTAAAGTTATAGTGATAACTTTAAATAATGGTGCAATGATGATGTAAGATGGTTTGATCATGATGTAATCACCCTCAAACCTTAAAATATTGATCAATTCCAGTGGATATGATCAGTACACGTCTACTAGAAGCCTGTTGGACTCTAGGAGGGAGGTATTTACTATAAATAGAGCTCTTTTTACTCTATTTTCCCCTCAGACGCATCAAAAACATTAAATCAATTAAATAAAAGGTAATTTCTTTATTCTTTATATATAAAACTCTTATATTATTAAAGACCAAAGACCATCTTAATATTAATCACCACTTTTACGTGATTAAATCAATTCTTTAATTGTTTTTGTTATAAATCTCTCTATAAACTCATTTCCATGTAAAATCAAGAATTTTAGTAAAATTTCTTTATTTTTATTGTAAATACAATTTGAAAAAGTTGTATTATATTCTTTTGGCCTAAAATATCTCAAAATTATTATCTTAAGTGTTAAAAGTAGGTTATTTCATCTTATTATAATAATTTCTCTCTTATTATTACTCTTAATAATTCTTATTTAATATAAATAGTATTTATATTGATATATAACTTTAATATTGGTAATATTATTGTTATTAATTGTTTTTTATTTATAAAAAAAAATTTTTTACGCCTTTATTATTTGTTGGTAACAATAATAAAGAGCTTTATAATATATTAATTATTTTATATTAATATATTATTTTCAATATTATAATTTTATATAATATTAATTATATTATTATATTTATTTAATAATATAATATTTTTACGCCATAATAATAATATTTCTTTATTATTATTATTATTTTAATCTTATTAATTTCAGTTATAAGGACATTCAGAGTACAATAAGTAATAAATTAGTAATTTTTACTTATTGTTTCCTAGTCAAACCTTACAACAACTCTGAAATTCTTTTAATTAACTGAAAAATCGACATCAATTGGTCAAAAGATAGGGACCATGTTTTCCCTTTTGCTTTGTTGCTTTATTTATTATTCAGTTGATTCAATTATTGGTGCTGCACTGAGTGAGAAAATGAGAATAAGATTGTTAGGGAAACACTTAGTGCATCCAGGAATATTTTTGTAAGTGAATCAATTATGAAATAGTATGAAATAAATTTACCTTTATGAATCATTCACCAGAGAAACTTCTATAAATAAGTTAAGTCAGTTTCTCAAATTATCTCATAGTAAGATCATCCACAATTATAGAATGATCTCCATATTTCCCAGAATTAACATCACTTATTGAGACCTATACCTCCTTAAATAAGTTAAATGAATTAGACCTATTGAAATAGCTAAAAATTGATTGGTAGAAAGTAATTATGAACCTAAATCAAAAGTCAAAACCTTAATTTTATACCATGCAATAATAGCTAATTCATGTAATTTAAGTAGTATTGAAAATAGATATAAAAGCTTCAAATTAAGCTATGCAGAAGTTGGGATTCATTCTCTAGGCTCAAATATAATAATAATTAAAGCATAATGTGGTCGGATACAGTTAAAAAGAGGATAAAAAGTGGCTTGCAGAAGACATGGGAAGCTTCTAATGGATATTGATTCCTGTGGAGAACATGGAAACAGATCAGGTGAAAGCTTCAATTGAAGATAAAGCATATATCATGTATTTCAGAACTGAATAATCAAAAAATAAAAAATAAAATTAATTAAAAAAATTTACTTGTTTTTTTCAGAAACTTGGTCAGAAAAACTCATAATAATCATGGAATGTGCTAATGCTCACACTAAAACCAAAAAAATACTTTCCATTGATGTTTTCCCATAAATATTATTTAAGAAAGGGTATATCTGAGAAAATATTGACTTGATACAAATTTCTCAGTGCTAATTGTAAAGGCCCCTCCCTCAAGGTCTTATAGCTCACTTGGTAATTAAAAAAACTATAACCATTAATTTTATTAAATTTTAAGGAGAATTTGAAGAATGTTTCCTTTTGGATTATAGATTTGGCTGTTTGTTTTAAGCTTCCATTTTCTTAAAAAATTGAAAATTAATTTTAATCAGAATATTGAGTGCCATTGGGCTGATAGTGTAATTTTTCTTTTTGAATACTCCTATAATACAAAAAACTCCCTGAATCATGCTTAATCAGTGGAAATATCCCCCAAAAGGATGGAAAAATTCCTCAAATACTGAGATTGAATTAACTATTCTAGAAAAATGAACAGAATTGTGCAAATTTTTTTCAGCTGAAAATGTATTACAATATATCCTAAAACATTTATGTGAAGTTCTGGAAAAAACTAGCTTACCTTGAAGGAGGAAGTAATATGAATATTTTTAAATATAGTAATGCAGGACCTTTGGAGGAATCTTCTTGGAATCACGCATTGAAAATTTCAAATCATTAGAACACTGGATTATAATTATAGCTATAAAGTTATGGGAGTGTTTTTGTGAAGAATAAATATTACTTGATAAAAGCTTAAAAAAAGAAAAAATGTAAAGAATATTATAAGAAGATCTTTCTCAACTGTGTATTGTGTTTATGTGATTTCTCTTTAATGGTTCATATCTTTGAGAGCTTTTAAATGAGAAAAGCTCCAGGTATATTGATTACAGCTCCTACCAGAAATGGGATAGAAGGGACTTTTTTGTGATATAGTAAATATATAAAGTCTACCACCATGTTAAAAGGATCAAAAGTTACTTTATTTGATGTGAAATGATTACAATTTTGGATGATATCAATTAAAGTATGGAAAATAGCTTAAGTATCAATTGTGAAAATATAACAAATAGAGAGAAATATTTTGAATCCTTTTTAATGCAATTTAATTAAAAGAAATGTTCTTTCCTTTGAATAAAGTTTTATTTTGCATAAAATTACTAACTTTTGAAATTTTATATTTTCTTAAAACCAAATGCAAATATTTTTACTCCAGAAAATGGACAGAACAAAGCAGTTTGCTAGTGTTTAGAATATTCTAATAGGTATATTTCATAAAATTGAGGTCTATCATATCAATTATTTTCTTTAAATACTTCCGTTTTAAGTCAATTATTACATGAATTATTTTTTCAGACACATTGGTCCAATGATAAAATGGGATTTTTAGGTTTCTTTAATTGGAAAGCTCACAAAGAATTGAGAGCTCATGATATTCATGAAGTAATGGTAAAATGTTCCCAGATATTTTGTGCCAATTTCAAAGTTTAAGTGGTGAGCTCACTGGCTCTTATTATTTTTGAGAAAATGGATATAAAAAAAATAGAAGTGGAATATTTCCTGTGATAAGAGATTTGAGAAGGAGCTAATGAAGAGACTGAGTTTTTTTGCGGAAATTGGCCAAAAATATTTTAATGAACAGAATTTCCAATTTATTCTTTTTTGGCTAATGGTCATTTTGATGAATGAGGTCTTGGAAGCACTACTACAAAAGCAGGATTTAGAATTTTCATCAAGTCACTTCTCATATTAATTCTCAGAATGAAGGGGTAAATTGTTAATATTTTATAAGAATTTAAGAATTTGAGTGAGGGGGATGGATTGGAAGAAATACTTATTGTAGGAAATTAACACATTTTTAAGCTCTAAAATATATTAAGTTAATAATTTTTTTCTTTCAATTTAAAGTTAAAATTGTTTTTCTTTTTGAAATTTTCTTTAAAATCCTTTTCATTGAGGAATTTGGTTTAATTTTATACTGTTCTAAATGTGGCTTTTTCACATCCAAAAACTTATGAAATTATTCTTTGAGTTACTCTGAATTAATTTTGATTCAAAATCTTGAATTTGAATTTTTTCTTTAAAGAGAATAATTTTTCAATATTAAAAAATAATAAAACTAATAATTTTTTTTTTAAAAATATCACAAAAGTTAAAAAAATGATTTTTTCTTTTATCAATTTTTCTCTAATGTCTTTAATCAAGTATATTCCAGCTGGTAATAAGCTCAGTAAGAGATATTACTAGTCCAGAATCTTAATAGAGTATTGAAGTGCAAATTGCTAAAAGAGGCACTTTATTCAAGCCAGAAATATCCAAACAACCACCAAAAGGTGTGTGTTTTCTGGATTTCCTCTTTATTTTCTCTTAAATTGACATGAAAATGGTGCATACCAGAAATGGAAGCAACTATTCAATTCAGCCAGATGGATGTGCACACGAGAGACCAGGAACATATCTGCCAAGTATTCCTCAAGAAAGACATGTCTGGAGGATTCCTGAGTTTCCACCCATTCCCCAAGGTCTATACCTACAAACCCTGACATTAACTCTGAGTCTGAACTGATTCAATGTAATTTTTTAAGGGCTAGACCATTTTCAAGTGTCAGCCATAGAGATCTATTAGTCCCAGTACAGAAACTGGTACAGAGAAGCAAACGAAGACAAGTGGTAAATATGCCCAAGCCTTTGGCAGGGGGCAATGAACTCCTACTTACAAATCAAGAGCTTTCTGGGTCAGGAGAAGACTATATAAATCTTGGGAGGATGAAGTCCATTGTCCTGCAAAGAAAGTTCAAAAAGATAAATAATCGGTTGAATAACCAAAGTCTTTTTCTCCATAGAGCAGAAGAAAGAGTTGGAAATGACCCCAGCTTTGGAGGAAGAAAGCCAAGGGCGTCAACCAGCTCCAGAAGTGTCCAAGGAAAAGCCCAAAGGACCTCAGAAAAAGCAGAGAGGTCCCAAGAACAATAAATTGCAGTGAAAGGAAAAGCCAATTGGCACAGACCATACCCACAAGGGTACAAGATCCCCAAATTGGAGCCTTCAGAAGTGGAAAGTGTATTCAATATGGCCAGAACTCTTGTGGATTTCACAGCCAAAGAGCAGGAAAGGATGAACAGGTCCTTTCCATGAAAATGATAGATGATATGAAATTGATTAAGTCTATTATTGATGTAAAACTTGGTAAATTTGATTCAAAATTTAATAAATTAATATCAGATATTAATGACTTGAAAAAAATGACAGAACTTTTGCTGAATGGAATAACATGATAAATGCCAAACTTCAGTCAATTTCAAACACATGTGAAAGAATTGAAGGTAAATCTTTTTAAAAAAATAATGAATTTGAGGATATTTATATTAATAAGATTAATGACCAACTTGCAATTCTGAGAACTCATGTTGAAGAAATAGTTAATAATACCAATCTTTTTGCTACAAATTTGGCAAGAAGTGACAGTGAAATGCAAAAATTGAGGAATGAAAGAATTGCACATGTAGAGAAAATTAATAAGAATTATGAACCAAATTTACATATTCTCAGACATTCTACACATTTAACTGAAGAAAAACATTCTGTGAAAGAAAGTTTAACCCCTTTTCTAGGAGAAAATGCAATCTGTGCAAAATTAATTCCCAAATTGGAAAAATGGCCAAGATTCTATGGTGAAGGAGAATTCAAACATATTGAGCTCATCAGATCAATTGATAAATTACAGTAGGATCTTAATATACCTAGTGAAATAATAATGGGCAAATTGCACTCCTTGTTTACCAGAACTGAAAAGAAATGGTATCACAAGATGAGACAAGAGCATGGTAAACATGATTGGCTTTGGTGGAAATCTGAGATAATCACAAAATGGCCAATAATTCTTGGAGATTTAAAATGGAGAATTATTTTCAAGTGCCATTTTTAACTCAGAAAAGGATAAACCACTCACTTGGTTCCTCAAAACCAAAGACAGATTATCTGCTTTACACTCAGATATGTCTGACTCAATGATTAATATGAAAATATTAAGAAAATGTGGAGGAGAACTAGAATACACTATAAACTGAAGATGTGTAGAGCCCTGTTCAACAGAAGACTACATTAATTCAATGGAAGATATCATTACTAGGACAAAAATTGGTAAAACCTGGACTAGAAACCCTATGGAGTCCAAAATGGTCCCAAAGAATTCCAGAGAGGATAAAAGACCTGTAAGAACTGTCTTAAAGTGTCACAAATGTGGAAGCACTTCACATTTAGCCAGCACTTGCACCAAAAATACTAAAATAAATGAACTTCAAGTCATTGAAGAGGTTCATGATACTGAAGAAAAAGAAGAATCTGACCAAGATTCTGCAATTTCTGAAGAAACACCAGTAGAGGACTATCCAATTGAAAATATTACAGCTTTCTTTGAAGTCACTTTCCACAATATAGTTAAGATTTCTATAGCATTATCAATATCCAAGATTCTAGGATGTGTAAGACTAAACCTGCTAAAGGCAAAGGATACACTTCTGGGGAATCTTGTATCACATCAATACTGATTAATGATGTTGAATAAAATATAAATTTGTATGCAGGAGCATTTTGCACTTGTGTAGACAAATACTACCTTCAAGCCATACTTCCTGGATGGAATAAACATCTATTACCAATAGAAGGTGTGCGATTTAGTAGTGCCAGTAATAATATGTACCCTTTGGAAATATTAGACACTAATCTTTTATTTCCACACCCTTCAGGAAGTTTGGGAATATAGATAGAGATAATAGTGATGGACAATTGTACATCTCAACATATCATTCTTGGAAATTATTATTTTAATATTTATGGCATTGACATCAATAGCCATAGAGACAGATATTTCACAATTGGAGAAAATAAAAGACAGAAAGTTGCTTTTTCCAATATTTCCAAACAAATATCAGTAGTAGCTCCAAATAAAAATACTTACAAGGAAGAATTTGTGACCAATCAAATTGTTGAAGCACAGATTAATCCATCATTATCACCCAATATGAAGCATGAGCTTATTGATGTGTTATAAACATATAAGAATGAATTTTCCTCATATAATGAACCATTAGGCGCCATTAGAGGACATTAAGTTGATATTACTCTTAATATTGACAGGCCATACCCTCCAGTACTTAGAAGACCAGCTTACCCAGCAAGCCCCATAGCTAGGGAAGCCTTGGAAAAACATAGCCAAGAGTTAATAAAACTTAGTGTACTAAGGAAAGTAGGCCATAATGAGAAATTTGAGGTTAAAAATACTGTTATTATTGCTTGGAATAACAATAAATCAAGGATGGTTTGATATTTTAGAGAATTGAATACCTACACAGTTCCAGATAGGTATACAGCTCCTAGAATCCAGGAAACTTTAAAATGATTATCTAAAGCCAAGTATATCACATCCATGGATGCATTGAAAGGCTTTCATAACAATGTTTTGAGGCCCAAAGCCAGAAAATTACTTAGAATTATCACTCACTGTGGTATTTATGAGTATCTTAGAATACCATTTGGTATTAAAAATTCTCCATCTCATTATCAAAGAATGATGAATACCATCTTCCCCACAGAATTATCTGGAGGATGGCTCATTATTTATATTGATGATATCATTATATATTCAGATTCATGGTCTTTTCACCTTGAAAGACCTTCAAGAGGACTTAACAAAGTTGCAGGAGTGAATATGAAAATTTCACTCAAGAAATTCAACTTTGGTTTTGAAGAACTTAAAGCATTAGGACATATCATTTCTGGTTTAAGCTTGGATATTGACAAAAAAAAGTAGTAGCAGTGTTACTTAGGCTAATACCCCATAATAAAAAATAAATGATGTCTTTCCTTGTATTTTCCAGCTATTAAATGCAACACCTAAAAGACTTTGCAATTCTGGCCAAATCACTCTATATAATATGTGATGAACACACAGTATTTGAGATGACAAAGGAAATAATTAAAGCCTATGAAAAGATAATGAAATCTCTTACAAAAGAACCTTGAATCCTCATTTCAGACTGGAATATACCTTTCAAATTGTACATTGATGCATGTGGAGATGGATTAGGGGCAGCCCTGAATCAAGTCCAAATTATTGATGACAAACCTACAGAAGGACCAGTTTGTTACATCTCAAGGCAAATCAAACCAACAGAATCTAGATATGGGGCAAGCCAAATGGAGTGCTTATGTTTGGTATGGGCACTTGCTGATGGAAGTGTTTTTGAAGTTATAACTGACTGTAATTCTGTGAAATAGCTTCTTAACATGAAGACACCCAGAAGACATATGTTGAGATGGCAGATAGCCATTCAAGAATACAGAGGTAACATGACTATAGTTCATAAGGCAGGAAATATTCATAAGAATTCTGATGGACTTAGTAGGTGGAAATTATCCAATACTCCTGATAACACATATCATGTGTCTTTGGAAGTAGAACCACAGATTCCAATTGAATGCATTAACATAACTGATATTGGGACTGAATTATTTGAATAAGTCATAGAGTCTTATAAGAAAGACAAGAATTACCATATATTGACATCATTTTCAGGCAAAGACTGTAAAAACACAGATGTGGTTAATTCACTTGATAAAGTGTGGAAGAATTCCTATTCTGAAGGAAGATTTCACTTGTTTGACAGAATAATTCACCACAGAACTAGCCATTCTTGAGTAATGGAATTATGCAGTAGATTTCTTATCAATACCATTCTTCATGAATGTCATGATAGCATCTATTATGGACAACTATAAGAAGACAGAACACTTGAAAAAGTGAAAAAATGTGCATTGTGTCCATCTTGGAGAAAAAATATTATTGAGTATTTCCATACCTGTGACAGATGACAAAAAGAAAACAGGATTACAGGAAAGAAATTTGGATTTATGATTCATATTCAAGAACCAAAATCCCCTTGCAAAGATGTTCACATGGATAGGGTCACAGCACTTCCTCCAAGTGGTGACAGAAGTTATAATTCTTGTTTAGTTATTGTAGACAGATACCACAAAACTCCCATATTCTTACCATGTCATAAGTATGACACTGCTATGGATACAGCTCTGCTTCTTTGGAATAGAGTTATTTCTCATACAGGGTTACTTAATAGTATCATAAGTGACAGAGATCTCAAGTTCACATCTTCACTTTGGACCAATCTTAATAGATTTTTTGGGACCAAGTTATCATTCTCTACAGCATACCGCCCTCAAACTGATGTGTTAGAAGAATAAATGATTCAAGCTTTAGAAGACATGATAAGGAGATTCTGCGCCTATGTCTTAGAATTTAAATACACAGATGGATTTACCCATGACTGGTGCACTCTAATACATGCATTATAATTGGAACATAAGAAATCAGTGCATTCTTCCACAGGTCAAACTCCTGCTACATTAGAAAAAGCATGGAATCCAAGACTCCCAGAAGACACACTGAGGAAAGACTTAATTGACATCCCTCCTACAGCTTCCAGCTTCAAGATTATGCTTGATAAGGTGAATTAAGATGGAAAAATGCATGAATGACACTTTTGAATATGCAAAACAGAAGTGGGACAAGAGTCACAAGGTACCAGAATTCAAATTATGGGACTTAGTTCTAGTTTCAACCTTGAATTTTAATAATATCAAATGCCCAAATAAACTTAAATATTCTTATGTAGGACCTTTTTTTATTGTTTCCTTACATGGAACAAAGGCATTTCAAGTGCAATTGAGTGGCTAATTGTAAAATTAACACCCCACCTTCCCAGTCAGCTTGAGAAAAACTGATCAACCAGCTGATAAAGAATTGTTTCCTTTAAGGAACCCAACTCCTTTATCTGTACCACCAGTGGAACAGAGTGAATACAGAAAGATAAAGAAAGTAATTGAAGAAAGGAGACTTAGGGGTAAAAGTCAAAGAGAATATCTTTTCAGGTATATAAATCCAGCAAATGAAGATGAATGGCTGGAAGAATCAGAAATACCTGAATCAGATAAACTCTTGAGAAGATTTAGACATGAAAGCAGGCCACAAGCCTGAATATGAATATAAATGTGCTTTAAATTACTTGATCTTAGTAATGTAAAGAGGTTCAACAGTGGAAATCAACCACCTTTGGGACCTTTCTTTTTCTCAATATAATTAATAAAATTGTTGTAGTACAATTTTATTTTTTGGTGGAAGGGAACATGAGTCTTGAGGTATATTTTACAGAACGAAATAGGCCACAATTATCTTTAGAAATAAATTCTGAACTATACATAATTTATAAGTCATGCATATATTCAAAGTTCATCTTTTTGAATTTCAGAAAAGATGCATAACTTTTTCATGAGTTTAAGGCCAGATTTGGATTCTACAAAAAAGTTCACCTAGAGTAGCTCCATAGATTGAATAAGATTAAATTAACTCTCTGAGGTGGTAATATTGAAAATACTTCAATACCACATGAAAGAATAGTGAAAATTTTTGTTTTTCTCAATTTCATGCCAAAATAATGGGAATGTTAGAAATCCTGTGTTACATATACACTAAGAAGAGTGTTATTCATGTTTTTGGGACTTTAAATTATGGTATTTTTACAAACAGTTTTGGTACACCCATAGTTGATATCAGTCTTGAAGCCTAAATTACTATTTTTGATGTGAAAATAGCTAAGGGGGGAAAAAGACATAAAAAAGAGCCAGGGTACCCAGCTTCTGATGCCTCTGAGGCATTGATAGCTCCAAAGCTTGAATCTGTGGCTGATCATGGACAAATTAGTATTCTAAAGCCTTTTGGGAACCTGGTTACCAAGTTAAAATCTCATTCAATCACAAGAAAATTGCAAATAAGCTGCTATTTTGATGTGACAAGGAGGTAAAGAGCAACTTAAACTCCTGTAACCATTTCAATTCTTCATTATTTTCCATGGATAAACCTTAAAAGAGTGATTAAAACTATTTTTGGACCAGTATCCATTGATTTACCTCATAGCAACCAGCTATATTGTGCCGTTTGCAATTCTATGTAGAAATGAGGTAAAAACTTCAAAAATTGATTAAAGTACAATTCTTAATTAATCTTTTTAAAACTCTTGAGGACCAATGGAAAATTTCATTACCCATAAAGAAACCAAAAATAATAATGGTTTCATAAGTAAAATCAAAAGGTTTACTTACAGTCCATTCTTGATGATTCCACATGAAACACTCAATCTTCAAAAAATTCACAGAAAATACAACCTGAAATGGAATTTCTAATAACCTTGATTAATTTGAGGAATTAATGTTTAATTTTAAATGAAAGAAGATTTAAAGTTGTTACTCCATTTATTCTTAATCATAAATGGGTTGGTGGTCATGTAAAAGCTTTAATTAAGTAATTATGATAAATCTTATGTGACAACAGATGATGCAATCATTAATCCAAAATTATTATTGCTTTCTTACTTACTGGTTTTTTAGTTTCCTCCATGGAATGCCTCTGTGAGTTGTTTTTGACTTAAAAGAGGCCTCCTCTTGCTTTTTTTCCCAAATCATCTTATTATCCAATTATATCTTTATTACTAACAAGTAAGTATTGGTTAAAACTATTCCTTAAGTGTTTTATTCTTTAAAAATCAATCAGAAATACATGAAATCATGGAAATAAACCATAATTTTTTGTAATACTGTTATAAATCAATTTTTATCCCTTAAATCCACAATTTACCCATCAAATCTCTCTACCAATCTCTTTCCAAGGTTCATTGAAGTATTAGTGAGTGATTTTCTATCAATTCTTAAAGTTTTTCTCTAGTAATAGTTTTCTTCAAGAATTATATTCATAATTATTCTTTCAAAAGATTATTATATATTAAAATAATTTTATTAATTTAATAAAGCAGTTTTATTATTAAGTACTTCTTGTAATTGATTCTTGTAGACAATTACTGCTGGCTGTTATAATTACTAGTAGTGTATAACAAGTAAAAGAAATAATTAATTAATTAATTGTTTACTTGTGGTTATAATAATTTTTTACTATTATATTTCATAAGAATAGTCATAGTGCTGTTGATTCATAGTAATATTATCAACAGTTTCATAGACAAATCTTACAATCACCCTATGTTATCTATTTTTTCTTGAAAAGGAAAGATGAAAAGAAAATTTGAGCTATTGAAGAAAATACTAAGGACTTAATTTCTTTTCTCAGCTCTAATAAAAGGAATTAGAAAAGACCCTCAATTTATTTCTGTTTCATTAATTTATCTAGGTAAATTTGTAAAGAATCAATTCCTTAAATTTGAATAAGTTACTTCAAATATTCAAGGTATATATCAAATTAAATATAACTCAAAAATAAAAAGTTGAAATCATAAATTGATAATAAACTGATTAAGCAGAAAAAGATATATATATATATAATATGCCTTCTTGGACATAATGGAAAATGCCTTCTTTACTTTGGGTATTTTGCACTAAAAGTTACATTAAACTTCTCATTTAGTTTGAATTGAAATCCCTTACATGTTTCAAATTTGAATTCTCTTTTGTAAAAAAATTCAAGTTGAAAATTTTTCAAAATCCCTATGTTAGGTTTTAACTCAAAATTTGCTATTGTATATCAAAAAGCAAATTAAATCAAATTCTCACTTACTGTACATCTTCAGATTTATCATCCCTCTCACCATCTTATTCTATTTCCCAATTCACAGAATGCCACCAAAACACTTATCATGTACATCAAGTAAAGATTCTAGTACTAATCCAAAAATCCTCAGGGAATCTTTTGAAACCTGACTATCTTACCATGATAAATTGGCTGAAATGCAAAAACAATTGTGAAGCATGTTTTTGACCTTCTTGAAAGACTTCTGTTAGATGGCCACCATTGTCCAAGCAAAAGGGATTGCAATTAATAGCTAATGAGGTCCAAAAAAATCAAAAATTCATTGAAGCTCATATCAAACAATATGTGAGGCTTCTGAAAACTTTTTCAAGAAAAATATCTGGCTTCTAACAACTATGAGAATTCAACAGGAGCTGGGATTTCTGGTGAAGATGTTCAGAAGCGGATTCATACCATGATTCAAAGGATGGAAATGCTTTGCCCATGCTGTTCACAAATGGACCAGATTTTTAGCAAGAAACCAAATATTTACTTTATTGAGGAAATTAAATAAAACCTTTTTATCTTTTTTTGTCCAAAAAATAATGATCATGATAAATTTAGCCTTATTTGAGAACTCTACTTGAAAAGTGAAGTGAAAATTTGAATTTAAGAAGAAACTTCCACTTAGTGCCACAGGCTACACCAAAATATTACCTTTGATGAGATTACTAGCTGAGCAACTGACTATATATATGTTACTATAGATTTCTTTTAGCAAATCATCATGTAGCACTGTAGCGTATCCTCAAAAACAAACCCTGCAGTTTGGACGCTCAATGCCCGCAGCTCACCAATGTAAACACTCCTCCATCATCTCATTTAACTTGCCCAAAAATTATGAGCTGATTGCTATTACGCGATAAATAATTTCTATTAGTAGGGGAGTTAAAATATCCCACCTTACGCTGTTGCATCATCAGTTTCACAAATCCGAATAATTGCATACTTCAGAAGACAACGTGGCCAGCATTAGACTAAAATGCTGCATGTGGCTTTCATTTATATGGAATAGTCAGTCGGCATACAGTCAGACTACGGATTGAATCGATCATTGCCACGATAACCGTACCAGTGCCACACATCATTCAATAAGGAGAGTATGTAAAAACAATTGCTCCAACAAACTTCAAAGGCGTGCTCGGAATGCAGTTAAAATACTTTTAAAGCTCAAGTCACACTAGCCTACGAGCCCGTACTTTCAGTCAAATTGTGTGGTGAGAGCTATACTCGTTGCTACCTGTGACAACTTTAAGCGATGAGGTATGCTTTGTTTTTTTGTTTTTTTTTGCGTTACAGCCACATCACTAATGGAAAATGAATAATTAGTCGTGACCAGAGAGGTAAGCAGACTGAGATCCCCAGTTTCATGTTTTTGTTTTGTTTTGTTTTTATGCAAAGACGACACAAAAATAAAGAACAGTAGTTCCGTATTTAAAAGAACACAAAGGCTATTCAGTTCTAAAAATTAAGTGAACACCAGAATCAGTTTCAATAATACCCGAGATTCCATTGACTTCCAAACCAAAGGCTGCATCTTGAAATTTCTTTTGCATTTGGCCTTTAGAAAAATAGCAGAGATCGCCGCCATGAATGTAAGACGAACAATCTGAATATTCCTCGGCCAAAGTTGAAAATTTTTCTTTCAATTTAGCCAAGTCTTTTGCATCTTCAATCAGTTTTAATTCAGATTGAAGTCCTTTTAATATTTCAATTGCCTCTTCTTTGGTCCGAGTTATGTGAGCCTTTATGACAGTCCAATTCAAACAAAAAAGGGGGGGTAAAATGGATTGAGTTTTTTCTTTTCTTTTGTGTGATGAGTTACAAATCGTTTGATTTCGCAAATGACAAGAATACATTCTTACTTGTCTAAAACTAGATGGCCTTCTACTTTGACAATGCTTAATTAATATATGACTCGCTCTAACTCGGCCTTCATCAATTAATGCTGCGCCAGGACCTTGAGAAGCAACGGCTCCATGAAGAAAATGCGCCCCGGATAATTTCATAATTTGCTCCGCCGTCAAATCAGCTGGGGGCTCCCATGAAGACACTTTTAATTGTTCAGAGTAAAAATACTGGTAGAAATAATTGCAACAAAAAAGCCCACAAGAAATATTTCATTAGTGTTT
This sequence comes from Austropuccinia psidii, assembly GCA_023105745.1. Lineage (NCBI taxonomy): Eukaryota > Fungi > Basidiomycota > Pucciniomycetes > Pucciniales > Sphaerophragmiaceae > Austropuccinia > Austropuccinia psidii. The sequence goes on from JALGQZ010000015.1 coordinate 26,647,512, forward strand.
TTTCCTATTGATTTTGTCTTTAGCTGATCAACTTGATTACTTGTGGCGCAAGTCATGTTTTTTTTACTTAAAAGCTATAATAAAAGCTTTTTTATTTGGTCGGCATAAATGAAAAGGGCCAAGGCCCAAGTCACAAGCTAGCCATTGAATTCATATCAAAGAATCACATCCAATAACTAATGATAGATTCAAATTTTTATTTTTATGATTTTGCTTAACTCAACCCTCGAATTTCCACAAGTTCCGAAAGGTATAATCAAGATAGTTCAAATTCGCAATGAGCTTGACACTCACCGGTCTTTGTCTAGATTGAGAGAATCGGATCTGTCATCATGTTAAAAAAATTAGGGGGTTCAATCATTATATTTTGAATCAGTTCCTTTGTTTGACTTCGTTCACAGGCAAACCGGTAAGTAAAAGAAGCTTTTCTCGAAGGACAGGTTCCAATAAATCGCTATCGAATAGAACTTTTTATGCTTGACCCACGTCAAGGGTGAGATTTGACAAGCGATATCCAAATGGATTGGATGCAAAACCAAGGAGAAGGATTTCATGAATGAGCTTTCAGAATGACTCACCTCCCAATCAGTAGCAGTCGCTGGAGCACCTGGACCGTTTGGGATCATCTTTTGAGATCGAGGTCAGTATCGATGACGAGCAGAAGAAGGCTGATGAGTTTGGCGATGGCGATGGAAGCACGAGCCAAATCGAATCGAACAACCAAACAAACTGAGAACTGCAAGGGCCCTTGAAGCAAACCTGGCCATAATTTGATTAGGTCATCCTAGGACCTAGGCTCATCTTCTCAAATCACACTCAACTTTATGCACAATCTGAGGATGAAATTAATTTTAAGACTGGTCTTATTGGACGCTTCCTTAAGATATTTGGAGAGAAATCTTGTAACAAGCACTCAAGATCCTCCTCAAAAATAATGCTATCCACCTTCTTATCTGAGCTAATAGTTTAAAAGATAAACCAACCATGTTGGATTCATCCAAAACTCATGATTAATGAAACTAATATAGATTAAAGCTAAGGATGCTTAATAATCAAAGAGAAATATTCATACCTGAAGCTTAAAAATGGTAGGTTACCTACTACGGATTTTATGAGGAAAGCACAAAACTTGAAAAATCTACAACAAATTTCTTAGGTTTTCAAAGATTTATTTAAGATATTTTATTCAACAGACTGATTAATATGTCCATTTCTATTCAATATAATTATTGAGACTAAATTTCAATAAGCTCTTAGCTCATGAGACCTAGTCCTTTCATGCGCTCCATAGTACAGTACATAAAGCCAAAGTCATTTCAGCAAAGCTTCATTAAACAATCTTCAAATTGGGGTTTTCTGAAGGGATCCAACTAGTAAATTATTAATTACAGATGATTTGTTATATATTCCTTACTTATTATTTATTAATATCAATTAATAATCTTTACTTGAGCTCTAACTATCACCAACCTACCAAAAAAACGCTAGATTCCTTAATACTAATTTGAAGGTACCAATTCAATTCATCAGCGTAAAAGTAAGACAAAAAATAAAATAAAATTCGATATCTAACCAGCTACCAAACTAATTAAAACAATTGAATTGTTTCTCTCTCATCAATTTAGAGTTCTTGATATTAAATAAGCTTAAGATAGTAAAATAACTCAATACAAAAGAATAAAATCAATAATAATTAAATGAAAATAGATTTTCGAGTTGAACTATAGAATATGCATGAGCTCGCTTGAGATAAAAAAATTATTGAGCAATACTCAACAAGAGAAATGCTATTTGATTTTTTTTATTAAATAGAATTTTATTTATCAAATAAATACATAAATCAGAGAATTGCACTTTGTTGATCTGCATTTTATAAAAAGGAACCATCTTGGCCCTTTTATCAATACTCAACAGCACACTCTAAAAGTGTAATTTGTATTTTCCGCATTTAATGTGTTGTTTTTAGGCTCTTAGGTTGTTTTTTCTTTGATAAGTTTTTCCTTTTTTTTTATATAATGTTGGTATTTTATTTTTTTGAGATCTAGAAAAACTTGCTTTTGGCAATATCCAACACAATTACGCATGGAATTTTGAGTATTCCTGTATTAATTAGATAGGTTTTTATTTTATTTTTCTTGAAACAAAGATCCAAAACTAGGTCTTTGTATCTTATAATAGATTACCTACCTTGAAACTATAGTTGATGCACGCAGTTTTTGAATATGAGAAGCCACCTTATTTCTTACTTTAATTTCTTAATAAAAAAGGTTAAAATTTATTAAATCTTTTAGAACCTTTAAGAATTATGATTGCCTTAGAATAACAAAAATTCAATTGAAAACTGGTAAAAAACCAATACCAATAACATATTTTCTGAGCTATCACCAGGAGAAACCAAATATATTTTTCCAAGGCCAAATCATTTATTGATTCTCACATATTAAACTAAAAAATACAAAGAAAAAGTCACAAGATTTGGAAAAGTTCATGACTTAACCCAAGGACTCAAGACTTCAAATTGCATCTGGAGTCTGCACAATAAAATAATAATTGAATAATTAGAAATTCGGTGAAGTTATTTTTGGAAGTGGATTGAAATTATATCTTTGGGTAAATATTACTGGTCCAGAGCTTTCAGGATATAAAAAGGGAAATGACAACTACATATATCAAAAGGAAGCTAATTAGTAGGTAGGAAGTTTATAATGATATGGGGAGTAATTATGAAATTCAGATTGGCCATTTCTTCTTTTTCCCAGATGGTGCAATGACCTCATAAAATATGTCTCAGGAATCATATAAGACATATTTAGCTTCATTCATCTACCTCATTGATACGATCCTGTAATTCAGCTTTATATACTGAATAGGATTAACTGATACACACTTCAAAGCTTATAAATAAGCTGTAATAATTTTATTTGATTTGAAAACTAAATTAGAAGTACTTTTAACCATATTCATAAAAAATATCTTCATTTTCTCAGATTTAAATAAGAAACTTTTATTAACCTCAAAATATCAATGAGTTAAAGGCTTCCATCCAAGAATATTTTGAAATTATATTATGAGAGCTTAAATAATATTTTTTTCCATCATTAAGAGTAAAATGATGGTAATTAAAAAAATGAAGGACCAACCTCTTGTTACTTTTTCAATTTTTCTTGTAATTCCCTTTATACCAATATTTTTACCTTTTCCCAAAATATAGAGCATCTGAGCTTTTTTCACTTCAATTTTTGTATTTGATCTAGCAGTTAATAGGCTTTAGTTTATTTATTTTTTCAATTTTGTATTAATTTTTAATTTGGATTAAATTCAATTTGATATTATAGCTAATGAAATTGAGAAACAAAATATGGGAAAATGATATTTCTTATTAGATCTCATATTCTACAATAATATTTTTGATTTTCGTTGCATTAATTAGGAAGGGTACTACACCCACAAATGAATATTACAATTTTACTTTAAAGAAAATAATTACTGCGCTACTGAGCCTAAAAAGCTTCATGTTGTTTGAGCCAGTGATTTATATGTTTAAGAAGGATATATAATCCTGTCCCATCATGTGCCTTTCTAATATACCCATTAATTTTTTTCAAATATAAATGTTTAAAGATGAATAATTTCCATCATAATTTCCCTTTTTAATTTCATTTGACTTTTTGAAATTGAAAATTCTATACTGGGATTTACTATATCATATTTTTAAATTATGAAAAGACTAGCATTTCATTTTAAAAATGCTATTTTTATTGTAAATAATAGTTTATTTTATGGAAATTGTGACATTATATACTTTGTTTTCTATTTTTATTAATATTTTCATTCTATAAACAAAAAAAATCAAATATTTGTTAATATTTTTTCTCATTCTTTTAATAATAGTTCTAGAATGAAATATTTAAATAATAATTATATAAGCTAAAAATATTTTAATTAACAATTAATCATAGCATATTTAAAAAATAATCATGTCAGTATTACTTAATATTAAAGCTACACGAAAAATTCATTGTGGCTAAATGTAGAATTAGGAAGCACAAATAAATTTAAAAAAATCACTAGAATAATTGAAGCTATACTCATATCAGTTATTATGAATATTAATCAACCATTATGGTAGTTTAAGAACATGGGAATATTTCCTGATAAGATGATTGGGGGAAGACCTCCTTGTATCAAAAATCAAGAGGGGAGGGGGTGGATAGCATACTTAAATTTTTGTAGAGTGTAATATTTACTCTGGGTGGTTTGAGTTTGGTCAAAGTAGTTCATTTAAGACAGTATTTAAGGTCATATGTGGCTTCAAAAAAATTACAGCCTTTTTTTCCCATTTAGGGTTAAATTATTCTTTTTATGCTATAGATGTGCTTTGACAGTAGATAAATATTAGAAGCTGTAAAGGAAGCTTCTGGAGGACTCTTATTGATAAATTTCAAAATAATTAAAGTATAACTGAACTTGGGTTGGGGGTTTTTCCTGAAATTTCAATTATATTTCTTAAAATATGAAAAGAAGAACTTTTCAGGATCTTATGGGATTTTATCCTCAGAAACTTGATAAGTTTGTTGTTTTTTGAGAAGAGCTTAAAATAGGCATATAAGTTGTCCATTAGTGATATTTCAAACTTAAGAGTACTTTCGCCTCAATTTTAGTTAGTTATTTCAAAGTTAGACAGGCTCAAAGTTCTTTTTATATTTTTTCAAAATGGGAGTTTTCTCATTTTAAGATAATAACCTGGATGAGATAGAGGCTTTTTAGTGGCTTCATTGGATGAAGATATTTCAGACCATCCATAACATATTCTATTTGTTTTTTTCCATAAAAGCTGGATATTCTAGATGAGGGTCAAAAATAAAATGATTCTCCTTTCCTATTCTTAATTAATTTAAGGATGCAAATTTGGTTCCTTTGGTTCTACAGACTGAAGCAGTAACATTTCATATCCCTTTTTAATATATTAAATAACATATCTTTCATATATTTTGTTTTTTTGAAACATTAAAATTTTTGATTGGAGGTGAAAGTTGAGGCTTATGATCAGAAAGGGTTTTACAGCCTTGTAATTCTCTCATTTAATATTTCATGAGTATAATAATGATAGATTCTGTAGGGTGATATATTTCCCCTTCAGATTGTCTCCTTCATATTATGAATTATATCATTAATAAGATTGGTTTCTATAAAAATATTCTTTATTTTATTGGTTTGATAAGCTTGAAGGAAGTGTATCTTACAATTTTTATTTGGTAATACTATTTATATTATTTTTGTTATAATTCTTGTACTCTAGTTGGGCTTACACGCTCAAAAATTTACTTAAATAAGAAAAATAAAATTGGTAGTATTTCTTTATGAAAAATGGATCTTTGTATGTCTATAAAGATAATTTTATCAAAGAAATTATAATGAGATTGATATTTGGTTATTATGATGAATATAGGGGAAATTTTTAAAAAAGAATTAGTTTCATATGTAAAAAAGGATTTCTCAAAAAATTCAGAGATGGAATATTGAAGGTGAGATTTTTTATAAATTGAATATTAATTGAGAAATATGAAAGGAGCTTTAATATATTTTTTTTGGGGGGGTAGAGATAAGATAGAATGAGATATTTTAGAAGCATATTACTTTTAAAAACTAAAGTATAAATTGAACCAAATATTTCCTCTTAAAGGATTAGATTTAATTTTAATTGATATTAAATTAATACATTTTAGACAAAAATTATGTTTTTAAGAAAGAAAGTAACCAAAATAACAAGATGAGTCATTATATTGATTAATTTATTAAGTGGAATGTTTTTTAATTGGAAAAATGAAGGAAGATAAAAATTTATACTTGATGATAAAGCAAGTTTTTTTTGAGTCTTAAGTGTTCTCATAGGTGGAATTATTACTCTAATATATCCAAAAACAGGCTTTTATGAATAGAAATATTGATAAATTGAGGAATAATACAGAATTTACAGTCAGTTTATTATTGAATTTGATAAAATTAGGATTAGAATAAATTACTGTTGGTCGCATTCCTGTTGAAATTGAAAATTTTCCAAATATATTCACACATATAATTTTATCAAAAATGATTTTGATAAAGCTATTTATGTTCCCAATAGATATTTGTCTTTGGAAATTGTTTTGAAACACAATTTACTTTAGGGGAAATACTTTTTGGTTCATTTTTCATATCTACCAAAAGAATATATCAATTTAATTATATAATGAGAATACTTAAATAAGATCAGTTAGTTCATGGAGAAATAATATTTTAGCCAGGTAATTATTATCAATTGGAAAGACTTTAGTTATATCTCAAAGGGTTTGGGACTCCATTAAAAAATCAATTTAAATTGCGGTGAAAACAAGAAAATTAAGTATTAATCAGGCTTGATTGTATGCTGTTTGATATCAGATAATACTTTGTCAGTATCAAATGATAGCTTAAATCTCTTCTATGAATATGATGAAGTAAATTTATATCCAAGATTTGATCTGGATAGCTTATCTCACACTTTTCTCTTATTAGTTGGCAAAATAAAAGGAAATTGTATTAAAAATAATTATGTGACTTTACATTTCAGAAAACACTTTATTTTGAAGACATTTTTGGATTTGATGACTACTAAACTCTCAAAGAAATGCTTTTATGAAATTAAATTGAATTATTTTCAAATTTTGGCCATTTTATTTTCTGTAATATAGAGAATTTATGCTTTAATAAGGTATGGAATATTCCTGTATCATTTAGATGCATTTTATTTGAAGCTAATTGGAATAATTTTAAAGTAATGGAATAAATAATCAAGCCTACTCAATGTAAAAAATCAAATCATTAAATTACTAAATTGATCTTACAGAATTTCATTTAGTAGTGTGAAAAAGTAAAGTTTGTAGATAGGTGTGATAGTAAAGTAAATTGAGTCATAGGGGATATAATTAATAAATATTAAATTAGAATAAGGTTAACAATGATAAAATGATACACATGATATGGATAATGAATAGACCACCTACTTTTTACATTTGTCTTTATTTTCATCACAAGATGTATTTTTGTCAGCCTGTGACTCAAAACCAGAGCACAAGCATGACAGCCAAATACCATAAACCAATGTTAAAGCCAAGATACCACCAAAAAATAGAGCTGAGCCAAATCAACTCAAAAGATATCAAAAGGAGGAGGAAACCCACCACTTTCCAAATACACAAGTCCCATCATCATAGGAAAAGGAATAACAAAGTTATTCCTGCTCAAAGTTGTTGCTGAGCATAAACCTTAATTTTCACCTCTCATCTGAAATCCAGAGGAAGAGGCTTAACCTCATCAAATGGGTATTCAAAATTACTTTATAAGTCAGGGCTATCCAATGGTACTAGCCAAATTGAGCTAGAACCAGAATTACAGAAGTTATGAGCAAAATAAGGTCAAATAAGGGTGAATAAAAGATTCACCTCTCATATAACTTCTACATTTTTAGTGAGATACCTAAATTGGGTTTTTTTGGGAAGAGCAAGATAAGGGCTATCTGATGGCTCAATCCATTTCCCTGTATCTCCTTTAGAACAAAACATATGGGGCAAACAAGCTCCATACCAGCACTGGCTCCCCGGTTACTCCAATTGTTCTGTACTGACCTCCTGAGGGACCTTTTTGGTTGTGACCAAATTGATCCATGCTGGGTTTCCCCTTCCCAAGTATGTACCCTACCCAGATACCAAATCAATCGCCATGTACCCTTTCGGTACCAACCCCCTCTCCACCACTCCCCCTCAACTCACCTTCCTAACCTCTTATACTTTTCCTTCTTTATCATAACTCACCTTTGGTGTTTCTTCATTGTACCTCACCTTCACTATGTCTTTTACAAGTAGTTCTTCATTGTTTCTTTTGCATTTTTTTCTTCATTTTTCCTTTTCTGTTTATTTCTTTGTTGTAACTCACCTTCATTGTTTTTTTTGGAATTTATTTACCCTTAGCATTACTGTTGGTAATTTTGACCCACCTCAGCTCTCCAACTTTTCTCACCTTCTTACGGCTTCTAACCTGTCAAATATCACCTCTATTTGTTTTGCAAATGCCTTACAGGCATAATCATAGCTCAAGATTGGGCCAGATCCAACAATCACCACAATAACTAAAAGCCGAGAGACCCCACCTGGAGAGCAACTATCAGATCTGACATCTGACAACTCCCTTCCCAGATCTGACATCTGACAACTCCCTTCCCAGATCTGACCAATTAGAAACAATGATTAATTGCAAAAAACCAAGACACCTGATCACGTCAGCACATTAATGAAAGAGATATAAGGATGAGCACTTGGTGCACCAATGGATCCCCTTACCATTCTTGAAGACCACTTTGAAGCTTCCTATGTTGACTTCGGCTCCATACTTGCATTAGATGCAACATTTCATCACAGTCTGACCAATCAGAGCACCAAATACCAATCCAACTCAATCTACCTGATGCCTCAAGGCAATGAAGATGAAAATGACAAATAAAATGTCAGTCAAGATCATCTTCACTTTCATGGTTATGAAACAACACCTTTAGCTGCCAAAGCAGCCCAAAAACACAGGCGTGTTCAATTGGGCATTTATGACTATTATGAAGTAAGTGCTTTTATTGGAATTGCCTGTGTCAGTTTTTCCTTATTATCTCACTCAAAACTCTCAGGATATAATCCCAGGAGGCAAGTGGGATGAGGAGAAACAAACACTCCTGTTTCAGTACAAGTGTTGACATTGCAGGTAAGCAATCAATTTTTTCCCTCACTTTTAGCAGATGATCTAATTTGGGATTATGATTTAAGCCATATTATAGGTATTCTTGGAAAAAACACCTCCAACCTGAACAAACATCAAACATGTTGTGTTGGTTGCTTCTCTTCATGGGAAACCAAATGCCCTGGCTCCATCAATCCAGCCTTAGGAGCATGAATGGCTGCAGAGGAGTTGGGGACCTTATTAAAGGACCTAGTGAAAGCCCTGGTTGCCATTCAGGTATCCTTTTTGCTGTTTGAGTCTGATCCCTTACAATCCATCATGCAACATATTTGTCCAACTGTTCCATGGCCTAAATGACGTCAAATAGCATCCATGGCCACTCATTTATATTTCAAACACAAACAAAAGCTTATTGAACACGTTCAAAGCTTACCATCTGACACAACAATAAGCACTGCCCTAGATTGCTGGATGACTAAAGATCAAAGTCAATCATACATGGCTACTGTCATTCAGTGGATCAACCCATTGACTTATACCTTCCACAAGAAACTACTCTGCTTTGATGTGAGTAATTTCTTACCTTGTTTTCCCACATGCTAAATTGCCCATATTAATATTTAGCTGCACAACAGACAATGGCCGGTTCACACAGTGGTGCCAATTTGGCATGGACCTTTTGGGAATCATTAGGCAAACGTGGAATGTTAAAACGATTATTCAGCATTACTGGCAATAATTCCGCCAACAATATCTCCATGGTTGCTGCCATTGAGCAAAAATACCATGGGATCATTACTAACTGGCCCCAAGAGGAGTGCTTTCATCGATGTGCATGCCATGTCCTCAATCTGGTTGCAAAGGAAGTTTTGGCTCACATTGACCAATTGACTGATGAAGATTATGCATTCTTTGATGATTACTTGGCAGTCCATCTAGCGCCAATTTCCGACAGCAAAGATGAAGAAGCACCAACCCCCAAGGAGATAAGAGGTAGGTGATACAATTCCCATGTATGGTTGGTCACACATGGCTACTGACAGCTGACCATGGGCTAATCATCTTTAGGAACACTAAACCATGTTCAGAAAAAGTCAGACTACAGCCAAAATAAGAGGCGTGCACGTTCAGTTAATCAAATCACCCTGGAAACCCAGGATAAATCAGGTGACCTGCAACATTTCAATGACGCCAAATTCACTTTTCATGAAATTGATGGAGATACTGGGTTGAACACACAATTAAAAACAGGTAAGTCAATTTGCTCATCAAATGTCACCTGCCCTTGTCTAATCCATTGAGGGTTTATTTTGAATTACCCTAAAGGCAACAAGACCATTGTGTGTTCTCTTTGCAATTTGTGGATCTGCTAAGCAGCGTGAGGAATTTATTAATGCCCACGACCAGACTAGCAGCCCCAAACTCCTTCCGATTAACATTCCGATGACTCAATGGAACTATTTCTTACTTCAAATAAAACGGGCTGAGGCCTTAAAATTGAGTATACAACTCTATACTGCAACTCCTGAAGGGGCCAAATATGAAATATCAGACAAAGTGTGGAGCGCTATGGAGTTTATGCTTCCAATTCTTGAGCTCATTGAACAGTCATGCAATGTGTTTCAATCAAGGTCCCCCACGAAACACTTAGTTTTACCATACTACCACATTATCATCAAGCGATTAGACCATTATGAGTGTGTCAGTCCTCAGACATGGAATAATGCCTGTGAGGCAGCCAGAGCAAAGTTACAAAATTAATACAACATGGAAATAAACAACAACATTATTGAATCCAAAATATTGCAAGGAGATATTTTGCACTTTGGGTGTACCAGCAGAACAATCAATAATGATCATTGAGTTTCTTTGCCGCGAGTGCACAGGAATTAAAGCCAAAAATAACAAATCTCATTGTGCACCCAATTCTCCTGACTACCAGAGTGACCCATATAAGCTGGATATTCTTTACCACCTCAATCAAGTGCCAATGGAATCAACTCAAGTCTTCTCTGGCTCAGATGAAGATGAGGTGCTCAATTACTTGCAGAACTTACACCCTGTGGGCAAGGGTGAGCACATTTTAGATTACTGGAAGGTATGTCTCTCATGCAATTGTCTCAATCATTCTCTCTTGCTAATGTGTCTATTTTCAGAGGAAGATTATCACAGGTAATTTCCCAACATTAGGAAAAATTGCCTTTTGATACTTAAGGATTCCAGCTTCTTCTGCCTGTGTGAAAAATGTTTTTTCTCACAGTGGGAAATTGAATTCTCCCGTGCGAGCCTCTTTGAGCACCCAAACTATTGCCCACTTAACATGCTTGAAAGAGTGGTTGAATGATGAAAAGATCTTGTGATTGTGCCATTTTTTTAATTGTCTAGTTACTCATTACTGGGGGGCCAGTTGTTTTTTATGCCCTGGTAAATTTGTTTATAAAAAATGCAATGCATTAATGCATTGCCCAGATAAAACTCAAGTAGTCTTGCTACATTCCAAAAGTTTTGACCAAAACTATAAGTACATGTTAGTTGGCCTGGACTTATTCAGTTTGGGCTGGCTAACAGCAGAGGTTGGTATGTATTGGCTCAAATGGGTCCCTCAAGGGTTATTTCAATTACCAGAAAAGTACCTGTGATCCAGCCTTGCTCCATACTGATTTTAGAAAATCATACATATGTACAAATAAGCTTGTACATGGAATAACTGTGCCATATTTAATGATAACCATATCAAATGAGGCAACATTGTGTAGAGCACATACAGGGCTACACAATGAACCAACTTTGAGCTTGATATCTCAAAAACTGAGAAGTTTATGGCAGCTTTAAGGTCAAAATCCCACAGTTAGACCAATACAGCCTTACTGTGGGATATTCTCCCATAACTATGATTAGGAGGTTTCAAACAGACCAAGAATCCTGTTTAAACTTCAATGACTCATAGTTTGGTCAATATTGGGGTCCTGTACAGGTTCTGTACAGCACTCTACGTGTCATACACATCAGAAGAGGGCTATCTGGTCCCCAGATGAAAAGTTTCACCCTGTATTGGTGAAAACTGCCCAGATGTGGTTCAAAAGCCACATCTGAGCCGCATACAGGCTATACAGCCCTTGTGAAAACCACAAGACTGTCCTTGGAAGTGAAAAATCTTTGCTTCCTCTATGCGGAAAGGTCTAGTAGCCTTTTTCACCCAATTTTAGGATAAAAAGGGAACTTTTCTCCACCAGAAAAGGTTTCCTCATCCTGCTCTTGAATTTGTATGTAGTACAGCTGTCAAAAAAGCTATACTCTTGGAAAATAAGCAGGTATAATTATAATTTGAATTATTGTAGTCTTTATCATTGTAACCCAACAGGTAAAGCTGCATGCAGGGCTTTCAACAGCACTCACCACCACTATTTCTCAATAGTAAAGCCCTGAATATTCTCTTATAAACCCTTATCATCATAACTAAACGTTTTTATTCTTATTTTTACTATGTCACAGTCATAGTTAAAGCTTGTAAATAGTCATTAATAAGCTTCATCATAGACTCAGCCTGAAATTTTGGGGGCCTTGCTGTGTTTTTTTGGATTTTTTTGACCTTTTTATGCATAAAAGTGAGTTTTTTATTATTTTTCTTTTATTTCTGACATTTTGCTTCTTATTTTTGGGCATAATTTTATTAAAAATGAATCATGATATATATCTTGTATTTATTTCTTGAGTGGTAGATGTTCTATACCACTGTGTTTTTTGTCTTTTAATTGCCTTGTTGCATGGTTGATTATAAATTAATCACCACAAAACCTTTATTTTTGGTGTGTTTTACATATCAAACCCCTTTGAGCCATCAATAATGTCCATTTTTCAAATTAAAAAGGACACCTCTTACTGTAAAACCAACAGTATTAGAGGTGTGGTCGGGTATATTGATAATTTAAATTACCCTTTACAGGACCACTCTTTGGGTTATACTTGCTGATTACAAGTTGATCTGTGAGATACTGGTATAAAAAAAGTGTACCAGATATCAATAAGCTGTATTTCTGACATGTAATTGTTAATTTCAATTGCACTGTCACAATACAAGGGCATAATATAGAAATATATTGCTCAGAGGCCATTCTTAGACGTGCAAACAGCCTTTTAAGAAGTCTTAACTGACATTAAGCCCTTCTTCTCTTGCTTGATTCAGTGGGAGAAAACTTCATCCCACTTGAGACCCAGTCACAGGAAAATACACCAGTGACACCCTCAGAACCAGAGGGCAGGAAGGGCAAAGGGAAGAGGCACAGTGAAGGCATTATCACAGCTAAAAATTGGACACCAATTGCCACTCAGAGGAGTAGAAAAGCATGGAACTCTGCATCAATACAAGGTAAACCAACCTTAACAGCTTGTACAGGGAAGATTACAATCATTAACCCAGTTGTAACCCCTAAAGGCAAATTTCCAAAAGGAGTAGAAAGAAAATTTGTACAAGGAGAGTTCAAAGGTAAATACCCTAAGAACATTAAGTTGTTGACTGCTTGCAAGCACTTATATGTCACCTGTACACCTCAGAAACCTTGGCTTCCAAAATAGCCAGCCAGAGGACAGAGAGGGCTTGTCCAGAACCAGAAGACCTGGAGGAGGACACCTTGGAAACAGTGGTGGATGGAAAGACATTGAGGGAAATCATACCCAATCTTCCATTCACATTCCAATTCAACAGAAGCCTCAAACTAGAGGAATGGAAGGATATGTATCAAGTTCTTCAGCTCCACAAACTCCTCAAAGACCTCTTTGAATGGAGCATGGACAACAAGAGGTTCAACCTAGAATCCCACTGGGCAGAACTTGGAGCAAGTTACCAGAAGATATGTCTCAAAGACCTTATGGTAATCACCAAAGGCTGGAATCCCACCAGGAAGTTCAGACTACTGGAGGTGAAGGCAAACAGGATAATGGAGAATCAAGCCACTATCCAAGCTATAGAAGAACAGCTGACCCAAACAGGGAATACTCAGATTCCTTCAGGCTCACAAGGAGTAGGCCAAAAAAGCTCTCCAGGAGCTTCACACCATCCAGGAACCAACAGATCAGTGGCCAAGAGTCATCATTCTTCACAATCCCAGGAGGTTTCCAGGAGAAGACAAGTATACAAGGGCAAAAACAAGACCTCTTTTAACCAAAGGCAGAAAAAGTCAGACCCAATGATCCGGAAGCTGTTGGACTTGGTGAAAGAAGTACACAAGAACCAGAAATAGTTGTACATAATTCTAGAATCAGTAGCCCCATTAATAGAAATATTACCCCCACTCAGATTGAACATAATATTGTTACACCTGAGAGTAACTTAAACAGTGATGCACTGTGGTTACAATTGTCCCAATATTCTGAGAAAACTCAAAAACAGTTTTCAGAACGCCAAGCAAGCCATGAGAGGATGGAAAATCTAACAGCATCCATTGAAAAAATTTTCAAAGCTCTTCAAGAGGGACATGCTCAATGAGCAAAGCCTCTGAAGAGACCAACAAAAGACTGAATCAAGTTTTTGAAGAACAATATCACAGCAAAAGGGACAGGGATTTTCTGGACTAAGACATAAACAAACTGTTTAATGTCTACCATAACATTAATCCATATCACCAAGAAGACATCAAACCAGATGCCTTTTTGGAGAATAAGGCAAGGTATCCATCTCAATACCAAGATGTAGAGAAAATGTCTTATTCTGACAAGGAAGCATTAAAAAAACTTCCAGAGGTCTCAAGCTGGCCCAAATTCTCTGGCACAGGAGAATATGATCATATGGAACTAATTGATTATATTGATGGACTCTTCGTTGATGTACCAAGTATAGAAGACTACTGGATTACTGATAGATTGAATACAGCATTTAAAGGACATGCTAGTATCTGGTACACAGAGATGAAAGAAATCCATTGCAGAAGAAACTGGCCATGGTGGCAGAGTAAAATCATCCAAATGTACAGCAATGGTACTTGTATATGGAAGAAGACCAGGTCATTTGAAAATGACAAGTACTCTGTTGACAAAGATCCATATGAGTGGTTTCTAAGACAGTCTAAAAGACTTAAGGCCATTGAACCTAAAATTAATATTCAGATGAGGAATAACAAACTCCTGATGCAAATGCCAGGAGATCTAGAGAATTCAGTAAAATGCAGATGCAACCAAAGTTGCACTCTAGATGAAATTGCAAATACCTTACAAGATGTAAGGAAGAGAACAAATATAGGGAAATATTCCCCATATAAAAGCAGTGGTTTCAGAGAGAAACAACCTTTAAGAGTGGAGCTTAAAGACAAAACCAGAGAAATAGTGGCAGAAGTGACTAAGAAGAAGAATTCTTGTCACAATTGTGGTTCAAAATACCATTATGCCGATAATTGTCCAAAGGCAAAGAAGAAAGTCTATGCCATTGAGAAAGTCCCAGAGGATGAATCCCCCACAGAGGATTCTGAATCAGACTCTATGGGTGATGCAATCAGAGAACAATCTGATGAAGACCAAGACCCAAGAGAGGAATTTCTAGTGGAGTACCAAGAGGAAACACCACTAGAAATTCAGGAAATACAGTTAGAAGCAGGAATGGCACAAGACACTGCAAACAAAAACTTGTGTAAACACACAAAAGATGCACTAACATTCCTAGTTACACCAACTAAAGGAATGGCATACATACATGAGACAGCCACAAAGATGACTGTTTGCATAGATAATGCTCAACACCCATTGATAATTGAAAGTGGATCACACTTTTCAATAGTGGAGATAAATTATCTGGAGCACCGCTTCCAAAATTGAGAAAAACAACTCTTTCCAACCAAGGCAAAGAACTTCAAAAGTGCATCAGGGAAGATGACATCCATTGGGACAATTATCAAAGAGATAATTATACCCCACAGGAAAGGTAATATAAGAATCAATCCAGAGTTTGTTGTACTTGAAGATTCCCACATCCAAGGGTTTTTACTGGGAACAGAGCACCAGAGGATGTAGGGCATTGATATTTACACAGTAAAAATAGGAATATCACTATTGGTACAAACAAGGAAAAGAAATTTTCACTTGACATATACCAAATATCTACCCATGACCCTCTAGAAAAATTAGTTAATGAGTTCAGGGAGGGCAAATTCAGCACTACCCTCACCAGTAAACAGAAACTTAGTTTACTGAAGATGCTGAGGAAAAATATACCAGCATTTGCCATTGGTGAGGAGCCATTAGGCAAAATCAGAGGCCATGATATAGAACTATATCTGGATCTGGAAAGACCCTATCCACCCATGCTAAGAAGACCTCCATACCCAGCAAGTCCAGAAACTAGGAAGGAAATTGAGAAACACATCAATGAACTCCTAGAAATGGATGTCATCAGGAAGATAGGACCCAATGAAATAGTGGAGATCACCACTCCTGTCCTTATCACCTGGAATGATTGCAAATCAATGTTGTGTGGGGATTTTAGAGCTCTGAATAACTACACAAAAGCTGACAGGTACCCTATACCAAGGATACCTCATGTCCTAGACAAACTGGCAAAAGCCAAATATGTAACCAAGATGGACTGTATGAAAGGCTTCCACCAGAATTGAGTTAAACCAAACTCCATGAAACTACTCAGAATCATATGCCACATGGGCATATATGAGTACACCAGGATGCCATTTGGCATCAAAAATGCACCAGCCCACTTCCAAAGGATGATGGACACAATATTGCAAGAAGAAATATTGGAAGGCTGGATGGTAGTATATATTTATGGCATAATTATATACTCAGAAACATGGGAAGACCATGTGCAGTAAATAGACAGAGTACTAAGTAAGTGAACACCCATTAATCTGAAAATTTCACTTAAAAAGTGCAATTTTGGCCAACAAGAATGACTGCCACTGGGACACAAAGTCTCAGGTCTTATTCTGGCCATAGACCAGAACAGAGTAGCAGCAGTACTGCTAAAACCAGTACCAAAGAACATCAAAGAGATGCAATCTTTCCTTGGGTTTTCTAGCTACTACAGAAACCACATCAGAAATTTTTCCCACATAACTAGTAGTTTATAAAAGTTATGTTCAAAAGATGTAGTTTTTGAAATTACCAAGGAAAGGAGGGATGCATATGAGAGGATAAAACATGAACTCATAAATGCAACTGTGCTCATCTTACCTCACTTTGAACTACCATTCAAGTTATACATAGATGCAGCATGTAGCCAAGGCTTAGGGGCAGCCCTCCACCAGAGACAAATTGTAGATGTTGAACCAAGAGAGGGAGTGATATGATACATCTCTAGGCAACTGAAAGATTCAGAAGTCAGGTATGGGGCCACCCAGATTGAATGCCTATGCCTAGTCTCTGATCTGGATAAACTCCACTATTATTTGGAGGGTGCAGTCTTTGAAGTCTACACAGACTGCACAGCCTTGAAGTATTTACTGAACATGAAGACTACCAATAGACACATGTTTATGTGAAAAATAGCCATCCAGGATTACAGGGGCAATATGACCATCATATACAAGGAAGTAAAAAGCCACACCAATGCAGATGGCCTCAGCAGATGGCCATTAGACAATGTCAAAAGCAACCCAGCCTATGATCCTGAAGTAGCAGCCAATATTCCTATCCATTTCATGGAACTATGTAGGAGGAAGAACTTCAGATTTTTGAATGGGTACAAGAACATGGTACCCCAGACAGTGGAGACACTGATTCAGAAGGAACAGAAACTCCCATATTGGGAATACGTTCCTCACAACTGCATAATGAATTTTTCAGTGCAGTAATAAAGACATATGCCAAACAAAAACAGTGTGGCATACTGTTGCAACTCCTTCAACAGAAGTACAGGAACCCAGGACTGGAATCCCAGCTAGAGGAACCCTGGTTGAGGCACTATAAAGACAACATTTCTTTCCTTATAGATGTCCTGCTCTACCATAGAGAGAAATACACAAGTGCACTTACAGTAGGAGACAGGGACCATATATCCCTGATCCTGCAAGAATTCCATGACTTCCCCTATATAGGACACATGAGTGAAGACAGGACCAAGGAAAGGGTAGCAAGCACAGCTTGGTGGCCCAAATGGGAACAAGAGTTTAGTTAATATATCAACACTTGTGAAATATTCCAGAAGTCAAATAGAAAACATGGGAAGAAAGATTGGATACTTAATCACATAGAAGAACCCAAGATCCCATGGGAAACCATCAATCTGGACTGGGTGACAGGACTTGTCCCAAGAGGAAAAGAAAATTTCAATGTCTGCCTATTCATAGTTGGTGGGTATAGCAAAATTGTGAGGTGCCTACCATGTCATAAGGAAGACACAGCAATGGATACAGCCTTGTTTTTTTTGAATAACATCATATCCACATGTGGAGTCCCAAAAATCATCATCAGTGAAAGGGACCCAAAATTCACATCACAATTTAGGACCAACCTCTATGACATGCTAGGTACAAATATTGCATTTTCTACAGCTTACCATCCAAAAACAGATTGCCTAGCTGAAAGGATGATCCAAACCATGGAGGATATCCTTAGGAGGCTCTGTGCATATGGCATGGAATACAAGGACCATTAAGGATACACCCATGACTGGGTTACCCTTCTACCAGAAGTCCCACTGGCTTATAATACTAGTAACAATTCTACCACAGGGAAATCACCCTCACTGGTAGAAAAAGGGTGGAACCCCTTATTGCCTGGGGATAACTTGAACAAGAATCTTCTAACCATCCACCTCACAGCCAAGGACTTCCATGATACTTGAAAGAAGGCTTGTTACACAGCTTCCAAATGCATGGATGAGGCAAAAGAATACAACAAACAGAGGTGGGACAAATCACACATGGAACCTTAATTTAAAGAAGGGGACCAAGTGCTAGTGTGTACACTTAACTTCAATAATCTTAAGGGACAAAAGAAAATGAGAGACTCATTTGTAGGTACTTTCACTATAATTAAGCTGATAGGAAAAATGCAGTGGAGGTCAAACTCACAGAAGAATTTTCTAGGAAACACCCAGTATTCCCAGTGAGTTTGGTTAAGCCATACTTCCAGACATAGGAGGACAAGTTCCCCCAGGAAGAAAAATCCCACTCCACCTGAAATAGTGGAAGTGGAAGACTCACCTGGCCCTGTGAATAAAATAATCAAGGCCAGGAATATCAGACTGAATGGTAAAGACCAAAGGCAATACTGGGTCAGATTTAAAAAACTAGAAAGCAGATAAAGACAAATGGTTTTCAGAGGATGCCATACCAGATGTGAACCTTCATCTAAGGAGATTCAGGACCTCTAGGAGGACTGAGAATTCTCATAAATGATGAGCCTTTTTTATAGGGAGGGTATGTCAGCCTGTGACTCAAAACCAGACCACAAGCATGACAGCCAAAAAACATAAACCAATGGTAAAGCCAAGATACCACCAAAACATAGAGCTGAGTCAAATAAGCTCAAAAGTTATCAAACAAAAGAGGAAACCCACCACTTTGCAAATACACAAGTCCCACCATCATAGGAAAAAGAATAACAAATTTATTCCTGCTCAAAGTAGTTGCTGAGTATAAACCTTAATTTTCACCTCTCATCTGAAATCCAGAGGAAGAGGCTTAACCCCATCAAATTGGTATTAAAAATGAATATTTAAGTCAGGGCTATGGAATGGTACTAGACAAATTGAGATAGCACTAGAATTACAGAAGTTATGACTAAAATAAGGTCATAAAAGGGTGAATAAAATATTCACCTCTCATCTAGCTTCTACATTTTTAGTGTGAGATACCTAAAGTGGGGTCTTTTTGGAAAGGGAAGAATTAGGGCTATCTGATGGTGCCATCCATTTACCAATATCTCCTCTATAGCAAAAGTTATGGGGAAAACAAGTTCCATACAGATTTTAGGAAAATCATACATATGTACAAAAAATCTTGTACATGACATAACTTTGCCATATTTAATGATAACCATATCAAATGAGGCACCATTTTTTAAAACACATACAGGGATACACAATGAACCAAATTTGAGTTTGATATATCAAAAACCGAAAAGGGTATGGCAGCTTTAAGTTCAAAATCCCACAGTTAGACCAAGACAGCTTTACTGTAGGATATTCTCCCATAACTATGATTATGAGGTGTCAAACAGACAAATAAGCCTGTTTATACTTCAATACCTCACAGTTTGGTCAATATTGGGGTCTTGTACAGGTTCTGTACAGCATTCTACGTGTCATACATGTCAGAGGAGGGTTATGTGGTCCCCAGATGAAAATATTCACACTGTATTGATGAAAACTGCCCAGATGTGGCTTCAAAACCACATCTGAGCCCAATAAAGGCTATAAAGACCTTGTGAAAGCCACAAGCCAGTCTTTGGAAGTGAAAAATCTTCACTTCCTCTATGTGGAAAGGTCTAGTAGCCTTTTTCACCCAATTGTAGGATAAAAATGGACCTTTTCTCCACCAGAAAAGGTTTCCTCATCCTTCTCTTGAATTTGTATGTAGTACAGCTGTCAAAAAAGCTATACTCTTGGAGAATAATCAGGTATAATTATAATTTTAATTATTTTAGTCTTTATTATTGTAACCCAACAGTTAAAGCTGCATGCAGGGCTTTCAACAGTGCTCACCGCCACTAATTCTCAATATTAAAGCCCTGAATATTCTTTTATAAACCCTTATAATCATAAATAAACCTTTTCCTTATTATTTTTACCATGTCAAATTCATAGTTAAAGCTTGTAACCAGTGGTTAATAACCTTCATCATAGACTCACCCTGACAATTTCAAAGCTGAAAATATTGTGGTCCTATAACACTTCATACCTTTTTATTACAAAATCAAAACATGTTATGTATGTTTTTCTCTCAAAGATCCATTCTAATTCCTGACATATGAGCTAACACTAGGAATAAGCACAAAGAACCTTCATTGAGAATTTAAAAAATAAAAAAAGCCAGTTATTTTGAACAAATTTGAAAAAATAATTTTCAACAAATCTATGCTCCACGAAAAATATAAATTAAAAAATAACACCAAACCCATTAAAAATAGAATTTGATAGAAAATGGATATAATAAATTATATGAATTCTCTGAATTAATCTGCTAGTTTAATTTGAGTTTCAACTTTTTTTTGGTTCTAGTTTCTTTTGAATCTCTTATATATTTCTGTGTTTTTGAAGCTCCTTAGAAAGATCCAAGTAGTAATTTCTGTTTCTTTTAAGAACTCTTATTCTCTCTGACCTGAAGTACTTCTTTCAGTTTCATTCCTATTTTATATTATTATTGAAAATAATTTGAGTTTTTTTTGAACACTAAGATAGGTTACTAATACTTTATTCATAATACTAAAACCCTACCTCTATTTTTCTAGAAATTATTGACTCTTAATGTTTTGTCTCTTTAAAATTGGATTTTTCTCTATCATCATCATATTCAATATTTAATCCATAATAGTCATCTTCATTGATATTATGATATTTTCAGCTATATTAATTACTTGAAAGGACTTTAAACTGAAGATATATCAGAGATTTCAAATTTCAAACACTCTTTGAGTTTTATTTTTAAACAAAGGTTTCAACAATCATTCTCAATCACAAGATTTTTTTACCTCATTTTTCACATTGCATGTATTATCAACATAAAATACAATTTCTATTCAATTAATCCATTTTTTTTATCGAAACAACTTTGGTTTTTGTATGTTTCTAATTATTATAGAATTATAATGTTTACTGATTATCATAAATCTATGAGTAATTTATATTTTGAGAAAAAAATTTAAGAAATTTTTATTTTTATATTAACAACCTAAACTAAATCATTTCCTAGGAGATTCTTATATGATAATATTAAAAATAATCCTAATTAATGAATGTTTTCAACCATGAAAAAAAATTGAAAAATATCACAATCCATTGTTCAGCTCTAAATTTACAAAATCTCACTTTTTAGTCATTTTATAGCAAGCAATGAGGTTTTTATATTTACATTTACTAATAATTATCACTTTTACTATTTCTGTACTTATCTTAGAGAATGTGCTTTATGCTTTTATAATTTCAATTATTTACACAAAATCTTTCTAAGTTTGTAATTTTGAAAGAAATTCAATGGCATGAGGCCATTGATTTTACCAATTATTCTTAATCTTTATATAAAGATGTAAAATGAATTAATTCCAATAAGTTTTATTCAATTAAAAATTTAATGGAAATAAATGAGGAGTATAAAATTTAAAGATCATTAAATAAGCTCATTCATCTGTATGACCCTCATGTTTTGGGAACCATAGGTATTTTTCTAATTAGGGTTTCAAGATGGTCCTTAAACGGGCCAAATGGCTAAATAATATAAAAATGGAACCCAAAGAAGAATTATGTATGGAAGTGGCCAAATATACTCATCAAAATAATTGTGCATATGAAAAACAGCTATTAATCTTTATCTCAATGAATTGTTGGTCCCTAAAAAATGTTTTTTGTAGGTTCTTCATAATTGTTTAAAAGGGGACCAAAATGGTCAAAAAGAAGTAATTATGAGTCCTTGGAGTTCATTTTTAAACATTTTCACTTGATTAAAGGGTGAATAGTTTGTATCTGAGCTTATTGGAATATTACTTGATGGATTGTTGATTAAATACCTTAACCCATGTCATTTTTGGCGTCTATTAGGCTCAATAGATGGAATTTTTATAGTTAAAATTGGGAATAAAAATTGGAATAAAACTCAGCTTTAGCTGAATATAAAATATTTAGAGTCCAAAGAAGAATCCTTATCCTTTTCTCATCTGTCCAAAATAGAAATTTATCACTGGGATTTGTCTTTATTTTGAGAAATATTTTCTAAGTTCAAAGATGAGTTTCTTTTGATAATAATTTTCCTACAATATAGATTATGGAAGTAAATTTGTTTTCCGATTGATGTTGAGCCTTGGTATTCAAAACAAAGAAGAAGAATGTAAGGTTAAGTGCACAAAGTAGCAATTGTTAACAAAACAAAACAAAATAGGATGATTGTTTTGAGGGTGTAGAAATCAGGAAAAAATGGGGAATACTGGATCTTTGAGTAAAATAAAACGGTCCTTGATTAACCTCTTGAAATTACATGTACAAACTATGGAGTTTAAATCCAATATCTTTTGATTTATAGAAGATGATAGCATTCCAATCTTTCCAAAAATTGATTAACCCCACCACACAGAGCTTGGGATTTTTAATAAGAACAATTTTTCTTCTCAATTTCTTGTGTAAAGACATTTTCAAACCTTTTTACATATATTCAATATTAGTAATTAAATATTCCAAACTTCTTAATCCACAATAACCCATTATAACCACAATTATGGGCTTCTTTAAGTATGGGATGATTAATTTTTGTAGAACTTTCATTTCGGAAATCTATTAATATTGAAATTAGAATTATTAATAATAAAAAACTAATAGAATTCAAAGAATAAATATTGATCACATTCATATTGGAGAAATCCGTCAATAAAGTATATTTACTTTAACAATGATCACATTCTAAGTCAAAATATTAAGATATTTTGGTCAAATAAAGTGTGTATGAGCTATTAATCCTTTCTTACCTTCTAAATGAGGTCCCGGGATTCAATATGGAGGATCTTCCTAGATTGATGTAATACTGGAAAGTCCGAAATAATTCCTTTCAAACTTTAATGGAATACTAGAGCAAGTATTTTTGTGAACTGGTGGTTGTTAATTCTAAATTTTCTTTTTTGGTGCCCTTCCTATTCTTTCTCTGTGTTGTATTTAAGCCTCAAATGTGGAAGGATTCTTTTTTAATTTGTTCTTGGAGCCTTTTTTTAATTATCAGAATTAATTGGCTGTTTGAAAATATTGAGTTTTGGGAATCTGTTCCCTTCATGTTGTCAATTCTTCAATACCTTTTATTAATTCCATTATTACATAGAAAGATAACGATGAATATTCCTTGAATCTTTTCCCTAATTTTTATTGAAGGCCTCTTATATTTCTCGGAATAATCACGCATATTTATTCTCCAAATCAGCATTTTAATTCAATATTTTGATTAATAAATTCAATAATACCAACAATGAAACATAAAAGAATCTTCCAGTGCCATTGTGTATTCAAATATTCAATGTTCAAAAAGATTCTTTTAGTGACATAATTCTGTTTTTGATTCTTCCATGGTACTTTAGTATTAATTGAAAAATATCTGGTGTACTTATCATTATTATTGATATCTTCTTTTTCTAAATAAGAAACCTTGTTCAGGGAATAATGAAAAATTATTAATGAGATATGAGAAGCTATTGGGGGATATTAGCTAATATATTAAATGTTTCATAGGTAATACGGCCCAAAATTCATAGAATTTTTTTTAAAGAGGAATATTACTCCTTTAAAAGCCTCTAAAAGTGTCTCAGATAACTTTTCAATACAAACTTTAGCCATGGAATTAGCACTTTCAATTCTTTAAGTGTATGAGTGCAAAAATGGGTAAGCTTGTTGGTTCAGAAGGAAACACCCCACTCAATGGGATCTATTCGGTTCTTAGATGCTTGAAAATAGATTCAGGTGAGTTATCCAGTAATTTGGATGAACTTATATAAAATTGATTCTATTGAGAGTATTAAACCCCCTACATAAGCTCAAAAAAACAGATTTTTTATCATGAGTATGAGGGAAAGAATGAAAAAAAATGAAAGAATATTACTTAATTTCATTGGTTAAGAAATTTTAATTACCTTTTGGAGCCCTCCAATTCCCTTCTTTATATGTGGAAGAACATTTTTGTGGATGTGACACATGCAAATAAATGTCCTTGATTGTGGGAATACCCCCTTGAGAGAGTTCTTAAGTTCCAGATATCGGTCCAGAGCAAAAGAAGGTGGGTGAAGTATGTTATAAGCTTCCAGGATTCTATTTTAACATTTTTTCAGGGAGAAATAATAAGAGTTTTTCATTTGATCATATAAGAAAAAAAATCAAAAGAAAAGTTCTTGTATTTTGAGCTAGATAGAGCAATATGTAAAAGTATAAGTTTCTAGTTTGTATTTTTAGCACAGTAAATAATGAGAAAATGATAAAAGCTCTTTAGTTCAATTGAAATACTTAATATGGGAGAAAATAATGAGTTGGTAGGGCCAAAATAATCATATCAGTTGTGGTGAGTAACATTTTCAGTCTTAAGGATGTCAAAAAGGGCTTCAATAGGCTTTCTTACTTGAATTTATCCCTTGGTTTGTATTTCTTTCTCATTATTAATTAATTTAATAATAATTTTTCTTGAATCTTACCTCCAGGTTAAGAGATTGGCTTTGATTTGTTGGGGTGGAATATGCGAAGCAGTTATAATATCCACTTAAGAGTCTTCCTTTTCATCAATCTTTCTGTATGCTTAATTAGCCAAATTATTTTAAAATGATAAATTATTATCTAATTTATTGATTTACTTGAGATTCAAATTCTTATCATTGGATAATTATTTTCATTAAGAGAAAAAGGAAAATGTTTTTTGTGATTTCATAGTGTTTTTTACAATTACCAATTTGACCAATAAAGACAGATCTTTCACATCTTATTTTTATGTCATTTTCTTCATGATTTTTCCTTCTTTTGAAGATGGCCTGACATTCAGACTTGGAAATCTCTTTTTAATATTCAAGCAAGAGTTTTTTGAGTTTAAACTTTCCTGAAGTTGATGTATTCAAAATGATAAAGTCTTTCTTTCAAAAAGATAAAGGCAAAAGGGTTTTTTGTAACAAGTGTGGTTGAAACTTTTTGAGTTTTATTTTCCAAAAATTGAGAAATTTATTTCCCTCAAATGGATTTTGTTGGAAAAGAAATTTTTTCGTATTGAAAAGATAGTATTTTTTTTTAAAGAAAAAGGGGTTTTCTAGTAAGATGAATGTATTTTTTTGGTCCATAAGTCATTTTTCCTTTTATTTTAGGAGTAGGGTGATGGGAAGGGAGCCTAGGAAACACCTGCTAGAATTCCATCTAAGCAGGCCATGCCCAAATTCTTATGAGTGGTGGGTTGGTGGGTTATTGCAACATTATTGGCCTTAAACTCTATTTGGGGATTTGAGAGTCTCAATTTTTTATCAAAAATATATAAATATGAACCATTCATTTTGATTTTCCTTTTATAAACTCTAACTTTTTACTTTTATTTCTTTTTAAAACAATTTTTTTTTATTTCTCTTAACTAATCTATTCTCGCATTGAACTCTAAGTTTCTTTGGAGAAATCTTTTTTTCTTCTTTTGACCAACTCTTTATCAATTCCGAAATATTGATTGATATTAAGCTAATTAAAAGAAAATAATTCAAATTGACTTCTCTTTTTATTTATTTTTAATATTTCAAGCGTAATCCAATCAAAATAATTTTGACTGCAAGTGATTTCAATAGGAAAAAACATTGAAAGTCCATGGTCCACATTTTCATATTTTTCTTATTTCTTACATCGAATCAAATTTCAATGCAAATTGGAATATTTACTTACTTACTTCAGATGTTCCATTACGCAATTCCCCATAAGCGTTTTACACAACTCAGGGATTCCAACCTTAAAAGTCTGGTTTATTAATAATAATTTAATTAATATGAGAAGATCTTAGCTTCCTGATCTAGTGTAAGAGCATCAGAATAATCCTCAATAGAGAACTTAAACCATCCTCATAAGAGAATAAACAAAATACTCAAGTTTTACCTGAAACTAACTCAAAACAAACCATCCGAATATCCCATTTTCAGAATCTTATTTTTGGAGCTGTAGTGACAATAGGACACAAGAGATCCATAAAATAATTTTAAAATATTTATTTTTTCTTGATTAATAATCACCATTTGCATGAGTACCAGAGGGCACTTGTTTATTCTCCATATAAAACTCCCACTTGTGACTTTATGAAATTGAAAATAATTCTATTTCTTCATTATAAGAATGAATAAATCATTCTCCACCATATTTTCATCTTTCAAGGTACTAATCTATCCATAGGAAGGTGGGCATATTTTTCAGAATTCTAAATATATGTCTTGTTACTATTATGTGGTAAATATGTCAAGAAATATTTCGAAATTATAGACTTTATTTCAAAATATCCCTACTGCAGAAGGTCTTTTAGAGGCTGTAGAGAGCTGCTTGAATTGGAACTGTATATCACTGAAAAATAATCACAGCTGTTTTTACCGGATTACCTTTAGTGATAATCAATATTCAGGTATATTTTTTCCCTAGTTTTTTTATTTAACAATCTTTTGAAAAAGGGTAACCCTTATATAATGAGTAAAAATTGTTTCTTACATTCCTTAAACCTCAGTGCAATTAGCTTCATTATATATTTCAAAATGAAAACTATCATAAAGGGAAACAATTTATTAGTTAAATATCTTATTAATTGCTCATTCTGGCGTAAATTAATTAGACAGGGTGCCAGTTATAACAGAATTTAACATGGTTTTTTGACCTTATGTGAAACTTTTTTGGTATTTTCTTACATTTTTTTTTCTCAGTTTCAAAATGCACAAGGAAATATTTAAAAAGTTCCTCACCGTGTTTAAAACCCCACAAAAATATACCTCAACAATTTCCTAACAGTTATTCTATTAATTGAGCACTGAGATCACTCCAACTCTAATGATGACCGTGTTCTTATACTCAAGCAAGTGGTTTACATTTTTGGTCTTTTAGACAATAGTAACACCAAGATCTCAGAAATATGGAAAGAATTCATTTCATTTTATACGTTTCTCTTGTTGGTCAACTTTTAAAGTTGGTTTTAAGGCTTAAAACAGAACTGAATCAAATTTATGCACCAGCACAGTATTTCTTTTAATATAAAACTTATTTAGATTCCTTCTTTCTCTATCACTCATTACAAAATGTGGAAGTATATTCAAAACCTTAAATCAAGAAAATGACAGTTATAACTTTTTTAATTGCTAATATCTGGTATTAATATTAAGAGGAGTTTTAGCTTTTAATACCAAAAATTGAATACTATTATATTCAACCGGAATAATTTATAAATGCATGCAATGTTGATCTCATTTTCCATCATTTACTTTCTTGAAGTTTTTCATTGATCAATTTTTCTAGGTGCATTTCCCAGAAAATACATATATAATTGGGTTGGCTTACCTGAAAATAAACATTTCTCCCCCCCCCTGTAAATCCGGAAATAACAATTTGGGATATTTTCCCACATGCTTCAGGTATTGAGTGGATATTCTCATTGATATAAAAAACCAAGAAAAATACCAAAACCAAATTATTCCCAAAAAAAACTTAGAATTATCAGTAAGATAACGTTTTTCCTGAACCAGACGCACCTTCAAAAGTAAATAAAGCACAAAATTGATGAAATATTAGCATTAAGTGAATATGATTCCATTTTTGGGGAAAAAATCTCCTTCCCACTTTTTGAGTTAGAAAAATCTGAGGAAAGAGTGTTTTAGCAGGAAGATATGGAGCTTACTTCCCATAAGTATTTTTTCATTGAGTTGTTTTTTGTTTTTTTTTATTTGGAGAAATCCAACCAGAGAGTTTTAACACTTCAAATGGTAGTTGGAGATGTCAAATATATCTGTCTTACTTCCCTCTTGGATCCTTGAAATTTTGGAATTTTACTTTACTCATATCGTTATAGCTGTAAAAAGAATTTTTTAAATCATTCTAATTGAATTTGACTGTGTGAATTCCTTTTTTTTCTTTTTCTAATAAAGTGCTATTTATTTTCAACTATGCGATGATATGTCCAAAAAATGGATTATTTAGCGAATTAATATTGTATGTGGATTCATTGGAATTCCTTGTGGGTGCTCAAATGGTTCCCCAACACACCCTTGTAGGAAATAGGTGTTTCCTCCACCCTAGTTAGGAGATCACTTCTTATGTTTCCACGTCATCGTAAATCATGACCTAAAAAGGATGTACCTACTTTTCGTGCTTGAAATCAATCAAAGAAATTATGTAGTATTATTCTTTGTAAGAATTTTAATCTTAAAAGATCACCAGAGATAAATCCACATACCATATAGAATGATATCCAACTTTGTACTTTAGTATGCTTAAATAGGGAGATATACCATCTAAAAATATATCATTCTTATATAAATTGGACAAGAACTGGTAAAAATATACTACATTTTAGTTTCTAATTAGTACTCAATAAGAAAAAACCTTTTTTTCACCTTCCATCTAGCTTTTGAATGTTCAATAAAAACACCATCAAAATTTTATTATTATGAGAGATTTCAAATGTTTTCATTCATTTTTCAGTAGCACTAAATCAAGAAATACAATATTTTCATCTTCAATTCAAAGAAACACCTCTAGGAGTGAAAGAGGGCTTGTAAGAAGCTATTAAATAGTACCCCTAAAATTAAGACCTAATTGAGACATTTAGTACTTCAAACCCAAAGAAACTGTATAAAAAAAGCTACAGGGAAATATTTTTTATAAGGTTTTTAAAGCAAAATACAGGCTTTCTGAAACTAGTTATTCAAGAAAACCCCTGTATATTTTGAATTATTCCATATAGCTGTGTTAAAAATTATATAGAACTTTAGAGATTTTAAATAATAAAATCTTTCTTATGGTTTAGGTTCTTATATCTTCAAATCTGAGAAAGGTATCTTGATTGGAAGTTTTTGAAGCCAAAAACTTATTTACAACAAAATATCAAAAATCTTTTAACCCTTATAGATTTTGGTATTTCAAGGAAGGATGGGAGCGAATCATACAAAAAAAAGACCTTATAAAGCCCTCAATATCTTTGTACTTTTATCATTTGTATTCCTAATATTGACTAATATATCTCAATTAGGGGGTTTTTCTTCAATACTTGTCTGTACCATCTGGCACTGGCTTTATACCTATAGCATTAGTGATTTGAAGCTTAAAGCTGTCCGTAATTACTAATATTAGTCATCCACACACTCTGGAAGATTTATTAAAGCTCTGATGTTGCCAGTGAAAGGTTTTCTAGATTTGTATTAATCTATGATGATCATTTGTGGTCCCTAAAACTACAATTCTTGAAATTTTGATGTCAGTATTGATGTTATAAACTGAAAAGTCAGTCTCCAAACTGAAAATTTATACTTTTTAGAAATTTTGGGAGCTTAGAAGCTCTTAAAAGTCTATTAAAAGGATTTAAGAATGCCTTTTCTTATTTGAAAAACATCTCATTATCGTATTAGGTTTGTGATTCCTATGTGTTAAAACTTTCTTAAACATCGGTAACCTTGAAATACTAGCGGTTAAAATTATAATATTGAGTTTTTCAGTCTTTATTATAATTAGCCACTTTTCAGCCCGGGGCTCCTAGATACAATAACCATCACTCATTGTATTAGTAGAACCATTTTATTTCTACTGTACTCCATTATCATAATTTTGTTGCACACTCATATTCATAGCTGTTATTGAATATCTTATAGCTCTCGCAAGAAGTAATACTGAATTATTTTTTTCTTGAAAATGATAACTTATTTAATTATATAAAAGTCATTTGGAAATATTGGATTTGAATTTTTAAATTACATTTTCAAATTTTACAGATTTATAAAGTAAATATTCAATGATATTACTCATACTTCACCACAGCTCCCCTTATTCAAAATTTCTTTTATTCAAAAAATTCTGAAACAATTGTGAAGATCATAGTTAAATATTTAAATGAGTTAATAAAAATCTCTCTTATAGTTAAAATATATTAAAATAAACTATAAAACTGAACTATTTTCTTTTTCTCAGTTCAATTTAAAGTTTTTATCAGATTAATAAAAGTAGAAAAAAAACAAAGAAGTGAAATTTACTCCTATAGTTACTTATTTTTCTGAGAAGGCGGCTTTTCCAATTGACCTATCAGTAAGAAAAAGAATTACATAAACCAATTAACAGAGAAATTTAATATTAAAAACAATGAAAAAGAATTGACAATTTTTCAGGTTGGACATTCTAAATCATATTATTTGATAGCAATAATAATCAAATAGCTAATATATATCAATTATGTCAAAATTAAAATAAGTTCTCAAAATTTCTACCAATACCATTCTCTCCTTATACAGAAAAATATCGAATATTATTTCATCATTTTTTTATTCTCTAGAGATTACAATTATATATTTTAAGTGTAAAATTTAAAAAGAAAAATAATTTTATTAAGAATTCATTTGGATCCTGGAAAGAATAAGGCAAGTTGATCATGAAAATGATTAAATAAAAAATATCAGGCTTACCAGAAACACAAATTATATTATCCCTATTTTAACCTGATTAAAATTATTTTTGAATACTTTGGGATCTTGTGTTAATTAAGTAAGAAAATTATAGATGGTGTCTATATATTGAGAGAGATTCATCACATTCCAAGTGAAAGATAAATTTGAAGCTCAAAATATTATTCCTTTTATAATTTTAATATTTCTTTGAATTGGTTAGGACTACTAACAAAATCAACAATTATTATATTTTTGAAAAATCCCATAATCCTAAGTATCTCCCAGACTGTAAAAAGCTTGAGTTATATTTGAAATTTTTAAAGTTTGATTGAAATAATATCAATTAATCTCAATTTTAAACAAGGTACAGAAATAATTGAACCAATAAGAGTTTGCTTTCAAAATAATTCTTCAAAGAACTTGTTTTTAAAATTTCCAAATTCTTATTGTAGGACTCATATATCCTGAGTGATTAAAACTTGAAGGATTCATTTTTTCAAGGCTAATTTATAAAGCTACCATATAAATGTATTTAAATACAAATATGATTTAAAATGGGATTTTGAAAGAAATTAAATTGATAAAATTAAGTTTACAATATTATTTTATTTTGAGAAGATAATTTTTTTGTATATCACCAAATTCCAGGTTATTTTTTAAGACTCAAAATTTTTTTAATGACTTATAATTTTCTAAAAGTATCATCTATTTTATGAGAAATTTATCCAGTTTCTGTTATTATTTCAAAAATTGAACTTGTAACTACATTTGATTAATTATCAAGGCCAATATTTTCTATATAATTTGATTTCCCATCTCAAGAAACAGCCCATTATATCTCAAAAGGAACTGTAAATAAATATATTTTCAAGAAAATATCTTAATTATTTTCTCCGAGATCACATGAGAGAAATGAACATCCAAAAGGAATATTGAGGTCAATATGGAAAGATTTTAAGGATTTTTCTTACAGATTTATTTAAGAATACAAATGAATAAAAAATCATCTGGATTAAGTGAGGCTGTCTCTTGTATAAGCTATGTCTCATATCAGAGAGGGATGGAATTAACTTGATGAAATTTATAGGGAAGATGGTTGACTATCAAATATTATGGAGAATTCCCAATGAAATAAACAGTAATTGAGGTGAAAATTCAATGCTATCTGATTTAAATTTAATCATGAAAAAGGGATACTTCCTATAGAATTTCAGCCTATTCAGCTATCTAAGCTAATAATATTTTATTACAAGGCTCATTTTTGAGATAGAAACTTTCGCAATACTTTGTGGAAGAAATGATCACACTCAAGATTTCTTCAAAAATAACAATACCAGGGGAAATGAGTTTTTTCTTAATAAATTTTGAGCCATACAAATTATTTTTTTAATGAATCTTCAATTATAATATTATTTGAAAGCTTTCAATAAGAGATAAAAGTAATCAAAGGTATTCTATTATCAAATCTGAAAAATAATATGAAATATATATCAAGTAAGTTAAAGTAACAAATATATTTTACTCTCAAAAGAATTTGAATTCCTCACATTTTTTGCCTTTTTAAGCCCAATGTTTGACTTCTTGGATACGAAAATTGATAATAGAGTTCTAATTTTGGATTTTCTTCTCATTACGCAAAGAAGTCGCAAACGCCTGCTTCCTATCCTCTTTAACCAATATGCCCCAAATATAATATATGTATCTAAAGTTGAAAAAGAAGTATGTATAAAGATATTGTTTTATGAATTTTGAATAAAACTGTATTATCAGGAATGATATTTCTGTTCAAATATTAAAAGAAACGTTTTCATATGAAAAAATTGATTGAAAAACTGCTGGTGGTATGAGAAGGTAACTTAAATTAAATAATTTCAATAAATTTATTACATAATTGCAAGTAAAGCCTTGTTAGATATATATGGGTTACAATGCTTCAGTTTTATTGTGACATAAGTACCAAAAACTTACATTAGAGCTATCTGATATTTTAATTTTTTTCCCATTAGAAAATATTATATCCAAAATTAAAGCATAAAAAATTCATTTTTTACCCTTCTTATAAATTATTCTTTTTCATATATATTTAACTTAAATATTTCCCTCCTTATTTTCCTTTTTTTGGTGAAAAGTATTGGAAAAATTAAAATTATGGAGGGGTCAAAATTAGAAAATCACATATCAATTTGAAATTGGTTTTTTAACCAAAACCCAAATTGAATTTTTTTTTTCAAACTTGAATTTGATTTTAATTAGCCACCCGATACTAATTAGCCACCAGATACTTCAGTAAATCTCAAGTTTTTCAAAAAAAAAAAACAGAATTTCAATTTGAAGCCTAATGCAACTCAATCAATTTTTTATTCCATTTTCAAATATCTTTATAGTTTTATTTCCAATACTCCATGTTTTTTCCCAGACTTTATTCATAAAATTCCAAATTCTCATTTGGGATTCCTAATTGAAAATCAATACATAATAAAAAAGCCTTTATATCCCCCACTTCCCTTTTTAAGCTTCTCCTGGTAGTAATGGCTCAAATCCTGTAAGGATATGACCTTGAGTAAAAATCTAATTTTGTTTTGTGTTATTGGAATTCATCTTCAAATAATGAAATTTTCTGTAGCTTTCTGTAAGTATTATTTTGCACCGATTTCATGTAAACCATAATGAATATTTTATACCAGGATTTATGAAAAACCAAATGTCACACTTTTGTTCATGTAAAATTATTGATATGTAGAAGATATTCTGGATGATGATGTCAATCTTCCAATGTTATTGAATTATGTGTGTCCATTTATATTGATACATTTCAGCAGATACTTAATGAATAAATTTATTTATTTCATACAAGTTATGAGGAAAAATATTGAATTGATCCAGAACTTGGGGATGAGCCATATAATTTTACATGAAAAATATTAATTATATATAAACTGTTAATAGTGCAAGATTTTAAATCCTTTCTTATTGATTAATTTTGACATTTAAATATCAGGATCTCATATTAATATATTAATAGAATGAATAATGAGACATTGGGTAAAGTAAGGCATCGCTCAAGTAAAACATTTTATAATAAAAGTGTTTCGTTAAAGATGAAACTGATTTTTCACCTCTCTATTGTCATTTTTCTGAGTTATTGGAAGATTTCAATTATATTTGGTGTTTTTTAGATTCTGAAATTTGAAATTTACCTTTATTCTGTAAATTGGGAGGTAAATAATAGTTCAAAGTTGGAATGGGATAACCTTAAATGAAATGATTAAGAAGCTCAAATATTATTGAAAATTAATTCAAAAAAGTTTCTTAATGAAAAAAACTTCATTTAGGTGCTAGAATAAATTCAAGACCAAAACTTTGAGGAATCCAAAATTCAATCACAAATTTAGTTTGAGGTTAAAAAGCATGAATCAAAAATTTACTTTGGAAAATTCAAGTTCTCAAAGAGATGAACTTAAAGGGGAGAACCCAAACAATGTACATAATTACTGGATGATGAATCCCTAAATTTCCTTTGAGATATATTATCAATTTATTTTAATTGACGAGTAAAAGCTGAACCATCAACTTATTCCATTAGAATTTAATTTTTTGGGATTAAGAGCTGAGTTCAAAACTAAGTATTATTATATTTCTCAAAAGAATTAATTTTAGCCTTTATCACTTTATTGATTAATCAATTATTCAATAATATTAATATAGTTTTTAATAATTTGATTATCAATTATTCTGAGTTTATATGGTATAGCTTATAGTTAAGGCGGACTTTGTAGTGGCTTATGGTAAGAAATAATTACAAAATGGTACTTGAATCTTTCCAATTTGATCTCGTTTTTATATATTTCATTTTCTTTTGAATTTTGATAGCAATCCATGAGTATATTTTCAAAACTCGTTAATTTTAACAATAATTAATCTCGGAGAATTACTTCCTTCTTAAACTCAGGCCAGTGAGGTAGTTTTTTCTGGATGTCTTTTCTTAGAGAATAATATATTTTTTGAATTTCCATTTTTTCTTTCATTTCTTGGATTAATTGGGCCTTTTTTGTTAAACTCTTTGAAAGCATTTTTTATGAGCTATATTAAATGATTTTTTTCTATTTTTTTTATAATCTAATAGTTATTACAGCTGAAATGAGCATACCTTCAGCTGAGAATTTCTAAAAATAATATATTTTCTCCCTCTTTTTATTCAATAAGTAATTGGTGAATATCTTGATTTAAAAAAGGTCTCTTCAATTTCTTAAATTTATGTTATTTATTGAAATTGGTACCTTTTTTAGGAAAAGCTATTATTAATCAAATCTGATCCTTTTCAGAAAAAAATATTAGTCGTTTTCATTATTTATTTTTGTGGTGATTGATTGTTATCTTCTTTAATATATCTTTATTTTATTATTTTGTACCACTAAAGTAAGCTGGACTTCACCTGATAATTTCTAAAACGATTTCAAGTTAATTTGTTTGACTTATTTTACTTTTTTTTCATAATCTGGTATTAAAAATACTGAATCAATTATTTTGTAAGCTGTTCTTTTTCAAATAATCTTTTTAGTTATTTTCTTTCTTTTTTAATCTTTGCTTTCCACACTGAATTACCAGTAATTTATATTTTTATTTTCTATTGATTTTATTTATTGAAGAATATTTAATTAATTATTTTCATTCAAATCTGCTAGCCAAATCACATTCAAAGATACCAGCTTCTTATACACCTGAGCTTTTAATTATTAATTAGAAATATACTTTGGGTGTTCCTAAGCATGTATTACCTCATCATCATGCAAGTCACCCAATTATTTTGATCATAAGAAGCCTCATAGTACAGAGAGGTGAAAACGTTTGGAGCTTAAAGAAATTCTACTCAGAGCTTTAATAAGAATTTGAATATTTAAATCTTCAAATTATTAAGAAAAATATGATTTTCATTGGCTATTACTACCTTCCTTTGTAAACCTACACCATCCCTATAGATTATTTTATTAAGATAATCTGTATGTACCAGTTCATATGTATATTAGAACATCCCTTTAAAGACACTAGTCCTACATTTCCTTAAACTGAAATATACATTATATGACTTAATAAATCGGCTGAGAAGATTCAGAAGACCATAAGAAATGAAAAACCTTTAGCTGTATCTATGACAGGGACTGGATTTCTCCAGGTATCCAACTCTATAAAATCTGAAGGTATGAAATTTCCCCTTTCCAAATTTTATATATAGAATAAAACACTAATGTTTTGGGTCTTTTTATTTTATTCCATTGGTTAGAAAAATAATTCATCTTCAACTTGAATTAAACAATATAATAATGAGTGGTCCTGTTTGAAGTAATTAGATAATTCTGCTTTCTCCATATTTCTCCACTCTTTGAGAATTGTTTCCCAAAATAAAAGAAACCATCAATTAAGAAATCATGTAAGACTTTATATTAGGTTTATAATCTTCAAGTAAATCAACCCAATAACAATCATTTTCAAATTTTGTGGTGGCACAGTAGGGACTTCATAATAAGCCCCATGTGCACAAAGATAATATCAACCCTTGTATTTATGGATTATTTTATTTTCTCAATAAAAAAATAATCATCAAGCTAAAGTTCCCTTACTTATCTCAGTAAGTTTTTTATTTCCCAGGACTTGAATATTACATTTAATTTTAGGAACAAAACCAAAATCCTGAGAATTATGTGGAAAGCCTCATCACTTCCACATAATATGTCCCAACCAGAAATTAAGCTCACAAATCATATTTTAATGACTAATTTTGAATGAAAATTCCAAATAAATGAAATATGATTGAGCTTTGTGAAATTAACTCCAGGTTTATAGCCTAAAACTCTCAGATAAAAGCTTTTGGTAAAGATTCCTACAGTTAAAATGTAATAAGCTTTTTTAAGATGAGGCAAGAGACAATCCAATGAAAAAAATTACTAAACCACATTCTTGTTTCAAACTTTATTCCTCATATCCCTCAAATATGAAAACAATTATTGTAAAACTAATATTCAATTCTTAATAAATATTATTTATCTGAAAAGACAAATTTCAAAACTTTTATCATCATAATTCCATTAATCATGGCCTTTAGAAGCTTTAATTCCCCATTTTGAGAGTCCATATGAATAATATCCAAGTAATTATTTATCCCTTGAATAAAATACTTTAGGTGAATTGGAAGTAATCATATTCTGACAAGTATTCTCTAATAATTAAGTGAACCCTCACAGACTAAATGTAAGAAGTGCTTTTTTAATTTTCATCACATATCAATTTAATGGAATTACATACCTGTTTCATTATGTAATTGGTAATAAAAAATTATTACATGAGTAAGATTAAGTAAAAACCTTCTTTAAATTTAAATTATTACTTGCAATTCTTCAGATGTAATTGATACAAATAAAAAGAAATAGTGTATAAATCAACAACATCCTGGAAAAACTTCAGCTTTCATGAGCTCTGACATTCTGATTATTTTTTCTTCGCCTGGAAATTTTATTTATTCAAACTTAATTTTAAACAAAAAAGAGCTTTCTCCTTGATTATATATGAAATTTTTGAATTTTTAGCTTCTAAAACTCCACTTTTTATGAAAATACATCATTTAAATTGGATAATAACCTTGATAGAGACCCAACTAGTTGAATTATTTCATATTTTTGTTTTCTCCTTGCATCATTATGGAGAATAGGATATTTATTAATCTTCAGGAAAATCTTTTGAAGTTATTCACGAGTAGTTTTAAAAAATTCCTTGAGACTTATTGATGCTATAATAAATAAATCTTTCACCATAAATTAATATGGTGGGATATTCTAGTTGAATTATTCTCAATGGTTCATTTCATATATTAGATTCAGTACCAACACATTTTTCCAATTTCTAAGGTGGCCTCAGGTCTCATTTCATATTAACACTAAGCCAAAAGTATATCATGTATCAAAGGTTTTGTCATAAAGGCTGTGGTAATTATGGAGATTCTTTTTTCTTTAGGATGGATATTTTTTGGCTAATTAAATTGTTTGAAATACTATTTCATTTCAATTTTGTTTATTGATGATCCTTTCTTTCATAAATTGAAATCTTGTATACATTTTAATAGGGGGATATAGGGTAGGAAACTATGTAACTTGGTACTCAAAGCCACTGGTTTGTTAGTCCCATAACCTGAAAGTTGTTTTATTTAGCTTTGGAAAATTAATTTTTA
Organism: Austropuccinia psidii; assembly: GCA_023105745.1. Lineage (NCBI taxonomy): Eukaryota > Fungi > Basidiomycota > Pucciniomycetes > Pucciniales > Sphaerophragmiaceae > Austropuccinia > Austropuccinia psidii. The sequence continues at coordinate 26,685,715 of JALGQZ010000015.1, forward strand.
TATTTAAATGGAAGAAATAAGTACTTTTGATGTGAACCGTTCTGGTTTCTGAAAATTTTAACGTACTAATTTGAAAGAACTTCATTTTTCTGAAATTATATATAGTAGCAATGTTTATCTTTAAAAAAAATCAGTTTTTGTTTTATTTTATAGATATTTTTTGGATTTTTGAAATTTATATTTTCATATTTCAAAATTTCTAGGAATATATTTTCTAATTATTGTAATCCAACCATGGTTCCGGAGTTATTTTGAGTCAATTTTTTAACATAAATATTTCTTAATCATGAGTTATTATTTTTTTTCTCTTAATATCAGTTTAATTACTAAAAAGGGACTTGAATGCTATAATTTCTCATTAATAATTTCCTGAGGTACTTAATATTCCAATACTGAATCCTAATCATATACAAATAGATATTCCCATAGTCTAAAACATTATCAAGAATATGAAAGCCATATTGAAGGATAATAAACTGAATTAAATTATATGATTCATATATCTAAAAATACAAACGGGGGCTTCAAATTAATTAAAGCCTAAAAAACACATTTAGAAAATCAAATTTCACACACAAGGAGGCTGTGTTTAATTTGAAACATCTCAAAAAAAGGAATATTTATGAAAATAAATATGAATTACATGAGAAAAACTTAATTAAGCTTTATTGGAAGCTATACAAACTTTTTGAATTTTGATGAAACTTATAGAAATAAAGGACTTTATCAATATGAAAATAATACTAATACTAAACTTTTTTGAGTGAAACACATGTTATGACTAGATTCATATCATGATCAGATAATTTCAACAAATTTAAAAATAGATACAAAATGTACACAATCTTTAAGGAAATGGGGTCTGATAAATTTGAAGAATAATTGAAGGCCTTGATTATTGCATTTATAGAAGTTTTTTTTCCTTTTTTTCATCCTTAAGATGAAGTACTGAGGCCTCCCACTAATCAGATTATTAAGGATGGTGTTAATATATAGTTCACTAAAAGTAGAGCTGGTAAATTGAATATTTTAAGATTATTTTAAGCTATTTAAATATAATACTATGAACTTTAAGCCTATGAAGAAGTTCAAAAATAGCTATTAAAGCCTTTAATATAAAAATGGTGATTGTGAGTGCTGCAAAAGACCCTGGGTGCAGTATTCCTAAAATAAGTTATTATAATAAATACTACAATAATAAAAGTTAATAATAATCTGATTATTATCTAAGGGTACTGTTGTTGATAAAAAACATACCATGTATTAATTCAGGATAAGGATGGGCATTTTTTCTTTGGTGCAGAAAGGGTCTCTTTTTCTCCTTTGAAATATGTGGAGGGGGAATATGCTTCCTTAAAAATTGAATGAGTAAATATTTTCACTCCAGATACTGGTCTTGTGGCTCTCAAGTCCTTTTATACCCTGCATTGAGGCTCAAATATGTATTTGAAACCACATCTGGTTACTTTTCACAATACAGGGTGCAAACTTTGATCTGATGACTCACAGGTGTGTTATTAAAAGTTTTATTGATAGGAATATATGAAGAACTCATCTGTAGGCCTATTTTTAGTAAAGCTATGAGCTATTGAAGAATAAACAAGCTTTTTCATGGCTTTGAAACCTCTAGCTTGATAATCTGGGGTACTATCCCACATCATTGATTCTTTTCCAATACTGTGAGATTTTGACCTTAAAGCCTTCATAGATTTGTGAGATTGAAGATGAAGGTCTCAAGATAAGCTCATTTTGTAGCCCTTTTCTTTTTCTACGCAGCTTATTTGGTATACCTAAAGCTAAATATGGAAATGCTATACAGGATCTAAATTAAATTACTTGTGAGAATACTTACTTACCATTTTTTGTGGTAATTTGCTGTCATTCTTGTTCTCTGGTTTTGAGTCACAGGCGTAAAATTGATATCAGAAACTTCTAACTTTTTATCTCATCAAAAAATTATTAAATTATAATTAGTATGAACAGTTTAAAGCTCAATAAATACACCAAAGAGTCAAAACACAGTTTTTAGCTTTAATTTCTCCCTATTTTCTGAATTTGGAAGGAGATAAAGCTAATTTAGTTCATATTCTGATAAAATTATCATTGAAAAGATGTTTTGGTACATATAATAGAATTAGGTTCCAAATACACTCCAAATCCTCAAAATCAAAATTCATCGGAAATGGAATTAAAATTGAAAAATGGTGTAAATTATTCAACAATAAAAATCAAATTTAAGTGACTGAGCTCAACATTCCAACCCTAAAAACCACTTCTTTTGAAGCTAAATTAAGTTACCAATATTATGAATTGATTTAATCATTACTTGAAATCAGTATAAATTCCTACCATAAAAATTTCAATTCAAATAATTGTTGAAAAGCTGTAAGCACCAGTATTTTATTTATATCATATAAATAAAGACTAAAAGATTCAACATAGAATTAATTATGACTTATTTTAAATTAATACTCCTTTTTCAGGTAAGGAGATCCCGAACCTGAAATACTCATAAGTATGATAAGCTCATATATACTTACTTTAAATTCATTATTAGAAATTATAAATGTATCTGTAGCTCCAGAATTTCTGGCTCAACCCTTTGGAAATTTCCCAATTTGATTTCTGATCCATTTTAAAAATGAATTCTCTCATTTTTCAAGAAAAAACCACTTTTAATTTTTGAAAATTTCCCTCTTGTTTTCCCCTAATGCAATATAGAACATAAATGTTTCCATTGTTTTGGCCCACAATCTGATAATTAGGCTATAAGCTTTTGGAAATTAAATTTACTATTATTTAGGTATTTTTTGGCCATTTCTAATTTTTTTATAATAGAATTTATAAATCCAGTCTGTGTTCTGTGTTTTTATTGAATGTATCTAAAAAATAAATTTAAATAAATAATTATATCATTTTAGAAAATTCAATTAATTTTTGAGTTATTACAATATTATTTTAAAAAAAATTATAAGATTTTGAGCAAAACTTACAAACATCTTATATAGAAACATTCCCATAAATCCTTAATTCGAGAAGCTACCCATAAGAAGCCTTTCTACACTATATATCTTTTTACCCAGACAACTTTGAGAAAAAAAGGCCCAGATATGATATATGTTGTTGACAAATTACAAATTCACAATCTGCTTAGAAATGAAGATAACACAGATATTTTACATATCACCATGTTTTTTTTGTGATATAATTCCAAATATATTCTCTTTATCTCTGTTTAAATAAGTACTTAATATTATTAATTAATTTTCCAAATCACCTCTAATAAAAGCCATAATAACCTGGGGCTCCATTAAGAAAAAAAAAGGTTTTTACCATAGCCAAATTGCCTTTCCTTTACCATCTGGAAATCTCAATATAAAAATCTATTATTCATTAGCTAACATGATGTCAAAAAATTACCAAATAATTTCAAAGATTAAAGCCTACATGTTCCCCATATTTAGAATGGAATGATGGAGTAATTATTGTCACCTTGCAAAAGCACCCCAATTCTGGTGAAAATATTGGTATTGTGTTTATGGTGTAAGAATCTTATTAAGAATTTGTAAGTGGCGTCCTGGACCCATTTTCAATTAAAATTAAACCAAGAAAAAATTTATTGGGAAAAACCTCCCAGAACTCCCAAAAAAAACCCCTTACCCATTTGTTTTAAATCCCCCCGCAAATAAAAACAAAAGTATCAAACACCCAAAAATCCACATTATCCCCCCAAAAAATTCTTTTTTCAGAAAGAGCATTACAAACACAATTTTTCAATGCTTTCCAAACCCATTTTCCTTTTTTCCTCCAAAAGCCCCTGCCTCCAAGCCTCTGAAATTCCCTTTTTTTACCTTCCCTCTTCTATTAATCATCAATTTTAACCAATTTCTTTTACTTTTACCCACTTTGTTTTACTTTTAACACCTTTTATTCCCTATTTTTCATATTTCACAAGGTTCTTTCCTCATTCCAAATCCCCAAATCCCCCTTTTTAGATTTATACAGATTTCTCCTTTAATAAAGCTTCAACCCCCCACTGAAGGTAAATTACAGACCCTTTAGCTTCTTTGGAATCAAGTAAATGAGTATTTCAGAGCACAGGGATATTCTGTGTCCACCTTGAGGTCCAATATGACCCTCAAACAAATTAAAATAGGTTTTTATAAGTCTGGGAGCCCAAATTCCCACAAAATCTCCTCCAGAACAGTCAATGAGAAATAAATATGTCAAATTGCTCAGATTACTGAATTAATACTCAGGCCAAGGCAGTATAAGGCCCAATTATGCATCCATAGGAAGCCTGACAGGCCTGTAACCCTTAAATATATTTAAAGCCTGGTCAAGAAAATCAAGAAATAAAAGGTACAACAAAGAAGGACCATTGATTCTCTTATTTAAAACCTCAAAGAAGAAAGGTTTTTGTTGTCCTTTGCAAAGCATACTGGGGTACACATTACCTCATTTTTTTCACACACCACCTTGCCATAAAACTTATTCATGGCTTCCTCATGGGATTCTTATGAATTTTACTCATAAAACCAGTAAGTAAAAAATGCCTGTTTTTCATATTTTTAGATTCAGCTCAAAAATGAAGACCTTTTCTGGGGCTTTTTTTGATGAAGGATGAAACTGAACCCTCATATACTTGGGAATTGGATCAACATATAGAAAAATTCCTCAAAAACACTAATATTGTTCCCCCTCCAATCATTGTTATTGATAGATATTTGGCCTTGTAAAATTCTCTTCAGAAGCTCTTCCCAGACTCAAAAGTAATGTTATTCATTTGGAATAAAAATAAGGATGTATCTTCCCATTTAACTGATAAAATTGGTCATGGGACTTATTTTGGAATTTCTATGGGCCTTTGGACTCAAGTAACTCACTTTTAATTTTAAGTTTTATTCAAGTTATGGTGTTTATTGATGCCTTGGGTATTCATTTCTCAGCTCATGTACTAATCAACTGAAAATCATTTCAAATATAGCTGGAAGAAGCTTAAAAATAAAGTCAAAAATTTTGAATTTTTGCAATATTTAGAAAGAACCTCGCTTCCTGTGAAGTAGAATTATATGCCATCCTGTACTAACTACCATTATCACTTGGATTTGGGATCCACCTCAAGAGCTGAAGGTTCCCATTCTATAGTTAAAATTTGGCTCCAAAAGTCCACTGGTACTCTCCTGGAGGTTATTAGGGTCCCTTTCATGGATTTAAAGAAACAATTCATTGAAATAATCAACAGAATCTCTAGGGAAATAATTTCTCTCCTCACCTCTGTTCTCTCAATGGAAAGGTGTCTCATTATGACCTTCATATGGCCTTTGCACATTTCAAAACAAAATTTTCCCCTGATGAAAAATGAATAAACAAATACAAAAATTATCAAGGCATACCTTGCAAGTACAAGACCCATCAGGAATTTTTCAAGCATTGAAGGCTTCAGTTCTCAGACTTCCATCCTCAGTGGAATTTTAATTTACCTCCAAGGATTTTTCTTCAATTTATTAGTTCTTTTTTTACATCAGCTTATTTTCTTTGTAATATTCTTCTCGGACTGGCTATAAAGGGGATTATCAAATTATTTAAAAATAAATAATGAATAAAGAAAAAAAGAATTTTTGAAGATATTAAGGAAGACCTTTTTCAAAAACCAATGGCAGAAATCACCCCAATTCTTCAGCATTTTCAAGATTTTTTGACTGGAAAAGTACCTTTTGATCAAATTCCCAGGATTCAAGAGGATCAATAATATTATGAAGACTGACTTGAATGTAAAAATATCTGTGGAAGACATCAGGGAGCCAAAAATAAAAATAAAAATAAAGGGGATCCCTCAAGATTTGAAATAACCAAAAGTAAATCCAAGAGAAGAGGAATACCCCCATCCAAATTTACTAGAACAACAAATTATTATCACAGTCAATTTCCACCTTACAAATTAAAAAAGGAAATTTATCTGAAGATTCTGAAGATTCTTAGGCCTTACTATCAAAATAAATCACTTCATCAGATTCAATACCCTCAGAAACTGAACTAAATGAATATGGAAAATCAGGTTTCACCCTCAAAAGTTCCGGAATATTCTCCAAGAGTAGAAGAGCCTCACAAAGAATGTCCCACAGTCCTGGAAAAAATTTCAATATTTATGATTCAGTCTACTTAATATGTGATCATTTCCAAGACAATTATAACACAAGTGGTGAATTCTCTAAGATCTTCGTGCATTTTCATTCATTTTAATGTAGAATTTCTTTGTTTATTTTAATATTTATTAATTTTTTGACCCATTTTTATTAGGTACCTGGCTAAGAAGACTTTCCAAAATTTATTTTGAAATACATCGTCGAGCTCATCAATGTCCAGGGTGATGGAAACTGTGGCTATAGAGAATTTTCCCATTACATTTGCAAGGCACAATATCAATGAGCTTATTTAAAGGTTGAATTGGCTGAATAAATTGAAAAATCAAGAGTTTTATGAAGCCAAATCCATGAAAACCTTGGGACCCTCAGTATCCTCTTATTTTGACAGAACTGAGTGGTATGAAAATTTTGGCCAGGATCTAGGGAGCAAGTGGCTGTCCATTCCTGATATGGGAGATCCAACTTAGAATAAGTATCAAATACCAGTTATATTTTCTTCCACAGTCCATTATTTCTATTTTTCCCCTTATTTATGTTCTCCAAATTACAATACACTGAGTTTCATCCTTTTTTTGATAACTGTTCTCATCTTGCTCTATTTGGTATCATCATTTTTAAGCTTTATTCTGTCCCTCCCATTACTGTTGATTGTGAATCTCATTCCCAATTACAAGCTCTGGGGTGGGAAGATAAATTTAATAATAACAGAATGTTATATTTTTCCAATTTTCCTCCCCCCCTCTCAGAAAGAGCCCACTGTTTTGGAGGTTGATTCAGATTTTTTTTTCAAATAAAATTTATGCCAATTATCTTCCTTATAAGTAATATTTATTATTCAAATCCCACCTCAGTCACTTTTTCTTTTTGAAAATACAGAAATTTCTAAATTAAAAATATTAATAATACACACATGAATGTTTTTTGAAAAAACACAAATTTTTAGGCCTTGACTTGTCCCACCCAAAAAAATTCCCAAAATTATGGGCTTATGTTTTTTAATTCTCAAGATTTTACCCTTTAGTTTAAAGAAAATAATTATTGAAATTTATAAGTGGGAACATTTTTAAGGAATTTCTTGAAAAAGAGGCCAATTTGGAGAAATTTGGCAAAAACAATAAAAAAAGTGGTTATCTTGATATCTCATGTCACAAAAAATATGGAAAAAAATGAAAAATTCCTCAAAACCAAGCCTGAGGAATATTTTTTAAAAAATTGGGTAGCTTGCATGTTTCTATCATAAAGCTATGTGTTTTGGGTATAGATTGGTAAGAACACATAAGGGTATACATGCTTTTACCAGAACCCTAAATTTATCAAATTTTTTCAAATTATCAATTAATGAAACAAATGAATATTATTCACAGAGCCTGGAGAACCCCTATAAACCTTCCCAAAGTCACCATTGAGCTTAATAGCTTGAAGAAGCTTATGCTAATTGACTCAATAGTCTGAAAGGGTCATTAGAATTTATGATTAATACAATTTTATATAGTTATATATATTCTCATTCAAATACAAGTTACATTTATCATTTAATGGAGTAATTATAGGAATATGGGTTTAATAAATTCCAGAAATTATATCTGAGGCCCAATTTCTGCCCTTGAAACTCTCCTCAATATTTTGTTTGGGTTTTACTTTCATGAAACTTGGTAAATCTATATTACATATAAGTATAGCTCAATATTTCACTGCATATTAGCTTTTCTTAATTAATAAATGATTTTCTAATGTAAATATTACATAATTATTTCTACTCATTCTTTTGTGAGATTTGAATTGTATAATTCCAAAATTTAGAATAGATTACCAAAAAAACTCATAAAAATTAAAAGAATTACATTTAATATTACTATATTCCATCATTCTATTATAACATTTTTCATTTAGAATATTTTTGATTTCCATAATTCAAAATGGAATACAATGAGCTCACCAATTAATAAAACCATAAGCTTCCACTTCAAGAAATTTTTAAGAACAAACTCTTATTCTAGATTAATTCATCATTGCATGAGTAGAATATTGCACCCAGGATATTTCAATTCATACTTTTATGAAATTTTTCTAATAAGATCTTATAAAATGGAATTACTAATATTAATAACATATTTTGATATATCAGTCTGAATTCAAGCATTTTTAATATCATTTATTTCAAAGGAGTCTTTGTAAAATTGAATTTAATTCAAAAAGCTCAAAAAAATGATAATAGTGACTTAAAGCTATTTTTTGAAATAATTTAAAAGACACACCAAAGCCTCAGCATAAACAGAGCCTTACTTTCCCTTTTTTTACTTATTTTTTTGTAACTCTCTTGAAATTCTAATGAATTTTGTGATTTTTTTTTATCAAACCTTAAACTCCCACAGTCAAAAAGGTTTCTTTTTTTCATAATTTTCTCACGATGTATTAAAATCCATCAGATCTAGTATTTAAGAAAATTCAAAAAAACAGCTCTTTGTACCTTTTTTCTATTTCTTTATTCATCTTTCTCCTTTTTTCAATTTTTTTTCTTTTATTTTGGATTTTCTTAACCTATTCTTATTATTTTTTTTTCTAATTTTCATGAAGTTTTTTGTTTTTTAGGTTTTTTTTTGTGATTTATCAAATTATTCCATGAAAAATTTACTAAAAAAAGGACCAGAATTGTTACAAAAATTATGTAACTCTTATTTTTGATTCACATAAATAGAAAAAGACAAAATTCATTTGATGAATTTTTTTTAGAAAAAAACATTTTATTTTTAATTCAAAATATACTTAGAAAATGTCTTTAACTCAATTCTTTTCCATATATATATCTAATATATGGTGTGTCAAGCGAGTTTGTCCGCTTGTAAAGCTGTGTACAGTCAATTGGTTTTTTCACTTGGGAGTAAGACAATCTGGCTTTAAAAGCCACTTCACAGCAAGCCAATTTCTTGGCTGGTCAACAAGAGCCTCTGACCTGATTTCAAAAAAACCAGACCAGAATCTGACTCGAAAATGCTCAACATTTCCTTTTTTCTTTTATTTTTTTTTATTTACCGAGATGAGCAGCTCCAACTAAGCTCCATCTGCTGAATCAATAGATATATATGAAGCTCAAATACAGGCTGAAGAGGAAGAAATTCTTCAATTAGCCTCACAATTAAAGAAGAAAACTGAAGAACTTTTTCGCAAAAAGATGCTCCATACTGCCCAGTCTAAATTAGAAAAAAAACGCCAAAAAATTAGTGAAAAGTTAACCCACAAAAAGCGCAAGCCCAATGCAACTGTGAGCCCTTGTATCCACAGTTTGGTTCAAGAAAATGTTGTGGAGAAGGGAATGTCGCAGAAGGCAGCTGCTGAAGCCTTCAAAATTTCATCTTGCCAAGTTTATCGGATTCTACATGAAAATCCAAATCAAACAAAAACTTACAAGAAAGGAGAAGGAAAAATGACAGCTGAAATGACAACAGAGCTTCTTTACTTCATTGACAATAAGTCAACAGTTACTTTAAAGGAAATGGAGGAGTTTTTAGAGGAGAAATTCCCAATCAAAATATCTTGCCAGTCAATCAGTAATCTCCTTTGTGATATGGATATCACTTGGAAGCAGGTTACAAACATCCCTGCATCTTGGAACAAGGAGGACTTATTAACTCAAAGAGCCAACTTTGTCAATTGCCGTGGTCTGGATCTTGACCGACAAGTTGTTTTTGTTGATGAATCGGGCTTTGATCTCCACTCAGGAAGAGGATTTTGTTATGCCCCTTAAGGTTTGTCCCCTTTCTTTTGTTTTATTCTTTTTTTTCTTTATTTTAATCATTTTAATTCTTTTCACCAAGGTCAACCTGAAGTACTCAGCTTGGTGCCCAGAGTTAAGCAAATAACTCTCATTGCTGCGATTTCGGACAGTGGCTTTGTCTACCATGAGATTCTCAATGCGAATGGTCAGATGACCAAGGGTGTTGGGAGTGATGAGTTTGCACTCTTTCTACTTGCGCTTCAATTCAAAATACCCAATGATTCAATTGTCATCATGGATAATGCCCCTATCCACCAGGGGCAGCGATTTGAAGAAGTAAAAAAAACACTTGAATCCTCAAAGGGAATCAAGATTGAGTTTCTTCCACCATACTCACCCTTTCTTAGCCCAATCAAATTAAGTTTTCACTCAATAAAATCCTTTGTTTGCTCCCAAGAGCCAAGGCAGCATTCAGAATTAGTTAAGGAGATTGAAAATGCAATTACACAAGCACTTACTCCAGAAAAGTGTAAAAACTTCTTCTTACACTGCAAAAAGTTCTATCGAAGCTGTCATGAAATGCAGCCAATTACTGGTGCACTCCTAGCTGCACCATGACTTGAATGTAGTAGTTCTTTGTAAATTAATCATACAGTGTTTTAAAATAGAACAAAATAAAAAAAGAAAGATTAGAATTGAATTAATTAGTAGATATAACTATAATATCAGAAATGTCTTTACTGAATACTGCAGTTTGTACAGAAATTTACACTATTAAAGATATTTTTTTGCTCAAAATCTTGGGTGGCTGGGTTTTTAGGAACAAGCCAAATAAAAGTTGACAAGTGGTCTTGGCTCCTTGGCAACAAGTCAAGTATTGGTTTAAGACAAGACAAGTCTGCTTTATGAGCAGACAATTCTATTTTAGTAATTTTGTTTTGGTTTGGCAAGTAGACCAAACGAAGTTGATAGACCATACTTTAATATATATAATCTAAAGGGAATATCCAAGTCCAAAGGAAGTTGTAATTGTCAGTTTATGACTGACTAAGGTAATCAAAGTGTTTGAAGTCTTTGGTGGTAATATTCTGTCCCATATGGTTTCAACAAAAGAAATGAATCCTTATATACAGTAATAGTTCTTACTGCAGGAGTCTTGGAACTGAATATTAAAACAAATATGTTAGTATTGTGGTATGTTTTACATAACCAAATAAGCCAAAATCAATCCCAAATTGATTTTATAATTATGAAGAACTCAGAATACATGTGCATGACCAGAATTCCTCATTTTTATATATTAAAATATGAATAAACCTTTTGTGAGAAAGGAAATGAATGGATTTAGTATTTATTTTACCCAAGGTAACTCCACAAGGTTTATAACCTTGAATTAACTCCATTAGTTTTTTATTTCAAAATTCTTCAACACCTCATTATTAACATCATAAACAAACTGTGAGTATCTTTTTTGAATTTTTGGAATAAAAGGAGGCTAAATACAATCAAGTATAGTGTAAGGAATGTTTCTAAAATTTAAAACATTATTAAAACACACAGTTTTTTGTATCCATAGGTATTATTATACTTGAGGAATTAATTAACTATTTTACTCAGAAAATAGCTAAGCAGGGGGGAAATATCAATGAAGACAGCTAGGGTAATCCATATTCTTTTACCTATGACACTCAGCAATTGATCAATAAGTAGCTCTAAATTTCATAAATATTAAATTAATAAATTAAACTCCCATTGGTGTAATTAATTAATCATGATAAAGTTTGAGGTCATTGAGCCATGAGAAGATAGCATAAGACAGTGCATAGAGGAGGTAATTGATCACTTCAGATACTTTCATCATTCTTAATAATTTTTATCTTCCATTAAAAATAAAATTAAATTGAATTCAAACTCTTTTGGCACTAGATTACAAGTAATTACCCCTTGAGAACTGACTCCTATCTGACAAATAACAGTCAACCTGTAAAAAATTGATTAAAAGGACAACTAATAGTCAATAAATCTGTAAATCTAATCCTTTTAAAGTTTATTTGTGATATTCAATTATATAAAAACAAAATTTAAGCTCACAATCTTGATTAAGAGCTATATTGATCCTATATTCTTTTGCAATTGATGTAAAAAATTGGAAACTTCAGAAAATAGAAGCAAATTCAAATGATGATATTTATGAATTAAACCTTTAATTATAAGGAATTATCAATATTTATTCTATATATAAATGAGCTATTCCATTAAAAAACTTTTCAAAATCTTTCTACTATAATCGGAAATCTACTTAGCTTAGTAATTAAGTAATCTTACATTAAAATTGGTTTTATTTCATTACCAAAATTCAATAATAACTTCTAATATTAATATTTATCAGTATATCCTAATACCTGGCCTCTGAATCACCTTTTTTTCACATGCAGAAATCCTTTTGGGGATAAAAGGAGCTTATTATTACTGTTTTTTTCCATAAATATCAGCTTAACTAATAAACTTGTGAGCCTTAGAGGTATTTTCATGTACCCAAAAGACCAAAAACTTCATTAAATTTCATGGTTAAAATTATTATTATCATTTGAAAAAAATTAAAACAAATTTTAAAATAAACCTTTGAAGAACTTTAAAACTATAGATATAAAAATATAAACAAAAATTTAAGTAATATTTTTACTTGAAAATAATCAAGTAAAAATAAAAAAATTCAATTAAAAGTTCAAAACTAAAATGATTTTTGGAAAAATATAATAAAAATTATTATATACTTTTTCAAGATATTTTTAAAATATATTAAAGCATAAAATTTATATCAATATTTGATTCCCTTTGAAGTTTTAGGTGGGATCACCTCTGACTGAAGCTTCTTTAACTCACCTCTAAATAAACTTTTAAGGTTTTTCTAGGAAACTCTTGATAATAGTAGAAAATATCAAGAGTACTATGACTTTACTCAGTAGAAAATATAATAAAATGAAATATTATAACCACAAACTTAATATAGTTATTAAAAATAATTATATAAGAAAGGAAGTTTAATTATTATCAAATAATTTAATAACAAAAAAAACTTAATAATTTTAATAAATTAAAATTATTCTATTATTATTATAGTTACTGAAAATTATAACAATAAGAAGTGTAAAGCTCTTAATGATACAATTAAAAATGGAAAATGATGATATTCAACCACTTATAAATATTATAAATATTATTCATAAAAGAAATTATCACACACACTGTGCAGAGATAATTCTTATAGAAAAATTATATATAAAAAAACTAATAATAGGGAAAAAAGATATAGAATTTTAGAGAAGACTTACTTATCATATTTGTTGAATACAAAAAGTCAAACAGCAACAGTTATTCTATTAAATAATGTGTATACATTAAAAAAACACTAAAAAACAATATTTTTTTAAAAAAAAAACAAATTCTTTATTATAAAATAAAATTCAAAAGTTTTTAAGAGGAATTTTTGGATTTAAAAGATATTCAAGACAATAGCTTTATCTAATAAAATATATTATTGGTTATTACAACAATAATCTGATTTCTATAATTTCAATTCTTTAATTCAAGATTAATAAAGAATAAAATACTTGAGAATACTTAATGATAATATTTTATAGTTAATAAAATATTAATTGTTTAAAATGTCTAATTGAGTGGATTGATAATTGGTTATGGGAAAAAACATTGATGTGTAGGCTCTTTTTATGCCTTCATAGAAGCTATCATTATTCATAATGGATATAGAAGGGGTGCTCAGGTCAAAACTGAAAAACCATGCTTAAAAATAAGCTTCTTAACTTAAGGTAACTTATTTTGAATTCCAATTTAAAGTTATCAGTGTTATTCTTAGCTCCAAGTAACTTTAATTCTATTTTTGGATTACTTATTTTAAGCTTATTTCTATTGAATTTAATCAAATTAAAAACTTAAAGATGGAGTTTCAAGCAAAAATCTCTTAAACCAAATTTTTAATTAATTTTTAAAGAAATCTTAATTTTCTTTAATAATAGTTAAAATTTCTGATTTAAAGTCTAAATAGAAATTAAACCTGTTTGAAAAAGATACTTAAAATTTAGTTTATACACAGATAACATTAATTCTTAAGCTGTGTAAAATTTCAAAGCAAATACATTAAGAATTGGATTTTTAATGAATTTTTGAAGTTATTGCTTTTCCACAGAAAATATCAATACACACCAAACCTTAGCTTTTGATAAGGTTTTGATACTTGTAAATTTAAATTTTTAAGATTGATTAATCTTTGACATTTCTTAAAAGGTTGGATCAAATTCTAATATTAAAGTTTAAATAAGGTTGAAAATTCTCCAATACAGGTGCACAACTTTAATTGAATTCTTTCAGATCCAAAAATTTGGGTACCCCAGCTCTTTTTGGTCTTTTTCCTTTATCCCAACTTTATGAATGGATTTTGCCCTTTTATTTATTTAAAACCATACTATGGCTTTAAACATTTTAAAATTAAGCTCACACAGGATTTACCTTATGTATGGCAAATCCTTAGTCAATTAAGTAAATATACACAACACCTCAATTTTAACTAAAATTTTGGTAAGCTGGAATAAACCTTATGAAACTTTAAATTTAACCATTTCAAAGAAAATTAAAAAAGTTGCAATTGTACTATTAAATTCTTAAATATTCTAATAACATAAGAAATAACCATTTTTGGGTAGAAAACCTGATGGGTCTACCCTAGGTTATTTTTGGTGTAGAATAAAAAAATGACATAACATTTATAGCTTTGCTTATTCAAAAAAAAATTATACTTGTTTTTTGTTATTTTTTATTTTAAATTCACTTTATAAGTCTGTTTAAGACTAAATCAAGTGTGTATAAATTCATTTGTGGCCTTATGGGTATGACATACATATATTACAGACTCACAAACCTTAAGCTAGTTTTTTAGTATTTTATGTATAAAAATCTTAAGACCCTCAAAAACTTCATTTAATTGAAACAAAATGGTGTAAAAAATCAATTTTTCATTTAAAATTTATTTGTGGTGTTTAGTTTCCAAGTTATGAGGAACTGAAGTATTTTTATTTTAATTGTCAAAATGTGCACACATATTATATAATTAAGCTTAAATTTAAATATTGGTAATAAATACTAATGGATTTGTATGGTAATTTTATAATTTAATTAAATTTAAAAATAGAATCATAATACAAGTTGATTAATCAAAATAAAATAAATTGAAAAGATTAAATTTTTTGGGGAAACAAAATCTTTTCTCAAGGGGTTCCAGACTCCCCCAAATTCCTTTCTAACAGGTTTGAGATGTTTATATACAAACAAAAGCTCATTAATTGTGTCCTGGGATTCAATTACAGGGTCTATTATTAAATTTATGATGAGGTTTTGATACAAACCAGGGAAGTTTCAATTGCTTAAAAGAGGTTAAAGCAACACTTAAGTTAGAACAAGCCTTACCAGAGTAGTTTTTAATTTTCCAAAGGTTCCTTAAACACTTTCTTAAGTGTTTGTTTTCTATTACAAAAAAGGCCAAAAGAAGCTCTTTTTTGGTCTAAACCAAGGGTCAATTATACTATAATTTTCTTTTCTTTTTCCAATATATTTCTTACAACTGGTGTGGGAAAAGAATTTCTTCTTTTCCCCATATTTTCTTTTACTCTCATAATTAATTTATAAATTTTTAAACAAATAAATTGAGGCTTTCAACCACCATTTAAAATAATATTAGCTTTCTAACCATCCTAAAAGATTATTACAGTGATTCTTGGTGACTCTTATAATAATTTTCACCTTTTATCTACCCCAAAACTCAATAAAATAATCTTTCATCACTGTAAACTTTGCCACTTTTAGGTGTTTTTTCCTTTTTATATTAATTTTTGATGCTAATTTTTTATAATAATTTATTTAATCACCTTTTTAAATTAATTTTAATTAAAATTTCTGTAAAAGATATCTATTTTTTAACAATAAAGATCTCATATAGATTATTTTGGGATAATTTGGTATTTTTTTAGAAAAGTGAATCTTAATAGAATTATTTCCTTATACAAACGAATCCAAAGAAATATTTTGTGTGTGTTTTATTTTAAAACTCTTGAAATCACTTTATTTTCATAATCTTACCTTATACATATTTTGAGGACAGAGAAATTAATTAATTTTTAATCAAAGTTTCCCATCCACACCTTAAAGAGTTATATTATTATATTTACCCTTGAAATCTATAAAATTCATTCTTTAGTTTTTTGAAAAACATCCTATTAAAGGAGTTAAAACCTTGGAATATTAATAAAATTTTATAGTCTTGTAATTAAAGGACTTTATAAAGAATCCTTCTGAAAAATTTTGTTTTCCAATCCAAAGTTTTTCTATTTCTCTTCTATAATGACATGGTTTTTTTTTAAAATAAAGGATCTAAAGAATAAATATAATTTTTTTAAGAAAATTCTTATGAATTTGGTGTATTTTTTACTATAAGGTAGTAACCAGATGTGTGTGATTTCATTAAAATTTTGAATTTCCGTTTTAGGATTTTCAATATTACTTTGTAAAATAGAATTATCATTATCTTAGGAATTGTAATTCCCCTTGAAAGGCATTTTCAATTGATTCTAGCATAAAACTAGTCCTTGCTTCTGAATCACTGGTGGTGTGTAACCAGGAAAACACTAATAACTCATTTGTTTCTCATTATTAAATTAATATTACTAGTATTTTAAATTTTAATTCTTAAAGCTATATCACTGGTATTTCATAGCTAGTAATATTAATGAATTGGATTTTTGTTTATAGCAAAAATTTTGGTCATAATGCTTAATTTTGTTATATTCTCATGAGAGAAGTATTAGTAATTTTGAGGAATATTAATACTCTCAAGATTTTTAAATGTACATGTTACAAAAGCCTTGGAGGACAGGAAATATATTCTTTTGGAAAAAAAATGTGTTTTTTTTGTATATTTATTTTTCTCATGTTTGTAATATGGCTATTTGTAAGTGCAAAAGTGCCATATTTTTGAGAAAAAAAATTGACTGAGGTGAGATTTGACAAATAAGTATGACTGAGAAGGGGGATAACTGGGATAATTTGTACATACAGAACAATCAATCTGAATCAACCTCTGGAGAAGTGTTTTTTTGGTAATTTTGGATGATCTTCACCCAATAGAATTGTCTTTTTCTTTCAAAGTGGGGCCAGGGAATTCCTTATGTGTTTTTACTGTTTTTCTCAGACCAAAACCCTTGAATTTATTTTATTTTAATTCTATTTTAATTCTATTTTTATTTTATTTTTATTTTATTTTTATTTTATTTTTATTTTATTTTTATTTTATTTTTATTTTATTTTTATTTTATTTTTATTTTATTTTTATTGTATTTTTATTTCATTTTTATTTTATTTTTATTTTAATTTTTATTTTATTTTTATTTCATTTTTATTTTATTTTTATTTTAATTTTTATTTTATTTTTATTTTATTTTTATTTTATTTTTATTTTATTTTTATTTTATTTTTATTTTATTTTTATTTTATTTTTATTTTATTTTTATTTTATTTTTATTTTATTTTTATTTTATTTTTATTTTATTTTTATTTTATTTTTATTTTAATTTTTATTTTATTTTTATTTTATTTTTATTTTATTTTTATTTTATTTTTATTTTAATTTTTACTTTATTTTTATTTTATTTTTATTTTATTTTTATTTTATTTTTATTTTATTTTTATTTTATTTTTATTTTATTTTTATTTTATTTTTATTTTATTTTTATTTTATTTTTATTTTATTTTTATTTTATTTTTATTTTATTTTTATTTTATTTTTATTTTATTTTTATTTTATTTTTATTTTATTTTTATTTTAATTTTATTTTATTTTTATTTTATTTTTATTTTATTTTTATTTTAATTTTATTTTATTTTTATTTTATTTTTATTTTATTTTTATTTTATTTTTATTTTATTTTTTTTTTTTTTTTAGGGTTTTGGTAAAGATACATAAGTTTTTAGTAAAAACACATGTAACCCCTTACATTTTTTTTTTTTACTAATTTATGGCCAAAAACACATAAGTTACAACATCATTTTTCAAAAAAAAAAAAAAAAAAAAAATTCCTCAGGATTCATTTTTGAGGTATTTTTTATTTTTTTTTGGCCAATATGATAAAAATGGCATATTTTTTTTTTTTTTTTAAGAAAATTCATTTAAAATCTTTCCAATTATGAATTTTCTTAATTTTTTTTTTTTTTTGAATTAAATTGAATTGAATTAAAGTGGAAAATCTGAAACATAAAGAATTATAAACTCATAATTTTTGGAATTTTTTTTTTTTTTTTTTTTTTTTTGGTAGGACAAGTTAAGTAGCAAAAAATGTTTTTTTTTTTTTCATGTCTTTTTAATTTGACTATTTTTTTAAAAAAAAAAATTAATATAAGAAACTTTTTTACTTTTAAATTTCCTTCAATTTTTTTTTTTGAAATTGAAAGGTTTAATATTGACAATAAATAACAAGTATCTTATGAATTGGGGGAATTTTTTTTTTTTGTGGGACAATAAGTGAAGGTGAAATAAGTGTTTTTTTTTTCTTTTTTTGTAATATGACTATTTTTAAATACAAAAGTGCTACATGTTTGATAAAGAAAAAAAAGGGGACTGAGGTGGGATTTAAGCAAAAAATAGGACTTAGGAGGGGGTTAATTGGCATAAATTGTATATACAAAAATCAATCAATCAGAATCAACCTCCAAAATAGTGGGTTTTTTCTGAGAGGGGGGAGGAAGATTGGACAAATACAACATTCTGTGTTTCTTAAATTTATAAGCCCACCCCATGGCTTGTTGTTGGACATGAAATTCCAAATTCACAGTAATGGGGGGACTGGATAAACTTTAGTAATGATTATGATCAAAGGAACAAAATGAGAACAGTTATCCAAGAAACAGATGAAAATGGGGGGATTATCATTTGGAGGATAGAAATAAGGTAAAAAAGAAAAAGATTGAACTGTGGAATAAAAGAAAACTGGTCTTTTATACTTATTTGCAATTGGATCCCCCATATCAGGCATGAACATCCACTTTCTTTTTGAAGCCTGGAAAACATCTTCATACAATTCAATTCTTTCCAAATAAGAGGAGGCTGAGGTAATTAAAGTGTTCATGGCTTCATAAAAGTCTTGATTTTGTTTAATTTCTTCATCCAAGTCACCTCTGACATCAGCCCATTGATCTTGAATCTTGTAAATGTAGTTGGATACTGTTCTGGACCACAGTTCCCATCACCCTGGACATTGATGGCCTTGAAGGTGTATTTCAACATAAACTTGGGCAAGGGTTCTGAGCCCGGTATCTGATAAAATAAGGTCAAAAGATGAATAAATATCAAAATAAACAAGAGAAATATACATTAAAAAGAATCAGAAACTCACAAAAAGCTTGGAGAATTCATCACTTGTGTGATAATTGCTTTGACAATGCTCACAGTTCAAGTCAATTTCATCATATATCTTTAAACTGGTGGCAGGCTTGTGTGATTTTCTTTGTGAGGTTTTTCTTCCAATTTCCAATCTTCTGGACCTTCTAAGGGTGACTTCTGATTTATTTAATTCGGTTTCTGAGGGTTGTGAATCTGATTAACTGATTGATTTTGGTAATGAGGCCTCAGAATCTTCAGAATTTCCAGATAAGTCCACTTCCATAATTCGAGAGGGGAAATTTGACTGTGATATTGATGTTGTTGTTCTGGTAACTTTTCATGGGGGTCTTCCTCTTCTCTTGGATTGACTTTCAATAATTCCAAATCTTGATGGTTCCCTTTTATTTTTATTCTTGGCTCCTTGAGGTCTTTCACAGATATTCTTGAATTCTAGTAGGTCTTGATAATATTAATTATCCTCTTGACTTTTTGGGAATTTGATTAAATAGGACTTTTCCAATCAAAAAATCCTTTAAAATGTTTAAGAATTGAGGTGATTTCTGTCATTTTTCTTTGAAAAATTTCTTTCTCAATATCTTCAAATATTTTCTTGGATTCATTCTTTCTTTCTTTTTAAACACTTTGATCATCACCTTGAAAACCAGTCTGAGAAGAATATTACAAATAAAATTAGTTAATAAGGAAAAAATAAGAATAATAAATTAAAAGGAAGTCTGATATTTCAAGCTTTTGGCTCCTGGAAAACGCCTTTTGGGTCTTATTCTTGCAAGGAATGCCTTTATAATTGTTGTATTTGTTGGTGCATTTTTCATTTGGAGCAAATTTTGTTTTGAAATTTTCAAAGGCAATCTGAAGAGAATAATGAGACACCTTGCCATTGAGGGCACAGATGTGTGGAGGAAAATTCTTGACATGGACAATCATTTCTTTGGATATTCTGTTGATAATTTCAATAAATTGTTTTCTGAATGCCATGTGGAGTGCCCTGACTACCTCCAGGAGAGTACCAGTGGACTTTTGTAGCCAAAGTTTAACCATGGCATGGGCACCTTCAACTCTGGAGGTGGATCCCACACCCAGGTGGTAATGGTGGTTGGTCAAAGCTGGCACATAATACTCTTTTAGAGGAAGCTAGGTATTTTCAAAATATTGCAAGAATTCAGGATTTTTGAATTTCTTTTGAAGATTCTTCCAGTTGTCTTTGAAAGACTCTTCAGTGGATGAATACATAACCTGAGAAATGAATCCCAAAGTTATTAATAAAAACAATAAGAAAAAAAGTGAAAAAAAGTAAAAGATAAAAGTATATTACTTGATCCCAAAGGCCCATAAAATTTTCAAAATAAGTTACATGACAAATTTTCTTCATTCAATGAGCAGATAAATTTTTATTGATGTTACAAATGCATAACATGACTTTGTAGTCTGGGAAGAGCTTCTTAAGAGAGTTTCTCAAGGTCAGATCTCTGTCAATAAAAATGACTGGAGGGGGAACAAGATTGGTGTTTTTCAAAACCTTTTCTATGTATTTATTTAATGCCCAAGTATATGAGGGTTCAGTTTCATTATTCATCAAACAAAAAGCCCCAGAAAAGGTCTTATTGGTTGAGTTGAATCCAACAATATGAAAAAGGGGAATTTTGTACTTGATGGTTTTATAAGTACAATCCATAAGAATTAAATGAGGAAAGCCATGAAGGAGTTTTATAGCAAGGGGGTGAGTGAAAAACAAGGAGGTAATGTGTCCCTCAGAATCCCTTTCAGAGGACTAAACAAAATTTTCTTCTTTGAGGGTGTCAATAAGAGCATCAATGGGCCTTCTGCCTTGCAGTTTGTCTTTCTTGACTTTCTTGACTTGGTTGTAAATTTCTTGAAGGAATACAGGCCTGTCAGACTCCCTCTGGATGCATAATTTGGCCTGAATTTGCCTTGGCATGAGCAGTGATTCAGACATTTGAGCAATTTGGGATGTTTATTGCTCATTGAATTTCCTGAAAGCAGGATGTGCCATGATATTTTCAGTGGCATCATGGTTATGTTCAGGATTTTTGACTTTAAGAGTCCAAGTGGTACTCTTGGCATATTTTCTGGCATAAAGCCTCAAAGGACAGTCAAGCTTTCTTGAGGTGACTGTTTTGGAGGGGCTTTTGTTGGGATTTGGGGTCCCAGACCTGTCACAACCTATTTCAATTTGGTTGTGGGTCATATTGGACCTCAAGGTGGACACAGCATACCCCTGAGCCCTGGAAACATTATGAAAATGCTTCCAAAGAAGCTCAAGGGTTTTAAATTCACCCTCAGTGGGGGGTTGCAGCATTTTTGAGTGAAAAAGATGTATAAATTTGAAAAAAAAAGGGGAATTTGGAGATTTGGAATGGGGTAAGAACCTTTTGAAAGGTGAAAAAGAAGTGAAAAAAGGTATGAAAAATTAAAAGATGTGGTCAAGAGTGAAAAAAGGGGTTTAATTGTGGGATTAATGGATGAGGGAAGGTAAAAAATTGGAAATTTAGAGGCTTGAAAGCAGTTTGTTGTGGTGGAAAATGCAGTCTTTGGGGGAAAAAAAGAAAGAAAAGTGTGAAAAGATTTGCAAAATTGCTTTGGTAATGCTGTTTTTCAAAAAAAAAGATTGTTTGGGGTGTTTGGTCGTTTTTTTGTTGGGGGGGGAGGGGCAGGGCATCTGGGACAATTGGGAGTTAGAAGGGTTTGGGGGAGAAAAACCCTTTTTGGGACATGTTTCAGCCCAATACAGGCATGTTATGCTTCATTTTTAATTAAAAATGGGCCCAGGGCACCCCTTATGTGTTTTTACCAATTTATGGCCAAAACACATAAGCTCTTACATGTTTTTACCAATACCCTATTTTTATTTTATTTTTTTATTTTATTTTTATTTTATTATTTTATTTATTGATTAGTTATTTTTTATTTTATTTTTATTTTATTTTTATTCACATTCATTTCTTCATTTTCTAATGTTTTTTTTCTTTATTGAATCTTTGGAATCCCCCTTTCATATTGATGAAAATATAATTATAAATAATAATAATAGTCAATGATGATAACAATAATCTTAATTTTATTCCATTTATTTTACAAAAAATTATTGAATCATTTTTATTATATAAAAGTTAGTTGTTGTAGTTTAATAAAAAGTTTATCATTCAAGTGGCTTGATGTTACAATAAATTCAGTTATGGATCTTTTTTTTTTGACATTTTGATCTAAAGGAGCGATTTCATTTTAGGAAGGTATGATTTTGATTTGATTTGCAAAGATATTCCAATTCGATTTGTGTGGTTTAGCAAGAACTGTCATTAATTGAGGTTGTCTGATTAATTTGAAACATTTTTCATAATGTGTTTGGTTGGGCTGGAGTCAAAGAAAGTCTTTTTATAAAACAAAAAAAAAACTTCCTGATTCCAAAAAAAAAAAGACAGACATATATATTATGTAGGATTTATGCGTGCGTAGGATTACAGTGAGACGAAAAGGACCATGTACGTATTTGTATATATAAGCAAACAAACCGTTATTATGTTATAATTAAATACAAAGTAACTTTTTTTTAAACATTTTTTATTGTTTTTTTACGATGACAAAAATGCGTTAGGTGGTAAGATTCCGATTGATTTAATTTCTTCAAAGTTTTTTAATGCTTTCAATAGATTCCAGTTGTTTTGATTTAAACATTCTATTGCGAAATCTTGAGTTAACTTTGTGGCTTTCATTAACTGATTTGTTAAATTTTCTTGTTCGATGCTCTAGAATTGAAAAACCATTAAAAATTAATTTAGAGGTGTGATATGATTGAGATTGATTTGGTTTGACTTACCAGGTTAGTAGTTAAATTTAAAATTCTTTCTTCAGGTGACCAAGCTGATGGGCAAGAGTAACCACGGACATTTAGTTGATCACTAAGGATCACACATGGCCATCCTTTAATTGCGGCCCTGAGAAGAGGAAATTAGTTTTTAGAAAAAGGATAATTTTCCACAAAAAAAAAAAAAAAAACCTTACGCAGAAGCAGGTCCAGCAGAACCGAGTACAAAAGTTCTATCAAAACTTCTAAAGGTCATTGAAGGTAATTCTTGAAATTCACCATGAATAGTCAAGTAAATTACAGCGCCACCTGTTGAAGTAGATTCTGATACCAAACCTGGCATTTGCCAAGCATCGACAATGAATTTCTTGTTGACGGTAAGATCATGTTTAGTTCTTGGAATAGATTTAATGTGTTTGACAATCTCAGCAGGTCCATTTGCCAACCTATCACAAAGTTCTATTAAATTGAATTGATAAAGGTGTTTTAATTTATTTTTTAAAGATTCTAGGTAGATGTTGAGATGATGACTGACTTGGACCTTTTAATTTTGCAAAGTTACGACTGATAATAATGTAATCATGCCAAGGGGGTACAGATTGAGCAGGCATTTCAGGACGATTTCGAGTTAGACCGGCCATTTTAGCTCTTAAAGGAACAGAAGGGGAAGCTGATAGACTAAAAGAGGATTTGGTTGCGTAGACATCGATCAAGCTATCTCTATTTTGATCAAAAGCAGTAAAGAATTGTAAACAAAAAGCTGATGCGAAAGCTGATGTAGATTGATCACCAAGAAAGGCAGGTTTGATTGGGATTGGGTTTAAATGAATTAAATGTTGTGAGTTAATGGATGAAATGTTTGAAAGAGATGTTTGAGTGATGGTATTTTGTTGAGTGGGTATTTTTAAAGGTAAATTTGATTTTATGGAAGGATCGATTGTTTCACCATCTAAGATTTCAAGGTTCGGAAATCGACTACAAGCTTCGATTAAATAATGTTGTAAACCGATTGTACCATCTTTTTCAGCTTTGACTCTGAGAGGATTTCCTGATAAGATTAATTCACGTAAATGATTTAAGCCAAGTTTAGAGTTTTGATGATTGCTGATGGTTTGATTGATGGTAGGTGAGATGGAGTTTAAATCTGTAAAAGAAGAGAGTTGATTTCCGGCTAAAGAAAGATTAACGATTTGAGGTAATGTGATGGCCAAGCTATTTAATGACATGGGTTGTAAAGATTTCAAGTTATTATCTGCTAATGATATGGATCGAACCTAATGATTGAGAAAGATTTTAGATTGAATGATTTTTTTGAAAAAAAAAAAACGATAATAATAAGTTTGAATCCCAAGTACGTTTGGATACATTTCTTGACAAAGTTTCCAGATTGCACCGGCGGTTTTGATGGGGGCACCTTTTTGACCTGGAGCTAGGATTCCAGCAGATTTAAGGATTTTATCTTGAGGAAGATTCTAAATGAAATGATTGATTAGATTTTTATCAAATTAGGGAAATGATCAATTTTAGATTTTTCAAAAAAACAAAGCCAACAGAAAGGTCTAATAATTTAGTGACGGGATCCCAACGAGATTGAATTAGTTTACGTAAGACATCGATAGCTGATTCATTTTGAATTGAGTTTTGATTGATGATATTTTTAGAGCTACGATGACATTTAAAGTTTTTTGAGCGAGAGTTATTAGGACGATTTAAACTAGTTTGACCATGACGATTCCTAGTCTAATGATATTAAAAGATTGATTAAATTCCACTTTTCTTCATCTTGAAATCGATTCAATAAACTCACGTTGGTGATGATTAGCTTATTTTGATGATGATTTTTGATTTCTAAGCGATTTAATAATTCGTTATTGGATGATGTCGAGTTGAAATCATTATAACGATCTTTGTTAGCTTGACGATGATGATGATTTGATGAGTGAGGATTGGTTGAGTTGGGATGCTGTTGCTGAGAAAGTGGTGCCATCATTTTTTAAAATGAATTTGAAAGAAATTTTAAAAAATTTGAAGATTTGATCAAAAATTTAAAAATTTGAAAATTTAAAAATTAAAATTTAAAAGAATTGAAATTAAAAATTTAAAATTTGAAAATTAAAATTGAATTAAATAATTTTTTGCCATCTTTATTAATAATAAATTTTAAATTTTGAAGCCATCTCTTTCATAAAAATTTCCACTAAAAATTTCCACTAAAAATTAAAATTAAAATTAAAAACTGAGTAAAATTAAAAACTGATTAAAATTAAATTAAAAGGATAAGCTTGAATTCAATTAAATTGTTATTTAGTAAAAATTTACTCAGGTTTGAGTATTAAAAACACTTTTTAAGCCAATTTTAAATTTTAAATTTAAATAAAGGTTAAAAAATTTAAAATTAAATTAAATTAAAATCTTAAAATTAAATTAAAATAAAGTCTAGATTAAAAATTTATCACAAATAACTCATATTTATAAAAGCAAAAATTGGTTTCATCATTAAAATTCTTTAATTCTTATCTGATTTACATTTTTCTTAAACAAAAAACAAGTAAAAAATCATTTAATTACATAAAAATCAACGCTAATTTAAAAATAAATTAAACTTCATCTTACCTGATATTATTATTAAGATAAATATTCATAATAAAGTTTCAAAACTTAAATTTAAGACATAAATATAACTTATATTAAAATTTATATCATATATTTTTTTGAATATCAAGTAAGTTTTAAAAACTTATCAAAATTTTATAATAAATTAAATTTAAATAAAAAAAAATTAAAATAATCATTTAAACTTGAAAAATTTTAGAAAATAAAAAAAATTCAATTGAATAAATTATTTTTATGTTATTTTATTTTTTAAAGCAAAAAAAGTATTGTTTTATATTGAATAAACATTTGAAAATCCTTTAAAATATTATTTTAGTATTATTTTAGTAATAATTTCTTTGATAAAGGATAGAAGAAAAAATAAATAAATAAATAAATATTTTAATTAGATTATTATTTTTAATTTTTCATCTTTTTTTTTATTTTTTTGAAAATTTTAAATTTTTTGATATTAAATTTGTTTATTAGTAGATTTATTGATTTATTTTTAATATTTCAAATGTGAAATTTTCTTTAATTTTTATAATTATTCATTATTATTCATATATGGATAATTAAAAAATTAAAAAAGAAAACAATCGTTACAATTTTTCTATTTTTGGTATGAAGATTTATTTAATTTATTAAAGATTAAAATTACATTTTATATACCTAATTTATAATAGAATAATAATACCTTTTCATTTATTTTTATTTTGAAACCAAATTATTTCTTTATTTAAATAATTTAATTCATATATTTATTTTTTGCTTCTTTCACTTTTTTTATGAAACATTTGAATTTTTAATTTAATATCAAATGATAATTCAAATTATATTTCAATTAATTAATCAAATTGATTAATTTATTTTCACTTTTTTGTTAAATTCATATAGAAGTTTTTATAAATTCTTGAATATAATTACCAATTTTTAACATTTTTTTTCACTCTCTTTTCTTTGAGGAATTCTAAATCTTTGCAAGTTTTTAATTTTAATTTTTTCTGATTTGAAAAAAAAAAAACTAATTATTTTACCTTTTCTTTTTTTGGTCACATTCAGAATTCCAAGGAGAAAAAAGTCATAAAACATCTCAAAACACTCTTGATTTAAAATAAAGAATTGATGTTTTGAAAATATAAGGGAAAGAAATTAATTTTAAATACTTTTCCTTTTTTGTAAAAAAAACTTTTTCAAGTTATTGAAAATTTATAAAATTATTTTGATTTATATTCACATAATTGTTTTTTTTTAAAATAATTTTAAGATTTAAAAATAGTGTATTTTTTCCTTCATTAAAAAAATAATTAATTAAAAGGCTTTATGATTCAATTTCTTTTTTCTTCAAATCAATTTTAATCATATCAAGAAAAATCCTCAGTAACTAATTCTTAAGTAGAATATAAATTTATCAAGATATTTATGTAAAAAATAATTCATAATGAACTCATCTCTTGACTTTAATTCTATTTTCCTTTTTTGGAAAAAAAAAAGGAAATTATATTAAGAAAAAAAAATATGATATTTCTCCCATTTTCTTCCTTTTTCTTTTAATTAAACAAATATTATATTTTTCTCTCATAAAAACATTCAAAGTAAATTCTATTCAAATGTAATTTTTTTTTTGTTGTAAAATAATAATAATAGAATAAAACAAATTTAAGTCAAATTTTTTATTAAAAATTAAAATTTTATAATTATTGGTTTTTTTTTTTGAAAAAAAAAAAGGAAAAAAAATTAAAACTTTAAAGAAGATTTTTTCTTATTTTTTCATATACCCAATTACATATATATATTTAAATTTTTAAATTTATTAATTTATTTAAATTTAATTAATATTTATTTTATTTTACTTAATTCTTTTTTTTGAATATTTATACTATTTTCAAATTAAAAATCATTTTAATTTAAATAATTAATAATGATAATATTAAATAATAATAATAATAAAAAAAAATTATTTATAAAATTATTAATTCAAATATTTTTTTTTCTTTCTATATCAATTTTAGTATTAAATTTTTATCTTTTTTTTTTCTATAAAAAAAAAAAAAAGTGTTGAAAATTTTACTTAAAAGATTTGTTTATTTTTCTTTTTAAGGTTTAAAAATATATATAAAATAAATAAATAATTGATATTTAATTTTTTTTTTACAAAAATAACACAAATAAAAAAAACTTAGGTTTTTTTTTTTTTCCTATATACCAAATTAAGTTTTTTTTTCCTATATACCAAATTAAGTTTTTTTTTTTTTCCTATATACCAAATTAAGTTTTTTTTTCCTATATACCAAATTAAGTTTTTTTTTTTTTCCTATATACCAAATTAAGTTTTTTTTTTTCCTATATACCAAATTAAGTTTTTTTTTCCTATATACCAAATTAAGTTTTTTTTTTTTTTTTTTTTTTTTTTTGAAATTTTAAAAATCAAATGATAAAATTGATTAGGAGGAATAATGAATTCTTTTATTAATATTTTAATTATTTAATTTTAATTGTAATTTTTTTAATTATGATTTTTTTCTATTTTTTTTTTTTTAAAAAAAAAAATAGATTTTGAAAATTAATAAATCAAAATAGTTATAATAAATAATTGAATTGAATTTTTTTTGGTTAAGTTTAATAATTAAATTAAATATGTGTAATATTTTTTGAATATAAAAGGGGATTTTTTTTTAAAAAATTTAATTTAATTTAAAAATGAAAAATATAGGTTTTTTTTTTTTTTTCCCTTGGGATTTGAATTCAAAATATTTTGTTCTTTAAAGGTTAGATTTTTTTTAAAATTAAAAAACTTCTTAATAGGGGGATGGGGAAGGAGTTTTAAATTTTATAAATCAAAATTTAAAAACATTAGATTAAATTTTCTTGAATTTTTTTCTTTTAAAAATAATAAACTTCATAAGCTATAATATTTTTAATTAAAATAAAACCTTTTTTTTTTTTTTGGTTCCTAAATCTTAAATTATTTTTTTTTAAATATCTATAAAGTTTATTATTTTAAATTTTTATAAGAAATAATTTTTTTTTTTGTTTTTTAAAGATAAATTTATTTTAAAATTAAATTAACTAAAGATTAATTTAATTTTTTTTTTTTTTTTTGTTAAATAATTTGTCTTTTTTTGTTTGTTTTTTTTTTTAATTTTTTCATATAAACCTTAAAAAAAAAAAGGAAAAAAACTAAAAAAAAAAAATGGAAATTAAAGTTTAAAAATTTAAATTTTTTTTTTTTTAAAGATTTTATCAAGATATTTAATTAAAAATTATATTTTAATATTAAAAAAAAATAATTAAATTGAATATGATAAAAATCTTGAAGATTATATATATTTGTTTTTTTTGATGAAATTAATTAAAATTAATACATCAAATTAAAGTTGTTCTTTTTATCTCCTTATTTATATTAAAATTCTTCCTAATAAAAATTTTAAGAATATAAATTTATATAAAATATAGATCAATTATTTTTTTTTATATCTCATATTTGAAAGGATAAGTTATTTAAAGAAAAAAAAATAAAAATATACTCAACATGAGTCAGAAATTCAATTGGAAGTTAAAATTTCAATAATTTTATATAATTTTAATACTGAATTGGTTATGAATATTGGGGATTTTTTTTTTTTTGGTATTAAAAATGTTGAAATTTTTGTATATACAAAAAAAAGATCCTTTAAGTTCTTAATAAAGTTGAATAAAACATAAATAGAATTGAAAAATGAGAAAGAAAATATTAAAATTTTAAAATTGATTTAGTATTAAAGCTTTAATGATTGTTCTGATTTTATTGAAGGTAATCTAATTTTATCATCAAAAATTTAACCCAAGTATGAAAAAATTTATCATTATTTTAAAAAAAATAAGTATTTTTGGATCTTATCTGACTCATTAATAAAATTTTAAATATAATTTATTTTAATAAAGATCATTAGAAAATCTTATAATTGATTTCTATTAAGTTAAACCATTTAATTCAATTTAATATTTGATATAAATTTTCATTTTACTATTTTTCATTTTGAATTTCTATAATAATTAAATGACTAAAGTTTATATCAAAATTTAAAGATTAATAAAAAGGACTTGAATTTTTTTTTTTTTTTTTTTTTTTTTTTTTTTTTTTTTTTAAATTTTTAAATATCTTTTCATCTTACTTTTTAACTTATTAAAATTAAATTAATTTTTTTTTTTTTTTTTTTTTTTTTTTTTTTTCAATAATAAAAATATTAAATTAATTAAATAATTTAAAATAAAATATTAAATTGAAATTCTTCATTAAAAAAAAAAAAAAAGTCAAAATTAATAATTAAAAGGTTTATTTTAATTAATTTAAGAAAAATTTAAAAAATAAAATTAAAAGTTAAAATTTTTTAATTAATTGATTGTTTTTTTTTTTTTTTTAAGAAAAAAAATATTTTGGAATTAATTAAAAAAAAAAAAAAAAATAATAAATTTTTTTTCCAATAAAATTATTCAAAAAAACTTAAATAAAAATTTATTTAAATTTTTTTTTTAAAAAATTTAAATAAAATATAAAAACAAATTTCAAAAATTTTGAAATTTTTAATTATAATAATAATATTATTATTAATTAAAACAATTAGAATTTTTTTTTTTTTTTTTTTAAAAAAGTAAAAAAAACAAATTAATTTTTTTTTATTTTTTATTTTATAAATCATTTTTGAAAAAAAAAAAAAAAAAAAAAAAAATCAAAAATCAAAAATCAAAAATCAAATTTAAGATTTTTTTTTTTTTTAAATTTATAAAGGATTTTTTTTTAAAAAAAAAAAATATTTTAAATTAAATTAAAAAAAAAAAAAATATTATTATTAATAAAAATTATTTATATATTCAATTTTTTTTTTTTTTTTTTTTTTTAAAAAAAAAAAAAAAAAAATTCAATTTAAAAATTTAATTTAATTTATACATTTTTTTTTCTTTTTTTTTTTTTTCAAATTTTAAATTAAAAAAATTAATTAAATTATTTAATAAATTATTAATTTTATTTTATTTTTTTTTATTAAAAAATAAATCATTAATATAAAATTTTTATTTATATATTTTTTTGATTTATTTTTATTTATTTTTTTTTAAGGGATTTTTTTTTTCTTTTTTTTTCTTTTTTTTTCTTTTTTTTTCTTTTTTTTTTTTGTTGGTAATTAAAAAAAAAAAAAAAATGAAGAATTCTTTAAAATTATTTTAAATTTAAATTTAAATGAAAGAATAAAAAAAAAAAAAAAACTGTTTCAAAAAAACTCAAAATATAGAATTCTTGATGAAATAAATAAGATTTTTTAATTAAATAAATAGTATTTTTTAATTAAATAAATGGAAATTTTAATTCCAAATTTTAAAATTTAAAAAAATTTGGAAAAAAAAATAATTTGGGAATCTTGAAATCCCATTTTGGAAAAAATGTTGCAAAAAAAAAAAAAAAAATGTCAAAATTGAGCCTGAGGAATTTTTTTTTTTTTAAAAAAAAAAAAAAAATTGGGTCACTTAAATTTATTCACCAAAAGTTTACATGATCTAAAAAGAACCCAATTTTTGATATATAATTTTAAAGATCTAACAGAAATTATTTAGAAGATAAAAAAAAAATCCCTATTTAAAATGGATTTTTGATTATAAAAAAAGTTAATTAAAAGATTCTTCCTTAATTAAGTTATTTGAAAATATCTAACGTTATTTGGGATATTTTTATTTATATTAAAATACTGAAAAATTTTCCACTAGAGCCACCTTAGAGATATAAAGTGAAATATTTAATCTTTCCAGAACACCATACCATCTGAAAAATTAAAGGACTTTCAAAAGTTTAATTAAAATTCAAAAGATGATCTGTAAGAGAAGAAAAAATAATCAAATAAATTGTAATCTTCAAGATAAAGTTTGCCAGTTTGTTTATTTATAGGAATTGAGAGAAAATATTCAAATTCTGAGGCATCATTATCAATGTCAGAGAAATTATAAAATTTATTTTCATTATCATAGAATTCAGACAATTTAAGGTCTTGAAATTCAGGTATTTTATATCTTGGTTGAATACTTTGAGTGAATTTTTTTTTGAAGTAAGTATTAATAATAAAAAAGACTATTGGGTGAAAGAATTTACCTTTTAAGAATCCTTTAGATTTGAGTTTTTTTTTTCTTTAAGCAGAAAAATTGACCATCCCTTGGAGGGAAACATCCTATTTAATTAATGGAACCATGAATTTTTTTTCCACATTGTTAAAATTTACAAATAAAGTTTTTCTTCTTTAAGAGGAATTCTGAAAGGAATTATATTTAATATATTTTCTCTTAATTTATTTTACTAAAAGGTTGGAATTATGAAATTTAAAAAAAAATTCTCAGAAAAATATTAGATAATTTATCATATAGAAAATTAAATATATGATCAATGGTACAGGAGGTTCTTTTTATATAAAATTAGAATTGAATTTCTTTGGTAATACAAATAAGGAAATATTTCCTTCTTTTTTTCTAATTTGTAGGAATTGGATAAAAGTAGTTATTATAAGAAGATGTTATTTTAATATTATATGCATATTCTAGTTTTATCGTTATTGAATGGTTTGAGTTATTAAGCTGGTTTAAGCTCCAAAATAATTATTTAATTGTTTATGATGGTACTTATTAATGAATTTCAAAGTAAATAAAGGTTAGATATGATAATAAAATGATTAATCAAGAATAATGTCAATAAATACCAATTATGGGTGTATTTTTTTATCTATTTGAAATGTTAAAATAATGATTATCTTAAAAAAAAATTGAAAAAATATAAATCTGAACAAAAAAATAATATACAAAAATATATTGTCCTAGAAATTCTATCACAAGAAGAAACAGTAATATTAAAATGAAAAAAATATGTAGAAAAAATAATTATCAAGTAAAATAGTGATATTAAATATCTAAAAAATAGAAAGAGTAAAAGGGTTTCAAAAGAGAAATTGAGCAATTTTTCAACCCAGGAAAATATATGGGAGTAAGAGAAATAGAGTGAATTGAATTTTATAGAAAATGTAGCTCCTTAACTTGGCTATAAACAATATTTAAGTCAAAAGGGAGAATTACAAAAGATAACAGGAGTCAATTTATGTTCTGAAAAAGAGTGACTTTTTCTAAAATTTGGAGGTTATAATAAAGATTATGGAATTATATCATATTAATGATTTATTTATAAAGGGTTTTTTTAATGCTTAATTCTGTTGAATTAAGATGAGATTACTGGTGGAAATTTAGCTCCATTGATTAAATTCAATAGATTGAAATTCATTTTAAGATTGAGAAAAATCAAAACTCTTGAGATTGAATCTCATCATGTATTTATTTTTAACCAAAAATTAATTTCATAATTTCAATTTAATAAGAATTTAGATTTTATAAAGAAATATTGTTAAAAATACAATGAGAAATAATTAAAAAATTCATCAATTATTAAGTATCAATCAGAAAAATCAAGAACTAAGAATTGTTAACAAGCCTAATAGTTAATTCCAGATATTAAGCAGACCGGCGTAATCTAACCATGGCCACTTTAACACCAAAATTGCTTTGTTTTTCTTTTAATTCAAGTTCCTTATCCCACTTATACTTCTCAATTTTTTGCTGAATTTGAAATTCGGATTATTTGAATCTTCTCTGTGAAATCATTTTCTTTTCCTTAACGTTCCATTAATTTTTTATTTTTTCCCTCTCAACTGAGCTATCCAATCTTTTTTCCTGTTAAACTTGATTAATTCCTAACAATTATTCTTCCTTTTCCTCATTAAATTTCAATTTTTCCAATCCCAAGTATGAATTGAGGTTTGTATTGCATACTAAGGCTTTTCAAAATCAGATTTTGTATTTATATTTATTAAATCATTTCAATAAATAACTAAACTTTTTTATAGGAATTTATCAAATTAATCTATTTTTGAAATAATGGATCATTTGATCATTTGTATGAACCACTGAAAATATTACAATTCTTCAAAAATCTACCTGAATTACTGGTACTTGGAAGGTTTCCTTTCTGAATTATTATATAATTCTAATTATTTTCCTAAGTATTCTGCATGGAGGGACTATATATATTATTCCCATTATGTATAAGAAGATTTTATAGTGCATTTTAAATTAAATATTCAATATTTCATTGTGATGATTCAGTATTTCAAAAAATTTATATATATGAATGATGCTTACAGCTCATGAAAACAGGCTATTTTCCTCCATTATATATAATTCTGTATTGATATAATTAATATAAAAATGGCTCTCTGTAACATCACTCCTTTTACTTTCAATAGAATAAACTTAATTCAGAATTTATTGATTGATATTAGCACACTATCCCGCGAATATTAATTTTGTTTACCTCTTTATGATTTGTTGATTAATTTGTGTAAATTTACAATTGGAGAATTCATATTGTGCATCTAAAAGGCCAAAGGAGTCAAATTTGCCCTTTACAAAAGCTTAAAATCCATTTATTTGAAGTAAGGACAAATATAATAAAGATTTTGAGCTATTTTTTCAATACCATTTTTGTGATAATCAGAGGTAATTCCAAATATAGTGTTTGTTGAAAAGGTTTTTGCCAGAATATTTTTTTCTTATATTTTCTCCATATCTCATGTAGGTTCATTTCACTAATATCAGATTGATTGAAAGAATTTTTATTAACCTTGGTTGCTAACTGATGAAATCCATTTTTTTAGAGCAGGGTGGCTGACTTATGGAGGCTATTACTGATGTTCCAAAAACAATCATCAAATATGGACTTCACTGAAAGACAATTAATCATACACAATTAATTAGAAGCTTTCAAATTACCTGATGATTTTGAATAAGCTGTTATTTTCTCTTTTATGAGCTTTATTGAATGATTGTTTACGTTGAATAGTGCTGTCTCAAAGTAAATAGATGAGCTCTCAGAATTTAAAACTTGAATGGATGGAAATAGAAAATGATCTGTTCAAATAATTAGGTTTAACCTGTTTCATTTTGGAAGAAAAATACCAGGGGAACTCAGAATAATTTTTTTTTTGAGAATAATAATCAAGGTTATTTAATTCAAAATTTATGTAAAATTTTTACTTTGGATTTTCATATTTGTACCACCCTATTATGATTTTTTTTAAGATCCAATTTGAGCTGAGGAGGTTTGAGGGGAAAGTTTTAATTATGAAATACTTAAATGTGATTTATATTAATAATTTTACTTATTATCTATAAAGGAATTTAGATTATACATATGATATTTGAATGGGGTTTAATTTCAATTATGAATATTATTATTTAAATTTATTAATATATTAGTTAAAAAATAAAATAATTTTATTAAAATTTAGATCAAATTAGTAAAATTTAATAAAATAATTTACTTAATTATTTTAATATTTTGTTTTTTTTGACTTTGTTTTGAATTTAATGAAAAATAACTTTTTGAATATTTATAAGTTCAAAGAAAAACAATTAAAGTTTTGATACATTTTATGGTTCAGATAGTAAAAATATTCAAAAAGGAAAAAACTTTCTTTGATTGATTCATAATATAGATAATAGAATGATTTTGAATTATCAAATAATAATAATAATGATAATAAGAAAATGAGAATTTTACCAAATTAATATTTTTCTCAACAAATATATGTATATATATTTGGGAAATGATATGATTAAAAATTTCGACTTATAAATATCAAGTCTTAATAAAAATTTATAAGATATAAATAATGCCTGATTATTATTATTATTAGAGTAAAAGCTATATTCCAATTCCTTCCTTTTTTGAATGGTCTTGAATTATTCAAATTTAGAAAAAACATATTTAGTAAAATAGTGAAGAGTTTAATTAATCAAAAAATAAAAAAAATGTACTTCAAATCCACTTATTACAAAAAAAAATGAATATATGACGTATATATGAATATTCATATAGCTATCTATACAATTTATTAGTTTATTAAGTTAAATCTTCAGTTTATCAGAATTCTTAACAGATAAGATGTATATAGAATTTTTCTTATGATATTTAAATTAAAAAACAAAATAATTGTTACTTTTATTTAGATTATTTTTAAAAATATTTAATAGCAAAAATCTTTCCATTTTGTTTGGAAAAAGATCCTATGTTCAGTATAATTTTCACCACCCTTTTTTTATAGTTTTTTTATTTTTTTTTTATGTTTTTTTTATGTTTTTTTTATGTTTTTTTAATGTTTTTCTATGTTTTTTTTATGTTTTTTTATATTTTTTTATATTTTTTTATTTTTTTTTATATTTTTTTGTATTTTTTTTATATTTTTTTATATTTTTTTATATTTTTTATAGTTTCTTATGATTTCTTATGCTTTTATTTTTTTGTAAAAAAAAGATTCAAAATAGGGGGTGTCAAAGTCACCAAATCCCGCCTCAAAATAACACGGGATTTGGACCCCAAATCCCAACACTAAATCCCCGGTTTTTTATGTTTAAATCCCATGGCATTTTAACTGAGTCCCCTGGTATTTTGACCAAATCCCATGCATCTGGGATTTCAGCTTGAAGCCTAACCCAAATTAGTACTCACAATTCATACCTGCACAACATATTCTTCTACACTCCATTTTGGACAATCTGACCGAACAGCTTACAGTCCATTTATACTTCTTCATCCATATAATAATGCCTTGATCCAAAGCAAGAAAAATCAAGACAGATATGAAGATCACCTCTAGCCTGCCTCATCCATCAGGTCACTTAATATGTACAGGTTATTTGACCATAATTAATTGGCTTTCAGTCAAAGCCAATTTTGAGTCAGGTTTTGGTACTAGTGGTTCAACATCTATTGGAAGACCTCCCTCATCAAAGCAGCATGGATTTCAGCTTATGGCAATTGAGGTCAACAAATAATCATGTAAT
Source organism: Austropuccinia psidii (assembly GCA_023105745.1). NCBI lineage: Eukaryota > Fungi > Basidiomycota > Pucciniomycetes > Pucciniales > Sphaerophragmiaceae > Austropuccinia > Austropuccinia psidii. The sequence goes on from JALGQZ010000015.1 coordinate 26,722,347, forward strand.
TGACTAAACCTTAGTTCAAGCAGCATCCGAGATCAATGGCGAACATATAAAAAGAAATATATGGCAGCAAAAAAATTCGAGAATTTAACTGGGGCTGGAATAACGGAAGAAGATGACAGTAAAGGAATAAAGTCAATGAGTGAAAATCTTGAAAGTATGTGTCCTTGCTATGCTGAAATGGATGTGCTCTTTGGCCACAAGCCCAATGTCACTCCGGTTGCAAGCTATGATTCACAAGCAAAAGACAGCTTAAATGGTGATGATGATTATGTTTTTCCCAATAAGGTAAATTATTGTCTCTTCCTTTTTTACCTGTGATAATTAAAGTTCATGTGATTTTTAAAGGAGAATAATGGATTGGAATCACCTCTCAATCTTGTTCCTTTGGTTCATAATGAAGATGACTTGGTTCAAGCGGAAAACCTTCAAGATGAATCAGTAAGTATGTTTAAGCCTGATACTTATGAAATCCATTGTTGATTATTTCTCCTTTGAACAGCAAATTAAATCTATAATGCATTCAACACAAAAGCGTAATCGAGCATTGACACCCAACTTGAATGACAAGAGTGGCTCTAGGAAAAGGCCAATGGATATGTTTGCACCGACATATGCCAATTTGCTTGAATCACGGCAAAAGGGTATGTTTTGGAATTATGGCTACTCTGATCAATCCAATTGACTAAATTCATGATTTGTAGCCTGTGAAACCAGTGACAATGCTCGTTTGGAGTGGGACAGGGAGAGGTGGAATGAAGAGAAAGCAAGCAACATGGAAAAGCAACGGTTTGAAGAAGTCAAGTTGCAAAAGCAAATGGAGTTTGAGGAGAAGCAACATGCAAAGAAATATGAATTTGAAAAAGAAAAGTGGAATTGTGAATTGGAATTGAAGGAAAAGCAATGCCAGATGCATCTCACTATAGCGGCATTGTCATCAAGCAGGCCAATTGGGGAGCTGGAACACATTCTGGCATTAATCAATAAAAAATAACTTATTACATAGATGTAATGTGATCAATTTATATGTGGTTCTTGTTCAATAAATCTTATGTCATGAAATCTAACTCCACTTTATTACCAAATGGAAATTTCAATGTTTACGCATAATTGGGGCACCAACTTGCAATTTCAATTTCATATGACATTTATTTGCAATTTCCGACAGATTTGAAAATTTGGGCAAGTTTTGCATTGAGAATTTATATGAAGTCTGTTCAAAAATCAAATTCGATTATGGATTTTTTCCTTTTTTATGAAAATGTCATTTTATGGTTTTTTTTTAATTTTTTCATCTTTTTCTATATGTTTTTTTTTAATTTAATGGTTATTTTTTATTTTTTAGTTTGAAGGGTTTCAACTTTTAATTGGGCAATGTCCCTTGTTTTGTTGATTTTTGATTTTTAATTCTTAATTTTTAATTTTCTTTTTAAAGTTGATTTTTTTCTTTAATTTCTTTTAATTTATTATTTTTTATTTTTACTTCTCACCTCTCCAATTTAAAAAAAAAACATCTTTTTTTTTAATCTCAAATCTTAAATTTCACTTTTTTTTTTTTTTTCATTTTTACTTTTCACCCCTCCCTCTTAAAAAAAATTCACCAATTTTTTTTTATTTTTTAATTCTCAATTAATTTTTTTTCTAATTTTACTTTTCACCCTTCCCTCTAAAAAAAACCCACTTTTTTTAAAATCCAGGTAAGTGAATTTCTCTTCTTTTTGTTTAATCACAACCATTTTTTGCTAATTTTTTTTTATTTTTCTATAGGTAATTTTCTTTTTGTCTTTTGAAATTTTTTTATTCATTTTTTTGCACCTCCCAAACTCACCCACCCATCACCATCATCATCCACAACTCACCCAGCCATCACCATCATCATCCACAACTCACCCACCCATCACCATCATCAATCATCATCCACCTCACTAACCCTGGAACCTCCCAAATAGGCTCCTGGGAGGTTCCAGGGCCTGAGGCCTTAAAATCGCTCCAAATCAATTCCAAATTGATTTGGTGTCTTTTTACTTAATCATCATTCTAATGGCCCCTAGAGGCCATTAGAATGATTATTTTGATTTTTTTTTCATTTTTATTTTTTTAATTATATCATTTAATTAAAAAAAGATACTGATGATTTTTTTTCTCTATAATCCACATTCCTTTTTTTTCCCTTTTTCATTTCTGGAATTTGCAAACTGATTTCATTTTTTTTTCTTATTATTCATTTATTGAATTTGAATAATATCTTACTGATTTTTTTTATTCATTTATTTTGTTTCAAAAATCTTTTACTGATAATGATTTTTTTTTTGATTTTTTTTTAATCATTTATTTTATTTCAAAAATCATTTACTGATAATAATTTTTTTTTTGATTTTTTTTAATCATTTATTTGAAAAATCATTTACTGATAATGATTTTTTTTTTGATTTTTTTTAATTCATTTATTTTAGTTCAAAAATCATTTACTGATAATGATCTTTTTTTTACTGATGATATTTTTTTCCCTTTTTTTTAATTTTTTGGGATAATAATCATTACTGACCCTTGATTGATTTTTTATTTTAATTTTTGTTTCACTTTTTTATCTATTTATTCATATAGGGGAGGATTAATTATAAGATTTTATTTTGCAATGTCATTTCATTTCCCATCCCTTCCATCATCCTTAAAATTAAAAAAAGGATCTCCTCCTCCCTCTCATTCTTCCAATCATTTTGATGATGTAAACCAGACTCAGCACATCATCAGAATTATTTGAAAGATGATGAAGCTCATATTACTCCTCTTGATGTCATGGTTAGAACTAAACCAAATATAGAACATCATGAGGATAATATTACCAAATTAAATAATAAAAGAAAGCTCACCCAAAGCCAAAGACAACACATCCATGAATCAAAACAGATAATGTCTCACCTTGGCCATTCCAAAAAATAATTTCAAAACTTTTCAACAATTTCGATTGACAAGAAATCTTCCAATGCCTCATGGTTAAAACTTCCATCACTTAACACTCTCCCCCATCCTTATATCCTCATTAATAAAACAACCAAGCCGCTTTTTCCTGTCATCATATATGAAATGACCCCATTTGATAATTCTTGTGGCCACTCTCAAATGCTGCAAAACATCATCATGACATTAATGTCCTTATCTCAAAATCAACAAGAAATTAAAACCAATAAGCAACTCCAAGGTGGCATTATGAAAGGTATTGGGCTTTGATCTGGTTCTGATGCCGGAAAATCTGCAGGTGTGTGATATTTTTGGCATATTACCTTAATAATTACTTACTAATTACAAAATTATTAGGTGTTTACTCCAGAAAACGCAGTTTAACTTCTCATCAAATTGCAACAGATAACAATCAATGGATCAAGCTTCATCAATATGATGAATTCGTTTACTCAAGAATCTCCCATTTTTCAAAATTAGAAGCAAATGAAAATCAATCATTAATGGAAGCAGCCCAATTACCCAACTTCAGTCAACTCAAATGGACTTCTGCCGATCCCAAGGAAGAATTCAAATCATTTACCAATGTCATTGTCACCCAAGATGGATTTTTCAATAAGCCACACAAAGATTTGAAAGATCTCAATTCCTGGACTTATGGTATATTTTCTTTTGTATCAAAAAAAGATTTCCATCCACTTCCAACTGTATTCACCCCCTCTGGACATGGCTTACACTTCCCCAAATTGAAAATGGAGATCAATTTTTCAAAAAAACCTGGCATCATGGAAATTCTTTGGAAGACATCAACAATGGTTCATCATACAACAAAACCACCTCCAGAAATTATCAATCATGATGAAATTACTCATTTTTGATGTTCTTTTCAAATAAACCATAAATTATTTAATGTAGGTGACAAATTCTTGAAAATGACACCCACCGAAATTAATTCAAGAGTCAATGGGTACTTTGAAAGAAATATGCAGGATCAAAAAAGAACTAGAAAATCTTAATTGTAAATACTTTTATTTTATGAATAACATCTCCACTCCGTTGTATGCCAATAAATTAAGTTTATAAAACATTGGTCCCGATGAAATTTACAATTGACTATTTTTCCATGCCAAAGTGATTGGTTTAATTTTTTCATGCATATTTAGCACATCTTCCCCAATGTCATTGTTGGCCAGATTTTCCGCATGTTGTGGATCATAATCTTCATATAAATCAAACCACTCATCACCAATTTGAGCTAACAGATTATGTAAAATCGTGCAAGACACAACCCAACTAACAAAATATTCAATTTCATGATTATCCCTCATTTGATTTCGCATTTCCCTTAGAGAAAACCACCTCCCCTTCAAAATTCCAATTGCATGCTTGATTCTGACCCTTGATTTTGCTAGACAGTAATTGAAAGAACGGTTGTCTTCATTATGTGCTACAACTCCCTTATATGCTGGAACAACCCAAGGAGAGCTTGCATATGCCAAATCTGCAAGTAAGTATTGATCCTTTTCATAAAACTATTGAGGTGTTTGTGCTATTTTCATATATTGATAGACATTTGAATCATGAAGTGACCCAGTACAACCAACATGCAGAGCAGTGAACTGTTTGTTCATATCGCAAACCAGTTGTATTGACATAGAATACCTTATATGTAAACCATCAATAATATTGAAATAAAGAATAAAGATTCAACAGCTTACCTTTTTTTGTGATCAAAATACGCTTCACCATCATTGGGAGGATGTTGTGATGATGGTATGAGACTCCCATCAATAAACCCAATGCACCCAGGGAAGCCTTCTGCTTGCATTACTTGAGACATCTCTCTGCATTGTTCTATTGTTGGCCACACAATCACTTTGCGCTTTAACTTCATTAATATCTGGATGACTCTTTGAGTGTAAAACACAATAGCCCCATGGCTAATTCCAAACAACATTCCAATCTTTCCCAAAGCAGCCCCATTTCCATTTGATCCTAGCCTTGATAATGCCACAGCCAATTGGTTGGAAGGATTGCGTTGTTTGTTTTGTGATGAGTTTTGAAAGGTTTTATCAGCTTGAATTTGTGCAACCAATTTTTCAAATGATTCATGTGTTGTCCTACATAGCTGTCAAAACTTTTCAGATGATAATGTCTGTAAATCATTCATTGTATACATGTAATGAGATGGATATCTTCTATGAGGATTGATGTATCTTTGTGATGTTATCATATCTAATAAGATTATATCTTCCTGGATATCAGAATCACTATCAGAGTTGAGAGCATCAATGAACTGAAGTGAGCTCAAGGTCTGAAGTAAAGGTAGTGTTTGCAATTCCTTGGGCATGGTAAATGAAGAAAAGGCTGGTAGTAAATGCAATTTGAAATCAAATAACTTAATAAATGATGAGTGTATTTAAATTTTATGCAAGAGAAGGAAATTTTTATGCAATTTAACATGCCCTTACTGAGTTGTGTGTTAGAAAAATGTGCCTTTATGGGAAGCTAAAGAAGGGATTTTGGTATTTAAACATGGGATTTGATACCAAAAAACCTGTGTTTTTGTACCTCAAAATACCTCACCTCTTGAGGTGTGGGATTTCCTAAATCCCAAAAAATTAATGCTGGATTTTGGCAAAAAAAAACTTGGGATTTTGAGTGTGGGATTTGGTAACTTTGACACCCCCTAATAATTACTTTTATGGTCCAATCCCTCTTCCTCATCACCCTCAAGAAAAGCTTTATTAAAAAATAAAGAACAAAAAAATGATTGAAATAAAAATCCTGATTAATAAATTTTGTTTTAATTAGTAAATTTTATTATTATTATCATTATTCACAAAATTTAATTATAAGAAGCCTCAAATTAAATATTATGGATTCTTCTTTTTGTGTTTTTGTTTCCTAAGTATTATTAATTAATAAAAATGAATGAAGAAAAAAAATTCCTATATTTTTATTCTGACTGATTTCTACTTACTTGAATCTTTTTAGTTTTTTCCATTCAGCTATACTTATTTGAATTCATTTTAATTTGTTTTCATTTTTCAACTTAATTTTTTGGATAAAATTGCATTATGGGGCCCTCAGTGACCTCCTTCTGTAAAACTATATTTGGAAATCACTGTATTTTGTGAATTAGGAGTTCTTATAGAGCCTTCTATTTTGATTCTTTCAAAAAAACTAAGAAGAAAAGTAATAATAATTGTAAAAATACACATATCAAAATAATGAGAAGAAAATAGTAAGAAATGATCATAATAATTAGGAAAAAAACTCAAATGAGTATTAATTTTTTGAGTTTAGATTTATTTTTTGAAAATGAAAAATATACGAAAAAGTTATCAAAAATAAAAGAAATCATTTAGAGGCAAAAAGAATACTAAGATAAAAAAATATATATAACTCATTTCTATTGTATTTTTTGAAATAAAACTCTAAAAATACATTAAAATTGAGTTTTTTTCAAAAAGAATAAAATGAATGAAAATATTATAGGATATTACTATGAGGTCTATAGCTTCATAAGTCTTTATTTAATCATTGTAGTATTCCTTTCTTAATTTTTTAAGAAACCCCACTTCAAATATAGACATAACTAAGCATATTAATGATAAAAAATAGAATTTACATAGATTCATTGTATAATAATAATATATTAAGAGATTTATTTTGTATTTAAAAATAAATGAATATATGTCTAATAGCCATAATATTACTAATAATTCTATCACGAATTTAAATTATTGTTTATGACCAATAAAAAAATGACAGCAATAGAGCTACACTGAAATAATATATTTTTAAATTAATAACCAAAAAATAAAGGAGAAAAATTAACAAATCCACATCAAAAATTAGAAAATTATTCCCTGTATTATGAAAAATTCATAATAAGAAAGAAATTATGTGAAAAATAGTATTGTTAATCAATTTATTAGTGAAAAAATTCATAAATATAAATAAGAATGTCTGCGATTTTTAGATAAATAAAGAAAACAAAATAATCAACAATAATTAAAACAAATACAATGTGGTACAATCATTATCATTAATATTTGTCTGGATTTATTTCAAATTATGAAACTGGTTAAATTATGAGTATTTTGTAATGTTTTGAGGGTAATTAAGTTCTATAAAAATACCTACAAGGTGAAAAAGAGTAAATATTTTGATACAAGTTTCCACAAATTTCACAAGTACTCTATGATATATTAAGTGAAAAGCTATAGCTATGAGTTTGAACTTCATTTGGCAGTTAAAAACACTTAAAAGGGCTCTCATATAATAATATAGTGGTTATAAATCTACTGAGAGGCCTGGTTTAAATGATTGAAAATTTAATTATTATAGTAAACACAAAATTGATTAAAATTTTGATTTTAGCTGTTTTATTCTGAGAGTAATACTGTTTTTGACATATTTAATACATTGGAATTCTAGGAAAAAGAAATATTATTCCCTATTTTTGCAAGCCTAAAAACTCTTTTCAGCTTTATTCAAGGTATTGGGGGCTTATTTACTTTTGAAAAAGTCCCAATACAATCTTTAATTGAGAGGAAATGTGGGTTTTAGAACAAAATCTGTAATTTTTACCTCATACAGAGTGAAAACTTTCTCTTAAAACTCTCCAGATGTGCTCTGGCACTTCTGAAAGATAAGAAAAGAAGAATTTTCCAAGGGGTCTCTTATTGGTATTTTATGAGTGATTCAGGTATCATAAGCCTTTTGGGTGGCTTTACACCTCATTATTTAATTATATTCCCAAATATCCCACACAATAGATCTATAGAGGTTAAAATAGAACTTTAACCTTAAAACCTTCATAGATTTTCCAGTTTTTAGAATAAAGATATCAAAATTCTCTCAGAGTTTAGTCCTAGCTGATATTTACATGAAAGCTGAAATTTTCTCCCACTTTGAATTGAGTATGCCAGAGATCACGCACTAAAAGCATTCTTATAAATTTTTTGAAATAGTAACTCTCTTTCTTTATCAACAAGACCTTATTATATCTTGATGCTCAAAAGAGATACATAGATTTAGGTAGTATAATGAGATAGCTCTCCTGTATCCCTTTCAGCAAATATGATATTTGGTGGGTCTATTATCACAACTATAGAGGTTTTATGAGATTTTAAAATCAAAAAATTTCTTTTTTAATATCTGGTAAGGCTAAAAACCTGAAAATAGTCCTATGGGGTAGTCTTCTTTGCAATATTGAATTAAATTACCCACAAACTTGGTTTGTGATACAAAATGCGGTTTCAACTTTAGAAGTGAGATTTAAATCTTATGATGAGTAAGATATTACAGCCTCAATATATTTTCCATTTTCTATTTTTTGATGATAAGAATAGTATATAATGGAAGAGGTAGATTTCCTCTTCCATCTGTTTATTCTTAAAAGCTGTATCTTAACAGTCCCAAATTTGATGTTTTTGACCCCATTTCACCTTTATTAGGCCAAATAAAGGAAAATTATATGTGCTAAAATCTTTTGATTAAATACCATATTCTTTGATATTATTTTTTTCATCATTTTTATATGGGTTTGAGCTAAAGCCTGTCAATGATACTCTCATTATCTTTGATTTAGAGTTCCATAATGAAATAACATTAAATTCCTTCTTATAATAAATATAAATTATTGTTCACAATTATTATAATTCCAGTAAGAGTCTTTATGAATAACTAATATAATATATAACTCCCTATATAAATGATATTGTTAAATTTAATTCAATTACTAATTAAAATTCATTTTATTTCCGAGTATAGCCACATTCTTCAATATTTAGTTTCACTTCAAAATATTGCTTCATTTTTCACAATGCGGAAATATTTTACAGTCCAGTATAGAAATACCATAAAAGTAACCAAATAGTAGCTTTAAACTGTATATAATTCTTTTTCAAGCTTAAATTATCTTTTAAAAAAACAAAAAAGATGTAATAATGAGGTTATTTTAATTTTATTTCTGCTATAGCAGGAAAAGAGATTGAATTAACAACAAGTGAAATATCTCTAATTTTTGGTTTTAGTATGAATAAATTGTTGAGCTTAAGTTTGGATGTTAAGATTTACCATAAAACAACCAAACACATTTCTTAAGCAAACAAAAATTCTTTACTTATGGGAAAGATTTGAATTTTTACTCAAATTTTCACTTTGGTAATATCTTTAAGCTCAAAAAATGATTTGAGATTTAGTAAGCTTGAAATTGATTCAATTTTAGCTTATTAATAAAACTTCAGAACACATGTTTCAATTAAATTTGCTACAGAAACTTGATTAAGGTTGGCCAAATCTAAAAACCACTCTATGCAAATCCAAAAAATCTGGGTAACCTGGCACCTTTTCTCATAATATTCTTAACCCCTTTCCCCATTATTTTCCCCTTTTATATCTATTCAAATTCATAATATGAGATTATTGAGTTATTGAAGATAAAAGGCCCACAAGCTTCACTACTTGTATGGTAAAACAAATCCAACAAAAAAACCATACACCAAAAATTCATTATAAGAATTTTTTTTTAGTTTGAGATATAAAAGCTCTTTTTTATTAAATATTAATTAATTTTTCTTTTTCAAAATTTCCTAAAATTTACATAAAAATACTTTTTTAGCATTCTTAGGCTAAAATAAGCGCTTTATAGTAAAATTAACTATGGTATGACCCTAGGTAAGAGCTGTATTTAGAATACAAAAGTGAATTAAGATTAATTCTCTAATACTTCAAATAAAATTAATTTAACTATTTCTTATATTTAAATTGTTTTTCTTCATTTTAATTTTAGCTAAAATAACTTATTTTTCACTCTTTCGAAGTTGAAAATACTCCTCAGGGCGCACATAAATGATTAATCACTCAAGTATAGTCCTTAAGCCACACATTCTACTTTCTTTGAGCTGATTTATTAAGTGATATGAGCCAAAATATTAGTATATTTTGAAAGAAGATAATGATAGGGTAAGAAAGATATCTTTAATTTTAGAAAACTGATGTTTCCCTTTCTACTAATTGGTTTTAATACTGTGATATTAATATAATTAAGATATAAGATTAGGATTCAATATACATTTTATTAAAATAAAAAATCAATGCAAGTGGCTTTTAATTCATTCCCACTTTTAAATAGAACTAAGATAAATTAATATTTGAATTATGTATCAAAATTGGAAAAGAAAAAAAATAAAAATTATGAGATGATTAAGTGGCATAGAGAAGTAGTAAAAAAGAAAAAAAATCCGTGCCAACCTAATTTCATATTAGAATTAAAGCTAATATTGTTCTTTGTCAAAGCTACATTCAAAATGGAACAATTTATTTCAGGTGTAGCCAAATTTGGCATGGTTAATATTAAGAATTATCAGAGATATTTTATTATTTAATAAAATATTCTCAATATAAAATTAATTTAAAATGATAATAATTATGAATATTTAAAATTTATACATATATTTGGAATAATAATTGTAAACTGATCTTTGTATCCAATAGAAATATGATTTATTTTCAATAGAAAATATTGAGGATAATATAAAACCTACATATATATAGAAGAAATTATATTCAAAGTAGAGTTTCCATCATGAAAAATTCAATGTCGAAGCTTTCACTTAATAATTTGATTCAAAATTTCTGAAGAATTTTTGGGATATTTGAGTTGAAATTTGGAGCCTGACAAAGTTTCTACTACAAACATGCTATAGATATAAAGAAAAATTTTGTATTTTCCCATAATGGTAGATTATTTAAAAGTATCTAGGACTCTTATCAGCTAATCATATATAAAAATGATTATTTAGAAAAGAGAGAAATGAATAAAATAAATCAGAATATCGAACATAATATTTACCAGTTGGCTTATCAATACAAATGGGAAGTAAATATGAAAATTTTCATTCATAATTATCAGTGAGGATAATTATAATATCTGTAAATATTATAGATCATATCATTATAAAAGTCTCTATCATAAGAATGTTCATATAATTAAAGCTCTTTGGATTGCAGTATATTGAAATTTGGAATATTGTCCTTATTTTGGTTGAATACTGAGAGTTTTTTTCAAGTGAGTTTTGAAAATGAAAAATCCTTATGGGTTACAGAAAAAAACACTTTATATTAAATAGGATCTGAATCAAACTTGTTGGAGAAGAAATATTGACCATTAAAGAGTGTATTTCATGCAATTTAACACATGTAACCACCAATTTTGTTTCAATATTGTTGTTGCTTACAAGAAAATTCTCCCTTATCAGTAATTTTGAAATAAACTCAGCTATATATATTTCATATTATTTCATTCAATGAAAAGGATTATATTTTATCTCTGAAAAAAAATTATGATGAAGAATCTTGGATTGTTTAAAAAGTAGAAAAATGAATGTACAGGTACTTTTACTGAAGTTGGTTTTGATACAAGCTAAAAATTTAATATATTTTCAAATAATAATAGTAAGATTCTTCTTATTTGTTCAAATTTGGTAGGAATTTGGTCAAATTAATAGCCGTATGATTCTTTTGATTTGTGATTATAAGAACTTTCCATTTTGATTGATATGGTTCAGTCCTTGAGCTGATTTTAATGCCACAAGGATGTCATAGCTGATTTGTAATTATATCTATCAATTAATTCAAAATTTAATTCAGTTCATCTGTTATAATCATGTCATTGATGATAAATAATGGTACACAGTAATTGTTAAAAATTTCTTTCATTTATATTTTGAATATTAAAAGAATAAATATTTAAGACAGCTTTTCAGAATTTCAATCTGACTGAGAAATTGCAGCCAATTTTTTCTAAAAAATTCAATAATAGAAAGATAAAGTGATATATGAGCTGAGAAAATGAAAATAAAGTATTTCTAAATGAGAAAATGAATTTTTTGTATCTTTTAAAAATAGAGCCAAAGAAAGGAAGTTCAGACGAAGACTTGGTTTTTTCTGATCCAAAAGAAGATGTAGAAGTATTGAGGAAATTTTCAGATGAAATTGATAAAAACTTATTATTTTATTTCAGCTACAAAAAACATCAAGCTCATAAAACAAACTTAAAAAAGTGAAAAAAGGGCCAAAAGGGGGTCTTAAATAAAGACCAGTTTTTTGCAAAATCAAAGGCTTCAAGATTTAGAGATTAAGTATGATAATTGAAAGATTTTTTTGATAAATCAATTATGAAGGTAGTTTTTGATGAGCTAACTAAAAATTAGTGGTTGAAACTTATCTTTACTGAATTGAATATGACTTATTGAAGATAATTTTCTTTCTATTGATCTGATATTTTGAAGCTTATTTTCACATAATTTCATCTTATAGTTTTAGACTAGTATTAATCTTATTGGATTCAATATTTATGAATAGATTTTATTCAAAGCCTCATGGATAATAAAGCCTATAAGATAAGAAGAATAGATCTATCAATATTAAAATTCCATGAAATAATTGCAATTTTTTTATTTTAGACCAAAATTTAATTTCATCATTAAAATTGGATAGTAATTTGGAGCTTATTGAGGAATATTCCTAGGAAGACCTATTTTCAATATTTGATCATGTAGCCAATGAATTCTTATTGAGAAAAAAAACAATAAGTCATTAACTATTTCTAAGCCTCATAATTCATTGTATCTCTGAAAAAGATAATACTTATCCTACAATGACCCCTTTTAAGTAAAAATTCCTTTTTGAACTACATCTCATTATTTCAATTTTCATGCTTTAATCTCTTCTGTATTTAAAATTTGATTTATTAGAATTCCATTTGTTAAATAATTTAGTTTTCCTTGAATATGAGGTCCATTTCAATATTTCCTCTCACCCAAAGATGATTTTTGATATTTTGGATTATTCAAATTTAATTTACTTCAAACATACAGCTTATTTTGCCTCCCTCCATTTCAGCTTACCCTATTTGAGGCACAAATTTAATATTGTATCGTTAAGTAAAATAATACTCTTATCAGAGTATCTATATCTATATATATATAATATAATTTTAGCCAAAACTCAGATTGCTGGCAATATAAAAAATAAGGACTTCTTGTAATAATTTATTATGTTATTATTTGTATGTGTCACTCAATATATTAAAATTATTAAAATATTTTCCTGAATTGTTGGTTCTTGAAATTATTTTCTTTAAAGCTATACTAACCCTATAGCTATTAGTCTCGATATCTTTTCAGAAATTTTAAGGTATGGATAAGAAACTTTGATTAAAAATCAAGTACTTTTCCTGTCCTCAAAATTGGTATAAGGTAAAACTTAATTAAAAAGATTAAGCTTTAAGATTTATAGGAGGAAAAAACACCAAATTTATTTTTTTAATTATTCTAGTATAAAAAAAATATCATAATTATTTATTTTTTTTGCCAAAAATGAAAATTTATGCAAAACTCCTCTACAAGAGATACTTATGGCTACAAAGGAAATTTCTTCAATATTAATTTCAATTGGGATTAATTAAGAAAAGGAATGCAGGAAATTAATATGAAAACAGAGTATATAGAAAGAATATTAAAGTGAAAAAATGGCCAAAAGTGACCAGAGTGAATTCGGAAACAAAGTGAAAAATTTAACAGTAATGAAATATGCTGTAATTTACTTTTAGGGTGGTTCAAGGGTAAAATTAATTGTAATACTTACAACAAATAATCATAGTTATTTTTTCACATGGTTAAAATATTTGAAGCTATCAAAAAAGGTTGGTTTTAATTCTGTATTTATTTAGGAAAATATTCTAACATGAAGAGAAAAGTGGGGAAAAGAATAAATTCTTTTATAGACACCAATTTTCTTACTGAAAAAGTAAAATTAACTCCAATAAGTTGTGAGAAACACACTGACCACAGAAAAACCAATCATGGCATCATTGAAACCTGGTTTAGACCAAAAGAGGGTTGGTTTTAGACATTCATTGCTATAGTAATACTTGGTTGCAAGCATTCAAAACACAACAGAATGTGTTTAAGAGACCTAAGAACCAGTTAAGACTGTTTATGCCAATATTTTTCTAACTTACGGGTAGTTTCACCCTCTTGGAAACAGTTGAAGCTGCCCTTGTTGGTATCAAAACCTCATAATCAATTGAGTCATAGATCCTGTGACTCAATTCCAGGCCAAAAGTTATAAAATTTTTCTTGAATTTTTACATCTCACACCTGTCAGCAAGGAGTTTGGAGTAGTATGGTACCCTTGGAGCCAAGAGTGCTTTCCTCCCCAAATTATTCTTTCCAATTCATTTTTTCTTTAATTCCTCATCATGCACTATACTAGAAATCTACATATGTAATTAAATTGAAAATTTAAATTACACAACTGTAATTATTGATTCCACATATGTAAATCCAAGCTCACTTATGTAATATACACACACATTTTGACATTTCAATTAGAAATTCAATTCCTTGGTACTTGGAAGCTACACACCAAATCTCAATTTTAGAACAAAAATTGATGGCTAAAACCACATGTGGTGTGAATTAAATTGAATTTTTGAAGGTTTTCAGATTTTCATACAGAAAATACAAAAGCTTAATATAAGCTTATTTAGAGTTGAGTTACAGAATATTCACTCAGAGGTTACCCCATCTGATTTTTTATGAGGAATATAATGGTGAGATAGCTTCAATAAGTTTATTAATTATAAAAAAATCATTATGATAATTATTAAATTTTTTTCCAAAAATATTTCAATTTTAACATTTTTGATAAAAATTCATTTTTGCTTCATTTTTTCAAGTAAAAATGTATTTTCACATTATTAAATTTTAATTTTGAATTATGATTGGAATTTTATTTTTGTATTTGAATTTTGTTTGTCTAATAAAAATGAATTTATTTAATTTTAATTATAAGTTAATTTTATTTATTTGTGGTCTTTTGGGTATATGAAAACACCTCCAAGGCTCACATTCCCTCCCCCTAAAAAAAGAATATTTATTCTTCATATTGTTATTTATAGTGTTTCTAAACCTTCTGAGAAGTTTGGTATCTTTAGGTATTTATTTTTCTGCCAAACATTCATCTTCACAAGCTGTGTCACTGTACCTGACAAGGTATTCCCTTACTTTCTTACATCTCAATTTCATATCTTGGAGAACTTTTGTAATCTTCTTAGTACCATATGATTCAAAAGAAGGTATATTCTGGGGAAATTTATTCCTTAAGTGGAATTTTTCAACATAACCAGATTTGTAAGGATTTATAAAGATTACTGGAAATTTAGGGTGCTTATTACTAAGTTCCTCAGATAATTATACTTAAACAGTATTTTTCCTATGGAGGGCTTTGACAATGAAAGTTCCTGAAAAGGAGTATTCAAGCTTTTTGCATCATTTGATGTTATTAAGGTTAGTGGTGGATACAAGTACCAAGTGTCCTACCTTGAAGTATGGAGTAGAATGTGACTTGTGCCACTTGTCTTTGGAATATGAAAATGAGTTCTCCATGCATCTTACTGAATTCTTTCCAGATTTTTCTGGAATTCCTTTTCAGATAGGATCTGTGGGATGTATATAAGCCAAATCCTTCTTCAGATAATCCTGGGGTAGTCTGGGATTCCATCCTTTCTCTATAATAGCAGGAGTTTTATTGGTGCTTCCATTAACATATGTTTTATATTCTAGTTCCAGTTCAGGTAGAAGGGTACACCAAGAATGGGTTAATCCATAACAATTTTTGAGCTCTAGGCCATATGCACAAAATCTTCTGACCATATCTTCCAAGGTTTGGATAATTATTTCAGCTAGGCCATCAGCTTGTGGGTGGAAAGCTGTAGAGAAGGAAAACTTGGTCCCAAATAGGTGGTGAAGATTTTTACATAGTGCTGAGATAAATTTGGGATCTCTGTCACTAATAATGTTTGTGAATATGGCAGTCCATGATACTACTGTATGCCAATTTGGAAGAGCTTTAGCCATAGTGTGTTGTATTTGTGACATGGTAAAAGTATTTGAGTCTTACTAAACCTGGCAAAAATCAATATACAGGAATTATAGTTTCTATCATCTCCTGGTGGAAGGCCAGTTACCCAATATATATGGAAAATTTCCAAAGGTCTACTGGGTTCTTGGATTTTGATCATATGTCCAAGTCTTTTGAAAGTGGGTTTGTTTTTTCTCTGGCATCTATCACAGGATTTTCAATATTCTGAATTTTTTTTCCACATTGGCCACCATATGTAGGTCTTAATTTTCTCTCTTGTTCTGTCCTCAGTTAGGTTTCCTGAGAAGGGGCTGTCATTGCACTCTTTTAATACAATATTGATGAAGGACCTAGGCAAAAATTCATGACAAATGTGTTTTTTTCCTATGGTAAATAATGCCATCAAGTAAATGAAATATTCCTTCATAATATGACTTTTCCATATTTAATAAAAGGAATGTATTAAGGAGTTATCTTTAGAATATTTAGTAAGTAATTGTAATAGGATGCTAAAATTATTATCTTGAGTATAGCTTTTCCTTAATTTCTCAAAGAAGGTAGTATTTACATATGTAACACTGAGTCATTCTATTGGGATTTGTGGAGAAGATTCTTCTAGTACATAAGAAGGATTTTCAATTCCATTTGGTAATATCCATCTTCTCAGTCCATCTTCATTTTTGTGAATATTCCAATCTTTGTGTACAATTTTCATATTAACTCTATATTCTTGTATGGCTATTTGAAATCTGAGAATATTTCTGTGGGGTTCTTTCATGTTCAGAAGTGATTTCACAGAAGTACAATCTGTTATAACCTTGTAAACACATCCTTAAGGAACAAATTATGCTTTTCCAAAGCCTAAACAAGACATAAGAATTACATTTTACCTTCTCCATATCTGGATTCAGTAGGTTTGATTTTCCTAGATATAAAAAATATGGGTCCTTCCACATGTTTGCCATTAATAATTTGAACTTTATGAAGTACAGCTCCTAGCACATCTCCTGAGGAATCAATGAAAAGTTTAAAGGTAATTTTAAAACCTGGCACTAGTAGAAGTGGAGAAGTGGTTAAGGCTTGTCTCAGGGATTCAAAGACTTTTACTCATTCAACATTAATTTCAAATACTGTATCTTTTTTGCACCATTTATAAAGAGTTCTTTCTATGGATTCCAAATATCTAATATTCTGCCTGTAGTATTCTCAAAATACTAGAAATGACTGAATTTCCTTTTTGTTCTGAGGAATAGGCTTCAGTAGCACTTCTGCAACTTCTTTTTAAATTCCAAGGGATATAACAGATTCCATGTGCCCTAGGAATTGTAGTTCTTTGAATCCAAAATGAAATTTCTTTAAAGAAATTTTTATGTTTACAGATTGAATTTTTGTCAAAACTTGGGATAATCTTTTTATATGTTCCTCCCAAGTCTTTGAGAAAACAATGATTTCATCAATATAAATTATTAACCATCCTTCCAAAATTTCTTCAGGAAAGATTTTTTTCATCATCATTTGGAAGTGTGAAGGTTAATTTTTGATACCAAAAGGCATCCTTCAGTATTCATAAGCTCTAAAATGGAAAATAATTCTCAAATATTTCCTTTCTCTTGGTTTCACTACATTTTTTTGGAATCCCTTCAGGTAATACATATTTCTGGTGTATACTGCTTGAGATATTTGAGTAAGGGAAATTTGGATTTTTGGTATGGGATACCTGTCTGGGATAGTGTAAGTCTTTAAATATCTAAATTCCACAACCATTCTGGATTTTCCATTATTCTATGCCACTATGACAGGTGTAGTTATCTATAATTATTCATTGTGGCCAACTTTTCTTATTAAACCAAGGTCCAAGAGTTATTTAATTTGAAGCTCAAGGGATTCTCTTGATTTTGGGCTTGCTGGGTATGCAGGCCTCATTAAGAGTGGTGGATAAGGTATTCAAATTAATCACCAATAATTTCCCCCAATGATTCTTTATATTATGAAAAGGATTTCTTATGGTCATATAAAAGGGAAGAGAGTTCATTTTCATGTATTTCAGTAAGATGAAGACTAACTTCAGATTAATTCATTTGTTCTGATTTCAAATTATCTTTCTATAGGTTAATTGGTGATAATTTATTTACTTTAATTCGTCTTTTTAAAGGGAAAAGATAATTCCTGATCCTTATTATCACCAATAGTAAAGTATCTGTCTTTTTTGTTATTTAAATCAATGGCATAAATGATTAAATAATCATTTACCAATATTAAATGGGTACTAGAGCAGTTTTCCATAAAAACAAATTCAACATTAATTCTTAAATTAACATTGATATGTGGAAATATTACAGTGGCTTTAAATATTCTTAATGCTTTTATTGAATTTCTTGAACTTTTAACCTTTATGCCATCAATTTGTAATAATTGATCTTCAAAATTTTGTACACAATCCTTAATAAAATATTTTCCAAGGAAAGAGAAGAAGGCTCCTGGGTCAAGTAAGATCTTAGTGGGTTTGTTTTTCATAAGTTCTGCATCTAGGATTTTTGATAAGTCTAATTGACTATTACTTAATTGTGATAAGTGGGAGTAAGATTATATGATTTAAAGTGTGACATTGATACTTTCTATATCTTTTTAAGATTCAGTAAATATTGATTATTTATATTTTGAATTCTCCTCATTCACATAATATTTTTCAACATTAGGTTCCTTTTCAATGTTAATTTATTTTATTTTACCTCTTTTTGGACATTTATTAGCTAAATGTGTGGTTCTTTGGAAAATATGATGTTTTCTTATTGTTTCTGAAGGCTTATATTCATATTACTGGAATTTTATTTGGGTTTTTTTGTCCACAGAATATTTCTAAGGCTTATTAAGCCTTGTTTTAAGATTCATTCTACTAGAACCAATTTTGTCTCTGGTAGTTACTTATTCCAGTATATTTATAATATCTTCTGATGAAGATTTTTCAGTGGTCCTTCTTTTTAAAGCATGTTTCAAATTAACTCCAAATTGTCTCAGAATCTTTCTGTGTATCATAAATTCTGGAATTTCAGAGTATAATTCTTTAAGCCTGTCCTTTTGTTTGAAAAATAATGGTAAGGATCTACCTTTTAAGAATTGAATTTTCCAGATCAAAAGGCTTTCTATACTTTAAATCTCCAAGAATTGTTTGCCAACTTATCAATTATTTGGATTTTCCACAAAGTCCAGCTTTGGTATCCATGTTCTTGTCTTAACTTTATATAACATATATTAGATAACTTTCTAAAAAAGGTTTTGAATCTTGATTTTACCAATCTGTCTGGTAATTAAAAGTATTTTATGATCATTTCAATACATCTGATTAATTCCATATGGTAATATTCTCCTTCACCATTGAAGTTAGGCCATTCTTCAATGTCTTGTACTTCTTTCAAGAGTGCTTGGCTTATTTTTGGTTCAAAGTTATGGAAAGAAGTGGAAAATTAATTCTTCAATTCTGAATTTTCTACATCAAATACCTGTGGATTGAATTTTCTTTTACCCTCATTTTAATTAAAAGGTGTAGAAATTCTTTTTAAGATATGAAGTAATTGTTCAATATAATTCATTTTATTGGTTCTAAAACTTTTGGAATTTCTAAATTCATGTTGAAAACCTTTTTTTTTTTTTAAACTGATTAACTTAATTTTATAGATTTCTTCTTTAATTTAAATTTCTTTCAATAATTCAGTTTTTTCTATTATTATAAGAAATTACTTGATTCAATTTCATTTTTAATTCTAATAATTCCTCCTGTAAGGTTTAAAAAAACTTTTTCAAGGCAATTGTATATTTCTTTACTTCAGTAAATAAATTTAAAATATCATCAAGAGCTTTCTTATCATATGATTTGATAATATTTATGTCTTGTTTTATTCTTGTTTAAATCATTTCATCAATATTGAATTTAGAATATTTATCTTTCAATTCTTTTATAATTTCAGATTATTCATTTATTTTATTATCAAATGGAATTTCATTATTAAAATTTTTAAAATTTCTCAAAATCTTTTTTCAAAACACATAAGTTTTTAATTTATTTGGTTAAAACTTAGATTATTTTTCTTAAGATTTTTACAAATTGATGAATTTTTATCAGAAATATAACTTTTCATGTCATTCATGGTTATGTTAAAACTCTTGAATTCAATTCAAAATCTCAGAAATCATTCCTGATATTTCAATCTATCTTCCTCTCTCTCTTCTACATTTCCATAATGGTTCTGGCTATCTGAAACACATTTTCCATGGAATCTTGTTGAATCCTTGGTATTCTGTATCCCTGGATTTATGTTTTTGTGGCTGGGACTTTTACCTTGTCCTTGTTCTGGGATTTTGGCTGCTTTCTAATGTTGGAATTTCTTCTTCTGGCCACTGAGGCTGTTTTTGGCACTTGTTTGGGTTGTGAAGAGTTTTTTTTTCCTCCATTTTTTGCTGTTAAAATAATCATGTTCTTCTTTTACATCAATAGATGTCATTAATTAAGTAAATTGCAAGTAATGGGATGGCCCAGAAACCTTCTCACAGTCAGGTAAGAGTTCATTGATGGTTTCCAAAGATCTTCTAGTATTTGATACTCTTTGTGTTGAAGTGTATTTTTTTATGGCTTCTGGCTGGATTTGTAAGTTTCCACTAAGGCTTCTTGTGCTAGTATCAGCTGTGTTTGAAAGGAAAATAGTGTTCTCAGATTAACAATGGAATATTTTGTAATTTTGGGGTTCATTTAATGTCCCTTGTACTTTTGAAAATGATTTGCTTCTTCCAAAATCAAATATATAACCTTTTTGGGAGCTTTTTGAGGGGTTATAGTCTGCTCATGATTTGGTTGAAGGCATAATTATAAGTAAAATATCCTTAA